>OZ004710.1:53256224-53811224 GCA_963924515.1 Vespertilio murinus
ACTGGGAGGAATTGACCTCCAGGCCAACTGGCTGTGAGGACCAACTGCAACTATAGTGGAAGAGCTACAGTGAAGGAGATAGCCCTATGGAGCAGGATTTGCTTCAATGGGGCTTTGGCACTCAGTGAGTCCAACCCTTGACTATGTCATGTGTGAATGTGTAGTGTTGTACTGTGGTATGATCTGAAGCTCTCCACTGGGTACACTGGCCCTGGAGTCTCCAGGGAGGTGCAAAGTCAGCCACTGCCTGGGGCTGCCTGGCAGGAGCTACAGAGAGAGCTGCAGATGGATGCTATTTGTATTGGTTTAGGAAGTGCCCAGGTGAGGCCCAGCTGTGAAGAAATTAAGTCTGGTGCTAGTACCGAGTTTTAGGATTTTTATTGATAGGTTTGGGACATGCAGACTCCAGCTGCTGCTTGTTTAAGAGATATTATTAAAGACTGAAGCCTGAGCCAGGACAGGCCATTTACATGAAAAATCCACTGCAAAGATCTTGGGTGGGGCTGAAAAATTGGATGGGGCGGGGTCTCAGGGAATCACCAGAGTGGAGTGAACTAGGATGGGCCACTCTGATGGAAACTCAGATATGGCTGCCAGTCAGTTCTGGGATAGGGGAGGTTCCAGCACAGGAACAATGACCCCTGCAAGCACCCCTATCTGTGAGAAAGTTGCTATTGAGTTCCTGCCATGATACCAGAGAGTTCAGTTCCTCCCCATATGTCCCTTGATCCCCCAAAGCTGCCACCTGGCACTGGAACGCAGAGGGATAGAGTCTGAGTAAGTTTGTATGCTGGCCCTTTAAGAGGAACACCTGGATCTCCAGAAGCTTCCCTGTTACAGAACTGAAAATATTAGAAATCTATATATAATAGAAAATGAATATAAATTAGCCAACTCTATAAACATTTCCAGCTAAGTACTCAACCACAATTCCTGCTGTTTTTTACAATCCAAAGTTATAGGGACTTATCTAGAACCCTGGGCTTGCACTCTGGTATGCAGCTAGGACCCCCCATTTCTTATAGGAGGCCATGGATATATCCTGCTTGATTAAAATTATGCCCAATATGGGTGCCAGGCTAGCCTATTCCATGCCTGTACCCCTCTTACCAGTCTCAATGTTCTTTCCTTTTTATATCTCTAGCTAAAGGATTTCCATTCATCAAACTTTCAGGTGTTTCTGAGTGATGGGTTGTTCTGTATTTTAGTTGTAATTTTGATGTAGTTGTGGGAGGCGGCAAGTACAGACATTTACCTACACTGCCATCTTGGTTCCTCTCTGTTGCTTAAGGAATGCCTAAGGCTCCTATAATTTGGATACTTACCACTTTCAAGTCTTTCATCAAATGTTACCCTACTAATGAAGAATACTATAGCCACTTCATTTAAAATATCATCCTTCTCTAGACTCTAGTACTCCCTATCTCTCTTACTTCAGTATCACTATAACTTTCTAACATATTATTTACTTCTATTTTTTTCATATTATTTACTTTAAAAATTATATTTATTTTTTATTATTTAGGGGGATATTTAGTAAATTTTCTCAAATGAAGTGTAAATGATACAGAACTGAAAATATTAGAAATCTATATACATATACAATGGAAAGTGAATATAAATTAACCAACTCTATGAACATTTTATGCTAAGCACTCACACAAATACATATTCACCTCTTTCTGTTATATAGGAATAACACATACATACATGAGATGATGATTCTGGCAAAAATTCAGAAATATTAAAAATATTCTCAAATTTGAAAGATGGTGTGGAATAAGTTTTATCAACATTCATATGAATGGAAACCCCTGATTTAATTTAATAATTTTCATGCCAGAAGCATGACTAGTTTTACTTTAAAAAAAACATATATTGGTGTCATATGCATTGGCTTATTAATAATTAAGGCATTTTGTTTATACAGTATCTCAGTGTGGACAAAAACCTTTTAGTATTGATTATTTACTATGATGTTTTAAACTTCC
This sequence comes from Vespertilio murinus, assembly GCA_963924515.1. Lineage (NCBI taxonomy): Eukaryota > Metazoa > Chordata > Mammalia > Chiroptera > Vespertilionidae > Vespertilio > Vespertilio murinus. The sequence goes on from OZ004710.1 coordinate 53,258,216, forward strand.
AAGTCTTTCAATAAAAGAAAACAGCTGCACACATTTCAGTGTTCTTTTATAAAACACAATCTTAAAAAAAGTAATGATGATTGTTCTTTGCTTTTCCTAGTTATGTTTTGTCTTTTTCCCCCCACATAGTATAAAGTATATTCTTATGAAGTATTGCATTAAGATCCAGTATTTCTTTTTTTTTAAATATTTATTTTTTTAATTATTTTTTTATTAAGGTATTATCTGTATACACAGCTTAACATTGCCCCCTCCCCCCCCCATAGATGCCCTCCCTCCCCAGAGTTTTGTGTCCATTGGTTATTCTTATATGCAAGCATACCAGTCCTTTGGTTGATCTCTTATCTCCCCCAGATCTCCCTACCCTCCCCCCCCCCGCTGTCATTTGACAGACTGCCTGTTGTTTTACTGTCACTATATCAATCTTTCTGTTCATTCGTTTATAATGATCTTTAATATCCATAAATGAGTGAGGTCATGTGGTGTTCCTCTTTCATTGACTGGCTTATTTCACTCAGCATGATGCTCTCCAATTCCATCCAAGTTACTGCAAATGATGAGAATTCCTTCCTTTTTATGGCAGCATAGTATTCCATGGTGTAGATGTACCATAGTTTTCTGATCCATTCATCTGCTGACGGGCACCTAGGCTGTTTCCAAATCCTAGCTATTGTAAATTGTGCTGCTATGAACATAGGGTGCATATATCCTTTCTGATTGGTCTTTCTAGTTTCTTGGGGTATATTCCTAGTAGTGGGATTGCTGGGTCAAATGGGAGTTCCATTTTCAGTTTTTTGAGGAAGCTCCATACTGTTTTCCACAGTGGTTGCACCAACCTACAATCCCACCAGCAGTGCACGAGGGTTCCTTTTTCTCCACAACCTCGCCAACATTTGTTGTTTGTTGTTTTGTTGATGTTGGCCATTCTGACAGGTGTGAGATGGTACCGCATTGTTGTTTTGATTTGCATCTCTCGGATAATTAGTGACTTGGAGCATTTTTTCATGTGCCTCTTGGCCTTCCTACTGTCTTCTTTTGAGAGGATTCTATTTAGGTCTATTGCCCATTTTTTAATTGGCTCATTCATTTTCCTTTTATTGAGTTGTATAAGCTGTCTGTAGATGTTGGAGATTAAACCTTTATCAGTGATATGATTTGCAAATATGTTCTCCCATACAGTGGGTTTTCTTGCTGTTTTGTTGATGGTTTCTTTTGATGTAAAAAAGCTTTTTATTTTGATGTAGTCCCGTTTGTTTATTTTCTCTTTAGCTTCCATTGCCCTAGGGTTAGTATCAGTGAAGAAGTTCTTTAGGCATATGTCTGAGATTTTGCTGCCTGTGGATGCCTCTAGTATTTTTATGGTTTCCCGTCTTATGTTTAAGTCCTGTATCCATTTTGAGTTTATTTTTGTGTATGGTGTAAGTTGGTGATCTAGTTTCATTCTTTTGCATGTATCTGTCCAATTTTCCCAACACCATTTATTAAAAAGACTGTCTTGACTCCATTGTATGTTCGTGCCTCCTTTGTCAAATATTAATTGAGCATATTGATTTGGGTTGATGTCTGGATTCTCTAATCTATTCCATTGATCAATATGTCTGTTCTTGTGCCAGTACCAGGCTGTTTTGAGAACAGTTGCTTTGTAATACAGCTTGAAATCTGGTATTGAGATTCCTCCTACTTTACTCTTATTTCTTAAGATTGCTGAGGCTATTCGGGGTCTTTTATTGTTCCAAATGAATTTTTGGAGAGTTCTTTCTAGGTCTGTGAAGTATGTCCATGGTATTTTCATGGGGAGTGCATTGAACTTATATATTGCTTTGGGAAGTATGGACATTTTGATGATGTTGATTCTACCAATCCATGAACATGGTATGTTCTTCCATCTGTTTACATCTTTCTCTATTTCTTTTTTCAGTGTCCTGTAGTTTTCTGCATATAGGTCTTTTACCTCCTTGGTTAAGTTTATTCCTAGGTATCTTAATTTTTTTGGTGCGATGGTAAACGGGATTGCTTTTTTAGTCTCTGTTTCTGTAAGTTCACTATTGGTGTAGAGAAATGCCATTGATTTCTTGGCATTTATTTTGTATCCTGCTACATTGCCAAATTCGTTTATTAAGTTTATTAGCTTTTTGATGGAGTCTCTTGGGTTTTTTATGTACAATATCATGTCATCTGCAAATAGTGACAGCTTTACTTCTTCTTTTCCGATTTTGATGCCTTTTATTTCCTCTTCTTGTCTAATTGCGATGGCGAGTACTTCCTGTACTATGTCAAAGAGGAGTGGTGAGAGTGGGCATCCCTGTCTTGTTCCTGTTCTTAGAGGGAATGGTTTTAGTTTTTGCCCATTGAGCATGATGTTGGCTGTGGGTTTATCATATATAGCTTTTATTATGTTGAGGTATGATCCTTGTACTCCCACCTTGTTGAGAGTTTTTATCAGGAAAGGGTGTTGGATTTTATCAAATGCCTTTTCTGCATCGATAGATATGACCATATGATTTTTATCTCTCAATTTGTTTATGTGATGTATCACATTTATTGATTTGCGAATATTGTACCATCCTTGCATTCCTGGTATAAAACCTACTTGGTCATGGTGTATGATCTTCCTGATGTACTGCTGTAGCCGATTTGCTAGAATTTTGTTGAGGATTTTGGCATCTATGTTCATGAGGGATATTGGCCTGTAATTCTCTTTCATTGAGTTGTCTTTATCTGGTTTTGGTATTAGGGTGATGCTGGCTTCATAAAAGGAGTTTGGCAGTGTTCCTTCCTCTTGAATTTTTTGGAAAAGTCTGAGGAGGATAGGTTTTAGTTCTTCTTTGAATGTTTGGTAAAACTCTCCTGTGAAGCCATCTGGCCCTGGGCTTTTGTTTGCTGGAAGCTTTTTGATAAGTGCTTCAATTTCTTCCCAAGTTACTGGTCTATTGAGATTTTTAGATTCTTACTGATTGAGTTTTGGAAGGTTGTATTTTTCTAGGAATATGTCCATTTCCTCCAGGTTATCCAGTTTGTTGGAATAGAGTTGTTCATAGTATTTTGTAACAATCCTTTGTATTTCATTGGGGTCTGTTGTTACTTCACCTCTTTCATTTCTAATTTTGTTTATTTGGGTCCTCTCTCTTTGTTTCTTGGTTAGCCTGGCTAGAGGCTCATCAATCTTGTTAATCCTTTCAAAGAACCAGCTCTTGGTTTTGTTGATCTTATGTATTGTGTCTTTGGTCTCTATGTCGTTAATCTCCGCTCTGATTTTTATTATTTCCTTCCTTCTGCTTACAGTGGGCCTTTCTTGCTGTTCTTTTTCTAACTGTTTGAGTTGTAGGGTAAGAGAATTTGTTACCATTCTTTCTTGTTTTTTGCAATAGGCTTGTAGGGATATGAACTTCCCTCTCAAAACTGCTTTTACTGTGTCCCATAGATTTGGGATTGTTGTGTTTTCATTGTCATTAGTTGCCATGATGTTTTTGATTTCTTCCTTGATTTCTCTGGTAACCCAGTCTTTGTTCAATAGCATGCTATTTAGTCTCCATGTGTTTAATTTCTTTGGCTTATTATTATTGTAGTTGATTTCCAATTTTATGGCACTGTGATCTGAGAAAATGCTTGATAAGATTTCTATCTTCTTGAATTTGAAGAGACTTTGCCTATGTCCCAATATGTGGTCTATCTTTGAGAATGACCCGTGTGCACTTGAGAAGAATGTATATTCTGTGGCTTTGGGATGAAATGTTCTGAAGATGTCAATTAATTCCATCTGGTCTAATACGTCATTTAGAATTGACGTTTCTTTACTGATTTTTTGTTTAGATGATTTGTCCAGAGGTGACAATGGAGTATTAAAATCTCCTACTATGATTGCATTGCTATTAATCTGTCCCTTAATGTCCTCTAGCAGTTTCTATATGTATTTGGGTGCTCCCAAATTGGGAGCATATATGTTTACCAGGGTTATTTCTTCTTGTTGGATTACACCCTTTAGTATTATGAAGTGGCCTTCCTTATCTCTTGTTATGTCCTTCACTTTGAGATCTAGTTTGTCAGATATAAGTATTGCTACCCCAGCTTTTTTTTCGTTTCCGTTTGCCTGGAAAATCTTTTTCCATCCTTTCACCTTCAGTCTGTGGGCGTCTGTTTTTCTGAGGTGGGTTTCTTGTAGACAGCAGATGAATGGGTTTTGCTTTCTTATCCATTCTGTTACCCTATGTCTTTTAGTTGGAGCATTTAAACCATTTACATTTAAAGTAATTATTGAAAGGTAGGTATTTGATGCCATTTTTATTCTATCCCCCTGTGTTCCTTCTTCACTTCCTATTTCTTTATTATTACAGTAGATCCTTTAGCATTTCTTGCATTGCTGGTTTTTTGGAGATAAATTCCTTTAGTCTGTTTTTGTAGGTGAAGCTCCTGATTACACCTTCAATTTTGATTGACAGCCTTGCGGGGTACAGTATTCTTGGGTTCAGACCCTTCCTTTGCATGACTTTGTATATGTCATCCCATTCCCTTCTGGCCTGATGAGTTTCTGTTGAGAAATCAGTTGCTAGTCTGATGGGGTTTCCTTTATATGTAACTTTTTGTCTCTCTCTGGCTGCTTTTAAGATTCTGGTTTTGTCGATGTTTTTTGCCAGTTTAATTATAATGTGTCTGGGTGTTGATCTTTGGGGGTTCATTTTGTTGGGGACCCTTCGAGCATCTTGGATTTGTGTTGGTTTTTTCTTCTCTATCTCAGCAAAGTTTTCTGTCATTATTTCTTGAAATACTTTTTCCATATCTTGTTCAGTTTCCTTTTCTTCTGGAACCCCTATTATTCTAATATTGTTTTGTTTTGTATTGTCCCAAAGCTCCCTTAGGCTCTCCTCCTGTTTTTTAATTTTTTTTTCTAGCAACTGCTGTAATTGGGTATTTTTTTCCATTTTGTCTTCTAGCTCACTGATGCGGTCTTCTGCTTCATCTAGTCTACTCTTGATGCTTTCTATTGAGTTCTTCATAGTAGCAATGTCATTTTTCATTTCTTCTTGGGTCACCTTCATTTCCTCTTTGGTCTTCTTCATTTCCTCTTGGGTCTTATTCATATTGTCAAATTTGTCTTCCATTCTTTTTAGCCAACTTATGATCATTACTCTGAATTCTTGCTCTGGTAGGTTGCTTGCCTCTAACTCGTTTACTTCATTTTCTGGTGATGGTTGATTTTCTTTCACAGGCGGGTTGTTTCTTAGTCTCCCCATGATCTCTCTTTATAGGGTGCCTGGTTACGTAGTTCTCTCCCTCCTGCTTTGATTTAAAGACACAAAATACAACACAACCAGGTACAACACACAAGGCACTGGACAGAAATGTGTTTGCAATATTAATATCCTCCAATAAAGGTGTCTAGAACTCAGATAACAAGAACATACAATCCAATAAAAAGAATAAGCAAACCAATCTTACACACACAAAAAAAAGCATAAACCTTTGATATAGTTAGCATTCAACATACAACAACAAAGAGGTAGAGAGAAGGCTTTTTTTTTGGTGGGGGGGGCAGTGACAAGGTAGGTGTGAATGGGATTGGAGCAGGGGGTTGGGAATTATATATACACAGGTCAGGTGAAAATTTTGGAGATGGTAAACAGAAAGAGTAAGGAAAATCTATAGCAGTAAAGGGTTAAGATAAGCAGGACACCAAAGGTAAAGGGTTAGGAATAGAGAGATTTCATAAAGGTAGGTTTGAGATAGAATAGAGCGTTGGAGAAGGCAAGGTATGAATAGTTTTTAGAATAGTAATCCCAAAGGGGGAAATAGAGAAAAAAAAGAAATAGAGGAAAAAGGAAAAAAAAAGAAAGCAAAAAAAAAGGATTATAATATGACACTTAAAAAGTAGTAATAAAAATAAACAAAAGAAAATAAGATAAAAAAGATAAAAAAGGTAAAATAGTAGTAGTAATAATGTTGATTACCTATAAAAATGAATTAATTAAAAAGGTAAAATCTAGTGATGGCAGATGAAAAAAATTTCTTGAGTAAACTTTGCAATTAAAGTAGGTAAAAAACAAAAATTCAACAGTTAAAAAATAAAAATTGAAAATTAAAAATTAAACCAAATTTGCAGTAATGAAGGTCATTCACTTTCTGTGTTGCTATGTCTCTCACGCCTGTTCCCAGTCTGGGCGGTAGTTGCAGTTCACTGTGTTTCACCATTCCTCCGTGATGATTACAAGACCTGATTTTTAAACCAATCTAGAGACCCTATGTGCTTTAGCCTCTGGGTGGCAGTGTTTCTGGATGACTTCCAGGACTCTAAAGCCTTTCTATCTTTTTCCCCTTCTCTGTGTCTTTGATGGCTGGGGGTGGGGCGGTCCGGAGCTGGCTGCACTCCCCTGTAATTCTGTGGCTACTTCTTGGACTCAGATCCAGCTGTGCTGCTCCTTAGATATCCCTAGTCTTAGGAGCCCTGTCCACAGACAGGCGCGCCTCCAGCTGAGAAGCCTGGGGCTTCCTGTAAATCCATGACCAGTCCCTCAGCCTCTGTGCGCCGCGCAAGCTGGTGCGCAGGGGGGGGGGGTGTGTTGCTGCGCCGAGTGAAACTCAGTCAGAACTACCGGTCTGAGGGGAACTCACCCACCGGATCGCTGCGAAATCTGAGCTCCTCTGAGATAAGATCCAGTATTTCTTCAATAATGTTGCCAAGTAACCATATAAATCCCAAATGCAGCAAAGCTGAACAATCTTCATGCACTTTCACCTTATTAAAGTTTAAGATGCACCTTTTGGATATTTTTCCACTTCAATGTGAAACAGATTATTAGGGTTTTGTTAGTGGTTTCATATGTGGCTTATAAAAATATTTTTATTTCTTTAACAACTCAGTTCTCCAATGAGGCTTGTTTGGAAATCATATAGTCCAGGGTTGTTTTGAATAACCAAATGCTCTGTAGTAGATAAAGTCTTTCAATGCAACTGTAATAAATAAGCATCTACATCCTTAGCTATATTTCCAGTATATCCTGCAACCAATGTAATATGGTTTTCTTGTTCCTATAATCCACTTAATTGTTGTTTTAAAATATGAATATTTCCATAATTTCTAATGTCTATTTTGTATGATAGTTCTGACCACCACCTTTTTGATTGAAGCCAGTTTAAATCAACTATTATATATTCTTCAAATTTGATTTTAAGTAGTGACTTTACAAGAGGCAACAAGTCTACACAGTAGCGAATGAGATGTATTGTTTTTCTTCCTGTAAACTATTGTTAAGCACAGGAAGGCAATCCACCACCACTCCAAGGTCTTCTATCTTCACCAAATAAGTTACGAGTTCATTTATACTTCTCTTTTTCCAGAACATTAAAGCTACATTCAATCTCAAATTCCTAATGAACAAAACTTGTGCCATTGTTTCACGATCCTGAGAAACCTCACAAAAAACACAAACAAACAAACAAAAAAACACTGTATTTTGATGAGGCACTTTCTGTCTGTGAAGAACCAGAATCACTGGAGTTAAGCAAATATGTTGGACCATTATAGTGTAATTTTTCAAGCAGGTGTCCTGCACAAGCCAGTTCATTTTCTTTATTTGCCATATCACAGCCCCCACTTCTAGGGTGTTTCTTTTTAAAAACAATAATTTGGAAAAAGATAATGAACTTCCTTTATGTGGTAGATCACCTTAGGTAATTTATCTGGGCTTTTAACAGCCTGTCCAACTGCCCTACTTATGTAAGCAGCCAACTGTTTTGGATATTTCTTAACTTCCTTCATGTTCTTAATAGTGAAATTCGAGATCCTTTTCCTAGGAATGATCCTCAATCCTACATAATGAAAGAGTAATATGCAAATTAGCCATCACTCCTCTCAAGCCACGCCCACACGCCACGCCCACACACCAATCAGAGTGAATATGCAAATTAACCCCAACCAACATGGCTGTGGCCACAGAGAGCAGTTGAGAGCCTTGGGTTTCCCCAGCAATGGAAGCCAAGCTTTCTGCCTGCCCTAGCCAGCCTAGGCCTCCACTTAAGGATACAAAGTTTCAACTATAGAAAGTAAATCCCAAGAAAAGTGGCAGCAGCCATGGAGCTGGAAAGAGCAGGCTAGGGTTGCCCCTGGCAATGGAGGAAGCAAAACTTTCCACCTGCCCTGGCTGACCTAGGCCTCCACTCAAGGCTACAAAGTTTCGATTATAGGAGATACATAAAACCAAACAGAAATGGCAGCAGCCAGAGTGAACAGGCGGCTTGGCTCCTCTTTAGGCTACAAAGTTTCAATTGTAGAAGGTAAATAAACCCAGATACCAGGGCCTCTGCTTGGGTCACCAGGGAGCATGGCAGGCCTGCAGACCACCACAGGCCCCTTTCCCAGGTCGCCCCATACCCCAAGGGAACCATGATCTGGGACACCCTTCAGGGTAAACCAGCTGGCCCCCACCCATGCACCAGGCCTCTATCCTGTCTAATAAAAGAGTAATATGCAGCTTGACCATCACTCCAACACACAAGATCAAGATAGCTGCCCCCATGTGGTCAAAGATCTTGCCCCCATGTGGACACAAGATGGCCACCACAAGATAACCAGTAGGGGAGGGCAGTTGGGAGGGACCAGGCCTGCAAGGAAGGGCAGTTGAGAGGGAACAGGTCTGAAAGGGAGGGCAGTTGTGGGCAGTGAACCCTATAGGGGAGGGCAGTTAGGGGTGACCAGGTGGGCAGAGGAGGGAAGTTGGGGGCAAACTGGCTGGCAGGGGAGCAGTTAGACATCAATTAGGCTGGCATGGGAGTGGTTAGAGGCTGATCAGGCTGGCAGGCATAAGCGGTTAGAGGCAATCAGGAAGGCAGGCAGGCGAGCAGTTAGGAGCCAGTAGTCCTGAATTGTGAGAGGGATGTCCGACTGCCCATTTAGACCGATACCGGTGGGCTGGGCTCTAAACGGGCAGTTTAACATCCCTTGAGATGTCCCAGATTGGAGAGGGTGCAGGCTGGGCTGAGGGACACCCCTCCCACCCCGTGAACGAATTTTGTGCACTGGGTCTCTAGTATTATTATAAAGGTTCTGTCTTTTAATGTTGTGGGTTTCAGATGCCATAATCTCTTAAATACTTAAAACAAAAAGTATTATGAGTGTGTATGTTTATTTCAGTATCTCCACCATTTTTTTTAGCTTTCCAGATTTAAAACCTTCAAGATACCACAGACTTTTATCCTCATTTTTTTCTGTAGTTAATCAGTCATCATCTTCTAATATTTTTTACTTCAAAATGTCTCTGGCACCTCATGGTACCATGGCGCCTCAGTCCAGCCTTGGTGCTGACCAACTGCTGAACCCTGAAGCCTAGAGAGTCCCCAGGCTCTCAGCAGACTCCCACTCAGGGTCATTCAAATGTGGCTGCATGTTGGGCCCATTGGATATTTATTTATTTATTTATTTATTTTAAATATATTTTTTTGATATTTTACAGAGAGAAAGGGAGAGAGATAGAGAGCTAGAAACTTCGATGAGAGAGAAACATCGACCAGCTGCCTCTTGCACACCCCCTACTGGGGATGTGCCCGCAACCAATGTACATACCCTTGACCAGAATCAAACCTGGGACCTTTTAGTCCGCAGACTGATGCTCTACCACTGAGCCAAACCGGTTTCGGCTGGATACTTATTTTTATTTTCTATAAACATTCACTTAGAATGTAAAACTCTATGATAACCAGAGATTTTTACTTGTCAAGGCAGAGATTTTTACTTGTCAAGCAGAGATTTTTACTTGTCAAGTTCACTGTAATAATTGAACTTGACAGGAGGAAGTCTACCTCACAAAATTTTTCCTAATTTTTATTATGAATCCTGGAGTTTTTAGTCTTCTTGTATATATACTACCAGCAGGTACACTAGAAGAAGGTAGAAATGGATATTGTGTTCCAGTTAATCATATGTACTCCATCAATTATGCAAAGCATGGTATATGTATATTACCTCTAACCACTGTAATAATTGCTGAATCAATATTTGTTGAATTGTACCAAACTGCATCGGTTTGTATTCAATTATATGAAACAGAAACACCCTCTTTTAAGCAAAAAACAAAAACAAAAACCTGTCTAATACAAGCAATCAAATACTTAACAGAATACTTAGCTAGAGAAGTGAGTTTTAGGCTAGGCTCCTAAGAAGAATTCCCCAATCAACACTCTCACTTACCCACTGGGGTACTGCTAACTCTACTACATTCAGAAAGGTAAAGAGTGACCACAGTGAGGAAGCCATAACTGGAACTTTAAGACCACAATGCCATATTTTCAATTCAACAATAAGGAATTGCTACAGCTAATCACAAATTTAGTGGCTGGATTCTCAAGTGTTGCTGTAGCAAAACCCAGGATTTCCAGTTCTTGATTTTGGTGATTAATAATGGCAAAAATGACAGGAGGAAGTCTACCTCACAAAATTTTTCCTAATTTTTATTATGAATCCTGGAGTTTTTAGTCTTCTTGTATATATACTACCAGCAGGTACACTAGAAGAAGGTAGAAATGGATATTGTGTTCCAGTTAATCATATGTACTCCATCAATTATGCAAAGCATGGTATATGTATATTACCTCTAACCACCATCTGATGTGCTCTTATTGAAATATCACTATTCTCTTGAAAAAAGGGAGGGGCTTATTATGTAAATCTAGTAGTTAAAAGATGCCTTCTCTTTCTAAATTGCTTCAACAACTGTGGAAGATTCTGTATGTTCTTTCCATTGTGAAATTACAGTTGAAACCAACTGATAGCAATTGCACTTCTCCAACCCGGTTATGAAAATGATTATTTGCTAGCAGAGACATACTAAGAGGAGAGGGTAATGGAAATGAAAGGCCTTGGGAGATTTTACTACTAATGTTTAGAAATGATGTACATGGTGATAATAAAAAGCAAACTGACTTTTAGTCAATTTTTTAAAATATATATTTTATTGATATTTTACAGAGAGAAAGGGAGAGAGATAGAGAGCTAGAAATGTTGACGAGAGAGAAACATCGACCAGCTGCCTCTTGCACACCCCCTACCGGGGATGTGCTCGCAACCAATGTACATGCCCTTGACTGGAATCGAACCCGGGACCTTTCAGTCCGCAGACCGATGCTCTACCACTGAGCCAAACTGGTTTCGTCACTTTTAGTCAATTTTTAAAATATATATTTTATTGATTTTTTACAGAGAGGAAGAGAGAGAGATGAGAGTTAGAAACATCGATGAGAGAAAAACATCAATCAGCTGCCTCCCGCACAAACCTCACAGAGGATGTGCCCGCAACCAAGGTACATGCCCTTGACTGGAATCAAACCTTGGACCCTTCAGTCCGCAGGCCAACGCTCTATCCACTGAGCCAAACCGGTTTCTGCTCAATTTTTTTTATTGTTTTTAAATTCTCTATAGAAAATATGCCTTCCTTTGCACCCAGGCAATTGACCTACTGCCTGATCCTTACTTCATCACTGTTTGTTAGTGTTATTAAGGTTCTTATGTCTTAGAATAAGAGATTTTCTTCTTGCTCCTCATGTAAACTATAGAAATCAGATTTCAAAATAAAATTGAGATGTAACATTAGAGGACTGATATTAAAAGTATAGATGTTGGACAGTGTTTCTCAACTATGTCTGCACATTACAAAAAGCTTGGGAGTTTTAAAAATGCTAACCCCTGGGCGCCACCACCATACATTTTCATTAAATTTGTCTGGGATGAACCTGAGTATTTTTTTGAAGCTTCTCTAATAATTATTTTATAAGCTTACCTAGTTATTCTAATGTGCAATTAATGTTAGGAGCTATTTCATCTAGTAAAGCACTTCTGAAGTGTATTTTAAGCTCCAAATATGGATGTTTGTGGATGGGCTTGGGGAGCATTCTGTGGTTATGGATTAAGTGGCCAGAGCTTCCAAGAGGAAGCAGCCTTGATATACTATAAGGTAGAACAGCAGTAGAGATTGTTAACTTGGCAGCTCAGTTCAGGTTTGGAATTGAATGCCTATAAGAAAACAGACTTCATTGGAAGGGAATAAACTAACTGTTAAAGGCAGGGGAGTAGCAATGTTAGAGCAATTTGGAAGTCCCTGATTTGTGACCACATTCTGAAGTTATGTATCACATGATTGAGAAAATGGAGTCAATTAACCCACCAGTATTCCCATCAGTGGAACCCATCTGGAGCTTTCTCTAAAGTTGAGAGGCAGGGTAGAATTTGTATCTAGGTGAGTGGTTATCAACTTTAGATATAGTTAAAGATTATCTGGGGAGCTATAAAAAACAGATATCCCTGACACTCAGAAATTCAGATTTATTCGATTTGAATGGGGCCTAAAGAATTAATGTTGCCTGTTTTTGCCTTTATTTTGTTTTGTTTTTAAAATCTCACTAGTAGGTCCAGTGCAATGTTAGAGTTGAGAACAACTGATCTAGATGGATCACAATGCCCTACAAGAATGTCTTCCTCGAATAGGTTTTCTACATGTTTTTTTTATAATGCTGTCTTCCTTTTCTGCAATGTTTGTTCTATAAGCATCAGACTTTTCTGATAACTCTACCCAGCCCACAACAACTGTATCCCTTATGCTAATTTAGTATTCTCCAAAGCACTTACCACCATTTTACCTTGGTAAATATATCATAATCAGTCTACTTCTCTCCATCTCTACTGCTACCACAGTAGTCTAAACCAATGGTTGGCAAACTCATTTAGTCAACAGTACCAAATATCAACAATACAACTATTAAAATTTCTTTTGAGAGCCAAAAACTGACTTCTGCAAATAGGCAACGAGGTTTCAAAATGTAGAGGAGCCACACTCAAGAGGCCAAAGAGCCTCATGTGGCTTGCGAGCCACGGTTTGCTGACCACTGGTCTAAGCCACCATAATTTTTTTTTTGTATTTCTACTTCTATCCTTTCTCCCCTTGCAGTATATCTCAACACAACTGCTGAGTGACTTATATGAAGCATATAGAACATGTTACTGCTATGGTTGAAAACCCAATGGTGGTTTTTCAGCCTACTTAAATTAAGAGTCTAATTCTTTATTATGACTCAGAAGGTCCTACATAATCTAACTTAACCCCTTTCCTCTATCTGAGGTTCTATTACTGTTCTCACTTTTAGCTACACTGGCTTTCCTTTTTTTTTTTTTTCATTCTCACCTGAGGACATTCTTATTGGAGAGAGAGAGAGAGAAACATCAATGTGAGAAACATTGATAGGTTGCCTTCTGGTAAATTCTCCGACAGAGATTGAACCTGCAACCCGTTACTGGGTCTAGGGTGACTGATATTTGTGGTGAGAAGACCCCAGTGGCCCCACTTCCTGGTGTCCTGTCTCATGTGAATGTTTCCCCTTGAGTGTGGGAGAAGCTGTGACTGCTCCTAACAACCCAGTCGGGGAACTGGGATGTGGCTCCCACTGCTCCCTAGGGCCTGTCCAGCGAGGTCGTGGCAGCCATGGTGGAAGGCCCCCTTGGGGACTGGAGAAGCCATGGCAAGGAGCTGGGATGGCCGCTAGGACCTCGGAGGTCTCTTTCCACAGTCTGCACGCAGCTGGGCCTCTAGTCAGACAGTCCCAGGACGGGTCCTACCAGCGTCCTGATGAGCTTGGGCCAGAAGGCTCTTTGCAGCCTTGCACAGCGTGCGAGAGCTGGAGCAGAGGTTCCGCTTAGCTACCCCACCCTGACCATAGGACCCGTGAGACCCAGGCCTGTTGTTGGCTGAGTGCAGGGGATTTTACTGCCCCTTGCCACCACCTCCCTTCTCATGTCTGTCTGCCCAGCTCCCATGTTCCTACACTGCTCAGTCCCCACCCTCCTATGTATTCCTGAGTAAACCTTGCTTTCTGAAGTGCTGGCCTCACCCTCCCCACCACTTATTCTCCACTTGCTCGCTCAGTGGCCATGGAGCCTTCTCTGACCCCATCCCCTGGGGGCCAGTTTCCATCCTCCTATAATGAAGGACCACACACATTGGTTGACAGCAATGTATTCTGATGGACTTGCAGTTCTGTTGGTGGGGACACACCAGCATCATTGAGTGTGACAGGCACATCTCTGCCCAGGGGCTCAGGAGAATCACTGACTCCGCATCCAGCCTCCTCCTTCAGCAATAACAGCCCAGCCCCTCACACTTCCTCAGGTCCTCCTTCTGCCTCCCTCTCCCTGTGTGAGGACTCCTGCGATCACAGAGGCCCAGGGATTCAGGGCAATCTCCAGCCTCAGTCAGCTGAGGCGCCATCTCAATTCAAACCTTTTAGCTTTGCCTGTCACCCTGTAACACCTGGAGATGGGATGCAAATTTCACACCTTGTGAGAGCTGTACATTCAAACAAAGGTCTGAGTCTTTCCTGAAGCCTGGATTCACCCTCCAGGGCACGTGCACCCTAAGGAGACCCCAAAATGTACAGAATGCTTACATCTAAGGGCTCCGCTCTCTGTGGGCTACCTGGCACTGGGAACCCCCTGAACATATATTTTAAGGGGGGACATTTAATGTTTCACAAACCACATCATAAAAAATGACAGCTGGGTCCGCTTTCTTGTAAAAACATCTCCCAGTTTGGCCTTCACGGTTCACATCCTCTTATTCTCCTTTCACAACCTGAAGGGTTTGGAGGTGCAGCTGTGATGATGAGCTGAGCAGTGAGAGTGCTGGAGCCCCTCAGAGCCGTGCCTGGCCTACAGGGAAGGGGGTAGAGGGGCAGCCACTGCGTCACAGCCCCCAGCAGCAGTCATTTCTCAGGCTCCACTGGGTGACTCCCTGGTGTGCATCAATGGTCCCAATGGGAGTCCCAAAAAGTCTCCAAACAAAATTAATTTTAATGGCTTTAATTAGCATTAATGGACTATTCCTATTAGTATCCGTTCATTTTGTGAGGTTGTACTTAGAGAGGAATAAACCAACAGGCCAATGAGGAAATTTATTTGGTCCAAAACCTTTGGAAATTAATTGCCTGTGTGCTATCTACTCAAATATCCTTCCATATGCAGTGCTCACACTTCATCTGGAGTGAGGCAGGCAGGGGCCTGGCTCAAGTGACCTGGAGGAAGCATGGGGAGAACAATAACTGCTGGCTGGTTGCCCCTGGTGCTGCTGGTGGTATCCTTTCTTCCTTGTGGAGCGTCTAGGGAGGGGAAGCGGCTGCAGTGCCCAATGCCGCAGTGCTGTCAGGATCATGTAACTGATCTATTGGTGCCTGGCCTGTTCTCTGCAGATTGAACCTGCAAGACTAAGGGAGCCAGTCCCCACTTCCACCCCACATCCACCACCAATTGATTTGAGTCTGAGGGCCAAGAGGAGGGACTAAACGGTCTGCTCTCTGCCCGCCCTCTCACCAGTCACTGCTGCCATGGATTCATCAGTGCCTGAGGGATGCTGGTTCCTTGTTAGCCATCCCCTGATTAATGGAGCCTGCTGTTCAATCTCCATGAGGTCAGCAGTTCAGCCACACTCACCTCCTGCACATGCCACCCAGTGTTCGGCCGAGCCTTTGGTCATTTTAGATGTTACAACCCTGGCGTTCTCTCTCTCTCTCTCTCTCTCTCTCTCTCTCTCCCTCTCCCTCTCTTTCTCTCTCTCTCTCTCTCTGAAAGATAATGATATATATATCATTATATATATTTCTTTCAGAATTTGTTCTTCTTGGTAAGGGAGTGAGTGGGAATAGCTTATTTGTTGGTGCCTTAAGTAGTGCTTTGTTTGTCTTTTGGTAATCTAACAATGTGAGGGATGAGATTGAAGGGGTGTAACTCTCCACACATAAGGATTTCCCTTCTTGTTACATAGCTGGACATTTCTGGATTCTTCTTGAGGGTAAAAGAAGGACTTCTGTTAATATTTAATACTGAGCATATTATAACAACTCATTACCACCTGAGCACATTCTTTTAGTTTGCAAATAGAGAGGAAAGATCTGCGAGGCTGGAAGGTCACGTTTGAAGGATGAGAGGAGAAGGGGAAAAGTTTCAAGTGTGGGGTGCTGCTGGGAAAGAGAAGGCCCAAGTGAGGTGGCAAAATAGAAACACTTAGGCAGCCAGAGAGGCAGTCTAGGTTCTTAGGGGCTAGGTATCAAAAGAAAGCAGGAGTAGAATCCAATTGTCCTTTGGTAAATATTATCCCACCTAGGTAGTGAAGTAAGTGGAGGAGTTTCTGTGGCATGATAATAGAGAGGGGAAAATAGTATCTTTGTCTCATCTTTGCATTTCTGTGTCAATCTAGAAGACCAGCAAGACATAACTGTGACGTTTCTAAGGGGCTGAATCCATAGCTTCCATCACACCGATTCCTGGTTCTCACCCTTGCCTGTTCTTCACACCTATCTAGGCATAAAGTGAGAGTTGTGTGCTCACTGAGGCACTTAGGGCAGTGGTCGGCAAACCGTGGCTCACAAGCCACATGCAGCTCTTTGGTCTCTTGAGTGTGGCTCTTCCACAAAATACCACATGGAGGGTGTGCACATACAAGGCAATTGAAACTTCATGGACCATGTGCAGAAGTCAGTTTTCGGCCTGGGTGAGTCTATTTTGAAGAAGTGGCATTAGAACACTCAAGGGGCCAAAGAGCCGCATGTGGCTCGCGAGCCTCAGTTTGCTGACCACTGCCTTAAGGGACAGGAGCAAAGTATAGAGGTGAATTGGACCAAACAGGGAGAGAGAGGCAGACCCATAGTGCAGTGTTATCAAATAATGAGTTAAATAAGAAAAACCTATGAAATGAAAACCTTGAAAAACAAAATCTAAAATATTTAGATACCAAAATTTTTTAAAAAACCAAGTCACATTGTTTGAGAATTCATTGCTTGTTCTGTCATTGCATAAATGCTCAATTTCCCCAGAAGTATTTTCTCATCTGATCTATATTCTATAACATTGACATTTCTCTTTTCATTCAATCTTAAGTTATTCTGAGTAAAGACTGACAACTGTGTCATATTAGCAGTGGCTGTGAAATGGACTACTTTCCACTAGTGGCTAAGATGAGAGCAGACTATGGAAAATAAAATTAGTTTTTAAAAATTCAATTTGTAATAGATATGTATGAATAATTTATCTGTCCTTACTTTATAATGCAACAATTAAGGTGCCATTGATTTATTATAAAAAGTAAAGTATGCATTCCGGAACCAAGATGGCAGCCTAGGCAGTCTCCTAAGCTGCAGTCTCATCAACAATTTAATTTAAAAAACAACTAAATCAAAAAGAACTTCACCAAAACCTCAGGAAAGCTGGCGGAGTGGAATAGCTACAACTAGAAAGAAAGAGAGAGGCTCACGGATCGGACTGGGAGCCGAAAAGCGCTGAGGTAGGGAGACGCTGGTGCATGGAGAAGAAGTGCGGCTGCTGAATGACTGCCTGGTGGGAGGGGAGGAATTCCCCGATTGCATGGAACCCTTTCTGAGTGTACTGAACCCTAACTCTGGCCGAAACCCCGTGGTCCCAGGCTCATACGGGTGGAGTCTGGACTGTAGAGAAAGGCACCCAGAGACTCAGAGACTGGGAGACCGGGGACCGGGAGCCATAGCCAGCAGGGTCTACAATCGCGCACTGAGGTCTGACCACTGCCTCTCCGTAGCGGAAGGAGTCAGAAGCTCCAGGTCTGGCCACGGAGGCTGCCACTGCCTCTCTGTACAAGGTGGCGGCCTCTCTGTAGCGGAAGGAGTCAGAAGCTCCAGACTACAGAGACCAGCCCAAGTCCGGGCAAGCCCCTGGGGCACCCACACTCTTGCTTGGGGAACCTGGGACGGTCAGGTGGAAACTCAGGGAAGCCCCGGAAGGCAGAGGTCAGGCGGAAACTCAGGTGAGTGCATAAGGGCAGGGCAGAAGCCAAGACTGTCAGTACAACCCTGAGACTCCGCCCCATCCAAGCTGAGCAGAGGCTTCTGCAGTTTTTCAAGTCTGATCCTATAAGACTGTCTCCAATACAGAATTTATCCCAGAGTAGACACAGCTGATACCCACATCCAATTGGCCTGAAGGTCAATTCACAACAATAAAGACTTAGCTACAACAAGGCTGTGCATGCAGTCCACAAAGGGGATCACCAAGAGTGTCTACCTCAGATAACTGAGGAGGCTGACCCACTGTGCTATATAGAACACCAAACACACAAAGCCATCCTACCAACTCTGAAAAATAGTGATAATGCCGAGACAAGGAAATAGATCTCAAACAAAAGAGATGGAGGATATAGAGTTCAGATCTACGGTTCTAAGGTTATGCAAGAATATCCTAGAAA
The DNA here is from genome assembly GCA_963924515.1 of Vespertilio murinus. NCBI lineage: Eukaryota > Metazoa > Chordata > Mammalia > Chiroptera > Vespertilionidae > Vespertilio > Vespertilio murinus. The sequence goes on from OZ004710.1 coordinate 53,276,449, forward strand.
AGCTCTATAAACTTCATGAGACTCAACTAAAAAGTATACATAAACTGACTAAATTGGAAAATATTATGCAGAGATCCAACAGCAGAATGGAAGAACACAAGAATCAGGTTAAAGCTCCAAAAGACACTCCTTTGGAGAAGGAAGAAGAAAGAGGATCCAAAAAGTTGAAGATAGTGTAAGGAGCCTCTGGGACAACTGCAAGCGCACCAACATCAGAATCATGGGGGTGCCAGAAGAAGCAGGAGTGCAAAATACTGAAAACATATTTGAAGAAATAATATCAGAAAACTTCCCTCACCTGGTGAAAGAAATAGACTTACAAATACAGGAAGCCTACAGAACTCCAAACAAGAGGAATCCAAAGAAAAATTCTTTGAGACACATCATCATCAATATGCCAAGGGTAAAAGACAAAAAGAAGATCTTACAAGCAGCAAGAGAAAAGCAGTTGGTTACCTATAAGGGAGCACCCATAAGACTATCAGCTGATTTCTCAACAGAAACCATGCAGGCCAGAAGGGAGTGGCAAGAAATATTCAAAGTGATGAATAGTGAGAACCTACAACCAAGATTACTGTATCCAGCAAAGTTATCATTCAGAATTGAAGGACAGATAAAGAGCTTCACAGATAAGAAAAAGCTAAAGGAGTTCATCACCACCAAACCAGTATTATATGGAATGCTGAAAGGTATTACTTAAGAAGAGGAAGAAGATCAAGTGAATTAAAAATCTGGGAAATAGAATAAACTGGTGAATATAATAGAATTAGGGGCAAAGAAAGGGAGTGGATAGATAATTATCAGGGTGAAAGGGGTGTGGGGTGCAGAAAGAGACTGGATTAAAATTGTATAACCTATGGATGAGGACAATAGTGGGGGGAGGGAGTAAGGGCAGAGGGTGGGGTGGGAATCAGGTGGAAGGGAGGTATGGGGGAGAAAAAGGAGAAACAATTGTAATAATCTGAGCAATAAAGATTTATTTAAAAAAAGGAAAAGAAAGAAATATAGTCCAAGAACTCAGAAACACCAATCAGAAAGGACATATGTACCCCTATATTTATAGCAGCACAATTTACAATAGCTAAGATTTGGAAACAGCCTAAGTGCCCATCAGCAAATGAGTGGTTTAGGAAACTGAGGTAAATCTACACAATCGAATATTACGCTGTTGTAAAAAAGAAAGATCTCTTACCATTTGCAACAGCATGGATGTACCTGGAGAGCATTATGCTAAGTCAAATAAGTCAGTTGGAGAAATCTAAATATCACATGATCTCACTCATTGTAGACTATAATGAACAACATAAACTGATGAACAAAAATAGAGTCAGAGACACAGAAGCATCAAACAGACCATCAAACCTTAGAGGGAAGGCAGGGGAAAGAAGAAGTATGGGATAAGAGATCAACCAAAGGACTTATATCCATGCATATGAGCATGACCAATGGACACAGACAATAGGGACGTGGGGGCATTTTGCTGGGGATGGAGGCGGGAGCAGGCAGGAAGAGGTCAATGGGGGAAAAGGAGGCATATGTAAAACTTTCAACAATAAATAATTAAAAAAAGAAGAAAAAAGTAAAGTATGTTTAATGATAGTGCTTTGTGCATTTAAATATAAATCAAGAGTATCATAAAAATAATTTCATCTTGCTATATATTTCAAAGTCCATGGGTTATTTTATTCCTATGCTCCTAATCTCTTAATTCAGCTAAAAAAAAGAGGGAGAGAGATGATTCTAAGAAGTGGCATGATACATAATTTAAAACATAACACTTTTATGCTGTAATTCTGACAAGAGAAGTGTAAGACTAAAGTGCCAGAGGTTTTAAATTGCTGAAAAGTTATTAGCATTTTGTATGAAGTTCTGTCATATGAAAAAGAATGTTCTTTTATTTACTCTTTATAATTGAAAGATTTAGAAAATTCAAACTTGATAATAGTTTTGTTAATCTGGAGTGGATTCATAGGTTCAACTGCTGTGTCTAGAGTTTGTGATCATTACAAGGGAAACAAATTTGAGTCCTGGTCATCAATAAGGAAATTGACTCAGAGAACTTGGGAATGGCTGTCTATAATGATTCATAATGGAACGGCAATACTAGGCAGAAGATTAAAAAAAAATCAAGACCCAAATTAATTCTTCCTTCTATAAAAGAGTGTATATTATGTTAGTCCAGCATTTTTATTAAATGTATCCCATTATTATTTTTAGCTTATTAATGGACCTATAATAGTAGCTAGTTGGTATTTATCTCCAAGGCATTTTAAATGCTTTGCAGGCAGTTTTTATTATTCTGTACCATATTCTTGTCAGGTGACAAAATTCACTGCACCCTTCCCCCCAGGCAATTTAGAGAGAAAAAACAGAGATATGAAATAAGGAATAGATGAATAGCAGAACCAAGATATTAAAGACAATAACAACAGCAACAGAAAATTTTTTCAGGTTTTCTCATTTCTATCCTAGTATGCTTTGCACAGAGCTTTGTTCTTTTGCATCAATTGGTATGATATAAAATATCCAGCATACAGTGGAAGTCCAACAAAGTGAAATTTCAGTTTTTGTAAGTTAATTAGTGAAGTTTTGGTAAGTGTGAGTTTTCTTTGATAACTTCATGGGAAGTAAATAATACCTACTCAGATTCCTAAGATGATGTATATTCTAAGAATTGGAGATTCATATTGTGTGAGTAGGGTGCTTGGGGTTGGGGTCTGTTCTTATAATGAGGCTTTCAATAATGAAGGCTTTCAATGGATCATGACATTTTTAAGTTAAGCAGCTTTCTTAAAGTGAGCACTTTTAGAGAAGAGAGGTTTGCTATAGACTGAATCCCTGTGCCTGCCTCCCCAAACTTACATGTTGAAATCAGAACTTCAAATGTGATGGTATTCAGAAGTAGGGCCTTTGAGAGGTAATCTACACTTAGAGAAAAATGCTAATTGACCATACCTCTGCTATGCCCACAGCCAATCAGGAGTAATATGCAAATTAAGCCAACAGAGATGGATGGTAAATTTGCATATGAAGGAGAGGTGGGCTGTGCATGACACCTCTGCAGGGTTCAGTCCACCATGGGGGACCAGGCAGGCCAGGTGGGTAGTGCCTGACACCACCTGTGGGGTCCAGGCCACCATCAGGGTCCAGTCAGGCTGGTGAGGGGGTAGCTTCAGATTCTGCCCATAGAGTCCAGGCTACCATCAGAGACTGGGCATGCCATGTGGGAAGCGCCTGATGCTGCCATGGGGTCCAGGCCACCATCGGTAACTCACTCACCAGGCAGGCAGCACCCTTGGGGTCCAGGTGCCATCAGGGTCAGGCAGGCCAGGTGTACAGTGCCTGATGCTGCCTCAGGGTCCAGGCCACCATCATGGACTGGACAGTCCTGGTGGGCAATGTCTCACGCTTCCTGCAGGGTCCAGCCTGCCATCAGTAACCAGGCAGGCTGGGCAGATAGTGCCAGACGCTGTTCATGGGGTTCAGGCAACCATTGGGAACTGGTCAGGCCAGGTGGGCTGCGCCTGATGCTGCCCACTGGGTCGAGACTGCCATCGATAATTCGGCAGGCAGGGGTGGGGATGGTGGACAGTGCTTGACTCTGCCCGTTGGGTCAAGGCCCTCATAAGTAACCAGGCAGGCAGGGTGGACAGTGCCGAATGCTGCCCACGGGGTCCAGGCAACCATCAGGGTCCGGCAGGCCAAGCGGACAGGGCCTTAGGCCACCCCTGGGGTCCAGACCACCATTGGGGACCTGGGTAGGCAGGGGTGGCCAGAGTCTCCGGGATCATTGTCTGTCCACGGTCCTCCTGTGGACACAGGTTGAGCACGGGATTGAACATTTTAATGAAAATGGGATGCCTGTGCCCCAGTCCACTGTGCCCAGTCCCTGGTGAGGAGAGGGCAGTGGGCAGTTAGCAGGCACCAAGGCTTGGAAGAGACTGGGAACAACCTGCAGGCATGCTACCAGGAAGAGGTTCTGAACCATGATGACGCAGAGAGCTGGCTGATAGAGGTGGGCAAAGGAGAAGAAGAGGTGGCTCTTGCTGACACTGAGCTTGAAAAGTGCATAGACAGCCTGATGGACTAAATCGCCTTTCTGAAGAAGGTGCATGAAGAGGAGATTGCTGATCCAGTATGCTCAGATCTCCATGGAGATGAACATGGGGATAATATAATCCAAGTCCGACCTCTCTGCTGCACTCAAGGACATCAGAGCCCAGTGGGAGAAGCTGGCTGCCAAGAACATGCAGAATGCATAAGAATGGTATAAGAGCTTCTCACCAAGAGCACTGCCAAGAACATCTACGGGGTGCATGCTGCCAAGGACAAGGTGTCTGAAAGCCGAAACCTGCTCAAGGCCAAGACCCTGGAGATCAAAGCATGCTATGGCATGAACTAAGCTCTGGGAAAACAGCTGCAAGAGCTGGAGGATAAGCAGAACTCTGATATTAGTGCTATGCAGAACACAGTCAACAAATTAGATAATGAGTTGAGAACTACAGAGAGTAAAATAGCATGACATTTAAAAGAATACCAGGGATTAGAGGACAGAATAGCCAGGCTGTAAAGACCACCAAGAGGCTGTTCGCCCCTAAACGCCGACCACATTCAGCGCAAACGCTTGGATTAAAACGAGTGCTCTACCCCAGGGTGAAAAATCGGACTTTGCAGAGATCGGTGAGTTTCCGCGGCTCGCACATCCCAAGCGGCGCGCGCACCCCCCCACACCCAAGCAGCAGCTCGCGCACGGCACCCCGCACGCACCAGCTTGCGCGGCGCCAGGCTCGCAGAGGGGTCTGTGTTTGTAGGAAACCCAGAGCTGGGCTGGAGCCACCCCTGACTGTGGTCGGGGCTCATAAATGGGGGGATATCTAAGGAGCAGTACGTCTGGATCTGACTCAGAGAGAATTACAGGCGAATGTGGTAGGCTCCTCCTGCCCATCCCCCACCCCTCCATAGTTCAGGGACACAGGGGGAAAAAAAAAAAGCAACAAAGGCCTCTGAACCCTGGCTCTCTGCCACCAAGAAACACCGCCACCTAGAGGCTACAGCACATATGGACTCTAGAACAGCTTTAAAAATCAAGACCCGATTACAACACGGAAGAAACACTGGGAATTGCAATTAACGCCCAGACTGGGAACTGGTGAGCTAGACAGAACAACAGAGGAAGTGAATGACCTTCATTACTGCAAACTTTATTTAATTTTTGATTTTGATTTTCTAATTGTTTAATTTTTTTCTGTTTTTTTTTAAGTTACATTATTTGCAAAGTTTACTTAAGAAGATATTTTTTTTCATCTTTCCTCACTTGATTTTACCTTTTTAATTAACTCACTTTTATATGTAATCAATATTATTACTACTACTAGTTTGCCCGTTTTATCTTTTTTATCTTATTTTCTTTTGTTTATTTTTATCATTATCTTTTAAGTGCCATATTATATATATATTTTTTTAATTTTTTTTCTTTTCTCTTTTTTTTCCCCTTTGGGATTACTATTCAACAGACTATTTATACCTTTCCTTCTCCAACGCTCTATTCTAACTCATCCATCACTCTCTTCCTAACCCTTTCCCTTTGGTGTGCTGCTTATCTTAACTCTTTATTGCTCTAGATTTTCCCTATTTTTTTTCTTTTTCTATTTACCCTCTCCTAAAATTTCACCCTTCCTGTGTATATCTAACTCCCAACCCCCTACTCCAAGCCCACTCACACCTACCTTGTCGCTGTCCTAAAAAAAAAAAAAAAAAAAAAAAAAAAACCACAACAAAAAATCCTTCTCTCCACCCCTTTGTAGTTGTATGTTAAATGCTAACTATATCAAAGTTGTATGCTTTTTTGTAAGATTGGTTCGCTTATTCTTTTTATTTGATTGTATGATTTTGATAGCTGGGTTCTAGTCACATTTATTGGAGGATATTAATATTGCAAACGCTTTTCTGTTAAGTGCCTTGGGTGTTGTACCTGGGAGTGTTGTATTTTGTACCTTTAAAGCTAAGCAGGAGAGAGAGAACTACATATACAGGTATCTTAAAACAGAAAAATCATGGGGAGGCTAAGAAACACCCCACCTATGAAAGAAAATCAGCCATCACCAGAAAAGGAAGTAAACGATTTAGAGGCAAGCAACCTACCAGAGCAAGAATTCAGAGTAATGATCATGGGATGGCTAAAAAGAATGGAAGACAAATTTGACAATATGAGTAAGACCCAAGAGGAAATGAAGAAAAACCAAGAGGATCTGAAGAAAAACCAAGAGGATGTGAAGAAGAACCAAGAGGAAATGAAGGCGACCCAAGAAGAAATGAAAAATGACATCACTTCTATGAAGAACTCAATAGAAAGCATCAAGAGTAGACTAGAAGAAGCAGAGGACCACATCAGTGAGCTAGAAGACAAGATGAAAAAAAATACCCAATTAGAGAAGCTGCTAGAAAAAAAAAATAAAAAAAACAGGAGGAGAGCCTACGGGAGCTTTGGGACAATGCAAAACAAAACAATATTAGAATAATAGGGGTCCCAGAAGGAAAGGATACTGAGCAAGATATGGAAAAAGTATTTCAAGAAATAATGACAGAAAACTTTCCTGAGATAGAGAAGAAAAAACCAACACAAATCCAAGATGCTCGAAGAGTCCCCAACAAAATGAACCCCCAAAGATCAACACCCAGACACATTATAATTAAGCTGGCAAAAAACACTGACAAAACCAGAATCTTAAAAGCAGCCAGAGAGAGACAAAAAGTTACATATAAAGGAACCCCCATCAGACTAGCAACTGATTTCTCAACAGAAACTCATCAGGCCAGAAGGGAATGGGATGACATATACAAAGTCATGCAAAGGAAGGGTCTGAACCCAAGAATACTGTACCCTGCAATGCTGTCAATCAAAATTGAAGGTGTAATCAGGAGCTTCACTGACAAAAACAGACTAAAGGAATTTATCTCCAACAAACCAGCAATGAAAGATATGCTAAAGGGTCTACTGTAAAAATAAAGAAATAGGAAGCGAAGAAGGAACACAGGGGGATAGAATTAAAATGGCATCAAATACCTACCTATCAATAATTACTTTAAATGTAAATGGTTTAAATGCTCCAATCAAAAGACATAGGGTAACAGATTAGATAAGAAAGCAAAAGCCATACATCTGCTGTCTACAAGAAACACACTTCAGAAAAAAAGATGCACACAGGCTGAGGGTGAAGGGATGGAAAAAGATTTTCCAGGCGAACGGAAATGAAAAAAAGGCTGGGGTAGCTATTCTTATATCAGACAAATTAGATCTCAAAGTGAAGGACATAAAAAGAGATAATGAAGGCCACTTCATTATACTAAAGGGAGCAATCCAACAAGAAGAAATAACCCTGGTAAACATATATGCACCCAATGTGGGAGCACCCAAATACATAAAAAAAATTGCTGGAGGACATGAAGGGAGAGATTGATTGTAATACAATCATAGTAGGAGATTTTAATACCCCACTGTCACATTTGGACAAATCACCCAAACAAAAAATCAGCAAAGAAATATCAATCCTAAATGACTCACTAGACCAGATGGAATTAATCGACATCTTCAGAACATTCCACCCCAAAGCCACAGAATACACATTCTTCTCAAGTGCACATGGGTCATTCTCAAAGATAGACCACATGTTGGGACATAGGCAAAGTCTCTTCAAATTCAAGAAGATAGAAATCATATGAAGCATCTTTTCAGATCATAGCGGCATAAAACTGGAAATTAACTACAATAAAAATAATCCAAAGAAATCAAACACATGGAGACTAAACAGCATGCTATTAAACGAGGACTGGATTACCAGAGAAATCAAGGAAGAAATTAAAAACATCCTGGCAACAAATGACAATGAAAACACAACAATCCAAAATCTATGGGACACAGCAAAAGCAGTCTTGAGAGGGAAGTTCATATCTCTACAAGCCTATTGCAAAAAACTAGAAAAAAAGGTAACAAATTATCTAACTCTAAAACTCAAAGAGTTAGAAAAAGAGCAACAAGAAAAGCCCACTGTAAGCAGAAGGAAAGAAATAATAAAAATTAGAGCAGAGATAAACGACATAGAGACCAAAGAAACAATACACAAGATCAACAAAACCAAGAGCTGGTTCTTTGAAAGGATTAACAAGATCGATGAACCTCTAGCCAGGCTAACCAAGAAACAAAGAGAGAGGACCCAAATAAACAAAATCAGAAACAAAAGAGGTGAAATAACAACAGACCCCACCGAAATACAAAGGATTGTTACAAAATACTATGAGCAACTCTATTCCAACAAATTGCACAACCTGGAAGAAATGGACATATTCCTAGAAAAATACAACCTTCCAAAACTCAATCAGGAAGAATCTAAAAATCTCAACAGTCCAGTTACTTGGGAAGAAATTGAAACAGTCATCAAAAAGCTGCCAGCAAACAAAAGCCCAGGGCCAGATGGCTTCACAGGAGAGTTTTACCAAACATTCAAGGAAGAACTAAAACCTATCCTCCTCAGACTATTCCAAAAAATTCAAGAGGAAGGAACACTTCCCAACTCCTTTTATGAAGCCAGCATCACCCTAATACCAAAACCAGATAAAGACAACTCAATGAAAGAGAATTACCGGCCAATATCCCTCATGAACATAGATGCCAAAATACTCAACAAAATTCTAGCAAATCGGCTCCAGCAGTACATCAGGAAGATCATACACCATGACCAAGTAGGTTTTATTCCAGGAATGCAAGGATGGTACAATATCCGCAAATCAATAAACGTGATACATCACATAAACAAATTGAAAGATAAAAATCATATGGTCATATCAATTGATGCAGAAAAAGCATTTGATAAAATCCAACACCCTTTCCTGATAAAAACTCTCAACAAGGTGGGAGTACAAGGATCATACCTCAACATAATAAAAGCTATATATGATAAACCCACAGCCAACATCATCCTCAATGGGCAAAAACTAAAGCCATTCCCTCTTAAAACAGGAACAAGACAGGGATGCCCACTCTCACCACTCCTGTTTGACATTGTATTGGAAGTACTTGCCATTGCAATTAGACAAGAAGAGGAAATAAAAGGCATCCAAATAGGTAAAGAAGTAGTAAAGTTATCCTTATTTGCAGATGACATGATATTGTACATAAAAAACCCAAAAGACTCCATCAAAAAACTAATAGACTTAATAAATGAATTTGGCAATGTAGCTGGATACAAAATTAATGCCAGGAAATCGATGGCATTCCTGTACACCAACAATGATTTTACAGAAACAGAGACCAAAAAAGTAATCCCATTTACCATTGCACCAAGAAAATTAAGATACCTGGGAATAAATTTAACTAAGGAGGTAAAAGACCTATATACGGAAAACTACACAACACTGAAAAAAGAGATAGAGGAAGATGTAAACAGATGGAAGAACATATCATGTTCATGGATTGGTAGAATCAACATCATCAAAATGTCCATAATTCCCAAAGCAATTTATAGGTTCAATGCACTCCCCATCAAAATACCAATAGCATATTTTACTGACCTAGAAAGAACTCTCCAAAAATTCATTTGGAACAGTAAAAGACCTCGAATAGCAACAGCAATCCTGAGAAAGAAGAGTAAAGTAGGAGGGATCTCAATACCAGATTTCAAGCTGTATTACAAAGCCACTGTTCTCAAAACAGCCTGGTACTGGCACAAGAACAGACATATAGATCAATGGAATAGAATAGAGAATCCAGATATCAACCCAAATCAATATGCTCAATTAATATTTGACAAAGGAGGCACGAGCATACAATGGAGTCAAGACAGTCTCTTCAATAAATGGTGTTGGGAAAATTGGACAGATACTTGCAAAAGAATGAAACTAGAGCAACAACTTACTCCATACACAAAAATAAATTCAAAATGGTTACAGGACTTAAACATAAGACGGGAAACCATAAAAATACTAGAGGCATCCACAGGCAGCAAAATCTCAGACATATGCCTAAAGAACTTCTTCACTGATACTGCCCCTTGGGCAATGGAAGCTAAAGAGAAAATAAACAAATGGGACTACATCAAAATAAAAAGTTTTTTCACAGCAAAAGAAACCATCAACAAAACAACAAGAAAGCCCACTGTATGGGAGAACATATTTGCAAATGATATTACTGATAAAGGTTTAATCTCCAACATCTACAAACAGCTTATTCAACCCAGTAAAAGGAAAATAAATGAGCCAATTAAAAAATGGGCAATGGAACTAAATAGATTCTTCTCAAAAGAAGACAGAAGGAAAGCCAAGAGGCACATGAAAAACTGTTCAAAGTCACTACTTATCTGAGAGATGCAAATCAAAACAACAATGCGATACCATCTCACACCTGTCAGAATGGCCAACATTAACAAATCAACAAAAGATAAGTGTTGGCGAGGTTGTGGAGAAAAAGGAACCCTCGTGCACTGCTGGTGGGAATGCAGACTGGTACAACCACTGTGGAGAACAGTATGGAGTTTCCTCAAAAAACTGAAAATGGAACTCCCATTTGACCCAGTAATCCCACTCCTAGGAATATATCCCAAGAAAATAGGAGCACCAATCAGAAAGGATATATGCACCCCTATGTTCATAGCAGCACAATTTACAATAGCTAGGATTTCGAAACAGCCTAGGTGTCCATCAGCAGATGATTGGATCAAAAAACTATGGTACATCTACACAATGGAATACTATGCTGCCATAAAAAAGAAGGAATTCTCATCATTTGCAGCAACCTGGATGGAATTGGAGAATATCATGCTGAGTGAAATAAGCCAGTCAATGAAAGAGAAACACCACATGACTTCACTCATTTATGAATAATAAAGAACATTATAAACTGAAGAACCATAAGTTAAATATAGCGACAGTAAAGCAACAAGCAGACTGTCTAATTACAGCCGGGAGGGGAGGGAAATATGAGGGAAATAAGAGATCAACCGAAGAACTTGTACACATGCATATAAGTATAACCAATAGACACAAAACTCTGGGGAGGGAGGGAATGTTTTTTTTTGGGGGGGGGGGCGGGGGGCAATGGTAATATATGTACACAGATAATAATTTAATTAAAAATAATTAAGAAAAATAAAAGTATACCAGGACCTCCTCATTGTGGCATTGGACATTGACATTGAAGCTTACAGGAAACTCTTGAAAGGTGAGGAGACCCAGTTCAGTTTCACCAGTGTGGGAAGCATAACCAGTGGCTACTCCCAGAGTTCCCAGATCTTTGGTCGATCTGCCTAAGTGGTTTACAGACTAGCTCCTACTTGATGATCGCTGGCTCCTTCCCTTCTTAATACACCAGCAACATCCAGGAGGAGCAGATCTAGGTGAGGGAGACCATTAGGAAGCTAAGGATGAACCCCTCTCTGAAGGAGAAGCTGAAGCGGAGAAGGAGAAGGAGAAGGAAGTGGCTGAAGAAGAGGAAGGAGAGGAAGAGGAAAGAGGTGCCAAGGAAGAATTTGAGGACACAAAGGAGGAAAAAGGAGGTGAATGTGAAGGAGAAGATGTCTGAGAAGCTGAGGATGAGAAAAAATATGAAGGTACTGGGGAGGAGCAAGCAACCAAGAAAAGATTGAGCCCCCTTTCCTTAATTATTTTAGGAATAATCCTCCTGAAACCAGGTCAACGCCATCACCAACCAAGCAGTTGAGTACCCGGCACTATATGAATTAAGAAGTCAATATATATAACATTCTAGGGCGACTCAGATTGGACATTAAATGTTGTGCTATGACTTTTCTCCTTATGCAAAGTATCTGTTTGCTTGCAGAGTGGCTTCCTGGCTTGCTGCCAGCCTGTGCATGGTCCACGCTTATGAGTTCAGGATCTATGACAATGTGAATAATTCAGATATTTACAATAAAAATACATGAATACATGAATTCACTGATGTTAATGGTAAACTTCATGGAAAAAATAGTCCTTTGAATCTTTGGTGGTTAGAAATCAAATCATGTGCAATAAACAGTAAATAAAGTTACACTGAATGACAAAAAAAAAAAAGTACATTAGGAAACGTTCAAAGAACTGGGGAACCATTCCCAAATCAGGAAGGGAAGTCACAGGGTGTATATTATTGCTATAAATAGAGTATTTTCTACTACTTACAACGTATACTATGTACTGTATTAGGTGCCTTCCTATCACATGAAGTATGTATTCTCATAGAGTGATACTGGTATATATGTTATAGTTATGGCAGTATGTCATATCCTATCTATATTAATAAAAGGGTAATAAATATGCTAATTAGACCATGAGACCTTCCAGACAAAGCCATGGTGGCAGGGCTGAGGTAGAGGTGGTTAGGGGTGATCAGGCCAGGAGAAGAAGGCAGTTGGGGGTGATCAGGCCAAGAGGGGAGGGCAGTTGGGGGTGATCAGGCTGGCGGGGGGGGGGCAGTTGGGGGCAATCAGGCCAGCAGGCAGAGTCGTTTGGGGTGATCAAGGAACAAGCTAGTGAGTGGTTAGGAGCCAGCAGTCCCGGATTGCAAGGAGGTTGTCTGACTGCCAGTTTAGGCCTGATCCCACAGGGGTCTCAGATTGGAGAGGATGTAGGCCGGAGTGAGAGACACTCCCTGCCTCTGTGCCCAAATTTCATGCACCAGGCCACTAGTGAAATCATAAGAGTGAATCCCTTATTAATAGATTAGTGCCTTTATATGAAGAGACACCAGAGAGCTTGCTTCCTCTTTATCTCTCTCTGCCATGTGAGGATACAAGGTGAACAGGAAAATATCATCACTCAGAATCTGACAATATTGGCACCCTGATCTTAGATTTACAGCCTTCAGAATTGTGAGAGATGCATGCTTGTTGTCCAAACTACCTAATTGACTAAGACAGGTTTTGAAATTTTATTAAAAGGTATTTGTCTTTATGTTTTGAGCAGATTACAAAGCCATCTGTCCACGACATGCAGTGATAAAGCTACTCCTTGTGTTTGTTCTTACTCTGTAATAATACTTTGTAGTGTTAAAATATCATCTTTGGTTATGGCAAAATAAATCATCTCATTAATTCAGCATCTTGATTAATAAAAAGTTATCATGCATATGCTAGTTTTCAAATACTGAGACAGCAGTAGTATACATATGCTTGACAGTAATTTGATGTTGAGGACACTTAAATTTTTCTCTGATGATCTAGAATACATGATGTTGTCATGACATATTAATAAAAAGAAGTTTTCCTTGATCCACAAGTAAGCTGAAGTCACAGTTGAGATATTCAATTGCTAGAACATAGTATAAGGGTGTTTATCTAGAAACACACAGCAATAATTAATTACCTTATGGAGCTCCATTTTCTAATATTATCCTCATATTCTCAGAGATTTAAAAGTATTCTTCTCAAAACCAGAAACCTAATCCTACAACAAATGCAATTTAATGCATCTTTATAGAGACAGCATTGGCTCCTGATGTAGAAAAAACATTTCCCTAAGTATCAGAGGTACTTCTTTAAGCTCTGTATTGCTGCATTTTTGTCCAAAGATTGAGATTTTTTTGTTATAACACAGAGGACTTCTTTTCTTTTAGTGATAAAAGCTGCTATTACAATCACTTTATTTGAAAGGCTATTTATAATTGACTTTTCCTTTCTGGCAAATGTGTTGATGCTTAGTGATATCTGACTTTCCTTTGACAAGAGGTTTCTTGGTGATTATAAAAATAAATAAATATTGACTTCCTTTCTTTGTTGGTGACAGAGGTTTTGCAGTTGGAGGCTTATTTTATTTCTTGCTCTCTTCAGAAACACAAGATAGAAGAGTTACTTGCTTCTCTAAGGAATAAACCAAAGGTAAGGCAATTTTGGTGAGGTGTAAGGAGAAATTTCCTGAAAAGGCAGTAAAATATGTTAAATAGTTTTGTCAATGAAAGCTGTTGAGTATTAGATAGGGATCTCCTCCCACCAAGAAGTTACTCAATGCTTGAGGAGGGAGAGGCATGAGCTAGTGCAATGGTTATCCTTGGCCTATACCTACCTTCTGATGCTTGACCTCACTGCTTGCCCACATCAGGCCAGTAGGGAAATGGGGATAAAGCAAGGAGGAAGATCAAGGGAGAAGAAAAGGAGACATATACTATTTACTTATGACTGGGTTTTGAAGGCTATTACCCATGAAGCTCTGTCTTTCCCACTGAGTTAAATATAAACTCTTCAGCCTGACATAGGAGGCCCTCTACAACTTGGCTCTAATCCATTGTTTCAGGTCCTTTCCAGGCAATCTGGGTCACTAACCAAATTGGATGGTCTCCTTTTCTCATAAAATGTACCACAAAGTTCTCACAGACATATTTACTCATGCTTAAATTATTTGCTCCTGCAATTTCAGTGAACTTGACTCCTACTACTTTCTCCCTCCCTCACTTAGTCCCAGTCACACTGGTCTCTACTGTTCTTGATGGGTATGTTCTTGCTTCAGGACTTTTGCGCTTCCTCTTCCTTTATCCTAGAACTAGAGACCCGGTACACAAAATTCTTGTGGGGAGGGGGCGGGGGGGGGCGGGGTGGTGGTATCCCTCAGCCCAGCCTGCGCCCTCTTGCAATCCAGGAGCTCTTGGGGGATGTCACCAGCTGCACTCACCAGCCCTGAGACTGGCTCAGAGCTTCTGGCTGAGAAGTGCTCCCCCTATGGGAATGCACTGACCACCAGGGGGCAGCTCCTTCATTGAGTGTCTTCCCCCATAGCAACCAGTTGTTCTGCCATTTGGTAAATTTGTATATTAGCCTTTTATTATAATAGGATACTCTGAACAGATATAGGGTGGACTTTTTCCCTTATCTTCTTGATTTCCTGTGAGGCCTTCCTTGACCACCTATTTCAAATAGCAGTCTTCCTGACACTTTCCATATCACCTCTCCTGCTTTACATTTTTATAGCACTATTCCCGGTTGTACTCTACTTTATATATTATATTTTTGTCTGTACCCACCTCATAATTCCCCACATCTTTAACACCAGAATTTAAATTTTATGCAGGCAGAGATTTGTATCTGTGTTGTTCTCTGCTATATACCCAGCACCAAGAAACAGTGTCTGGAATATAGTAAGCTCTTAATAAATACTAAACTAAACAATCAAATGTATTTATGCTATGCTATCTGCCAGAAATTCCCCCTCCTTGCATACACTTATCTTTTAAACCACATTCAGATGTCACCTCTTTCATGAAGCCTTTCCTAATTTTCCCAACATTATTTTTTCCCTCCTTTGACCCCTTACAATTCCTTCTGTTTGGTATGCACTCACTGTATTCTCACCTGTGCCATTGTGACCTGTGAGTTTTCTTCTTTCTTCTGGTAAATATTTGCTTTCTGAGAGTAGAATTTATATTATTTATACCCCCTTCACTAAAGTCTTAACTTTATAAACTGATTTAAGAGTTCCACTTCTGGAATGGCAGCATTAGGAGCTCCAGAAATCTAGTTTCTACTGAAATAATCAAAACTAATGAAAACTAAAAATAAATAAATAAATATGAATATTGCCCTAAGGGCATACAAAAATAAATATCTACTCAATAAAATCTATTAAAACTTAGTAAAAACAGTTAGGGTTTGTGACACTTGATCTATAACTTCTCATTCCCAACCCTAACCAAGCTCAAATTGATGGATATTTCATTCCATGTGTGTGGGGCCTAGAAGATGGGGTTTCCTCTCTTCTCCACTTTCAATAAAGGTATATGGTATCTTACTGGAAAGGGCAGGTCACCAGCATTTCTTATCTGATCCAACTTGAATTTGAAGATGCTACATTTCTTGTGAGAATGGCTGAAAGATTGGGAGCTTTCTTTCTTCACTCATCCCCCATTCACAGGATGGAAGCTCTAGCCAATGCATAGCAAGATGAAAATATTGAGGCTGTGACCACATTCACAGTAACTCACTTGTTGGGCAGAGGTTAATACCAGGAAAAACAAGACAAGAAGATGAGAAGATGAGAGGCTATTGCTCCTTCCTGAAGTAGTGGCTCAGAGATTTTACCCAGGTGGAGAGTCCATAAGAACAAAATTCTTGTTGGCCCAGAAAGGAACTCACTACAGACTGATTCATTTGCCTCTCAGCATAGCCATTAAGGATTGTCGCAGTTTAGGTTCTTACAAGGGTATTTCTTGGAACACATGATCTCACATATCTAGAGGAAATAATGACCAACATAAACTGATAAACAAAAACAGACCCAGAGAAAGAGAAGCAGCGATCAGACTCTCAAACCTCAGTGGGAAAGTAGAGGAGGGGGAGGGTAAGGGAAAGAGATCAACCAAAGGACTTGTGTGCATGCATATGGGCCTAGCCAGTGGCCATGGACAATAGGGGAGTGGGAGCATATGTAGGGAGGGGTTTGGGATAGGAATGGGGGGTGAGGACAGTTATGTGACACGATAATAAATAAAAAAGTTAAAAAATAAAATAAAAATATGAAGGGATTGAGAAGTACAGATTGGTAATTACAAAATAGTCATGGGTATGTAAAGTACAGCATAGGAAATATAGTTAATGATATTATAATAACTCTGTGTGGTGCCAGGGGATATTGGAAATATCAAGGGGAATACTTTGTAAAGTATACAATTGTCTAACCACTATGCTGTATAAATGAAACCAATATAAAATAACATTAAATGTTAACTAATAAAAAAAAACAACACCAAAAACATAAAGTTCTGAAGCTTTCCTGAAATGAACTGAGTTATTTGAAACAGAATGAGAGGGAAGTTCAAGCCTAAGCACACTCTTGAAAACAATGGAGATATTGGTGATAACCAAATAAGAGGAGGCTAGTAGCTATTCTTAAGAAGAACAAGGTAAATTATGAGGTAGCTAATTCACTAGAGAGAAACAGGGAGGAGAGCTATGATGAACCCTCCTGGTGTCAGAGAGAATCTCAAAGACTAGCCTCAAAAATCAGACTGTGGAGCAGTATTTCCAGGGCATTGTTGAAAACAAAAGAGAAACCAACCCAATTAGTGGAGCATAACATGGGTGTGATACCAAATAAGGCACATAGCCTAAGAGAGAGGTCAGGAAAAGAGATAGTTAAAGAGAGCCCTGCTAAACCACAGTCATTCAAGGAGATTGCATGCATGGTCAAGGATTTGTCCTATGAGAAATGACACCAAAGGCTTTACATGTGAAAAAAATAGATTTCCCTAATATAGCATAGCCAAATTAATAAACATATAAGCAAGAAAAACAAAAAAAACTAAACAAGCCTAAAGAGTGAAAATCAGAGTCCAGAATTGCTACATTATATTACCTAAAATCTCCAGTTTTAACCCAAAATTATAAGATATGCAAAACAAGCAAACAAACAAAAACAAAAAAGGTATAACCCACATACAGAAAAGAGGAAAAAGCAACTACCAGGCAACAGAAATGGTCTGTTAGAGGGCCAAGATGTAAGATTTAACAGACAAGGCCTTTATAGCAGTCATTATAAATATGTTCAAATAATTAAAGTAAATCATGCTTAAAGAAGTAAAACAAATTATGATAAAAATGTAATAAAATAGATAATATTAACCAAGAGAATATTTTTATTACTATTATTATTTTTGAGACTAATTTTTAAAAGAGCCAAATGAAATTCTGAAGTTGAAAACTAAAATAACCAAAATGAAAAAAAAAATTGTTAGAGGAGCCCAATAGTAGATTTGAATTAACCAAAGAAAGTCTTGATGAACTTGAAGGTAGATTATTACATATTACAAAATCTGAAGAACAGAGAAAAAATAATTTTAAAAAATAGGGCTTGGTGAAATTGGGATGCCATTAAAGCACAACAAATTATGCATATGAGAATAGCTAAAAAAAAATAGAAAAGGGAATAGAAGAAAATGTAGAAGTAATGGCTAAAATCTACCCTGCTTCCCCGAAAATAAGACACTGTCTTATATTAATTTTTCTCCCAAAGATGCACTAGGTCTTATTTTCAGGGGATGTCTTATTTTTCCATGAAGAAGAATATGGTACACATTTATTGTTAAATGAAAATAAAGGAAATTTATTACCTGTATACAGTATGGTAGTATGGTAGTTGTCAACACAAACCAGACAAACTGTGAATCCTACAGTATCAAGAATGTACTCATTTATTCAATGATAATCATGTCATCATCTTCTGGAACATCATCATAACAATCCAATTCCTGAATTTCCTGGGGAATTTCTTGTGACTCCATATCTTTCAGAATCAGTGGACCAAATCTCTCATGTTTAGCAATAGCACTGTCTTTAAATGAGTACTTCTTGTCAAGGTAGCCTGCTCACAGTGCATTTGCAATGCAACTGTCAGTGATTTTCTCCCATGCATTCTTCACCCAAGTCACAACTTCTTGCAGTTTAGGTTTCACAAAGTTTCCACGCTGATTTCTCTTCATTCTATTTTCAATGTAGTCATTAATTTCCATGTGCAAATTGTCTTTGAATAGCTTCTTTATTGCAATATCAAGAGTCTGGAGATAGGCTGTCATTCCTGCGGGAATCATTATCTGATCTATTTTTTGTTCGTGAAGAAATGTCTTCATGTCTTTAGCACAGTGAGTGCTGGCTGCATCCCAGACTAGCAGACCTCATTGGCTCCCTTGAATAACAAGCAGCAGCATTAAATCAACCCACTGCCTTATAATTGCTTGTGTGGCCCAGGCCTTTTCAGTTTCAAGAATAAAAATGCCCAAAACAAGTTCAATCTTTTCCTTCTTGCCCTTAGAAATGATTAAAGATGGGATTTTAGTACTATCCAGATGAATTGCCAAAATACAGGAAACACATGCAATCTGTAAGCAGTGGAGGGAATGTACAATAAGGAGGCACCGCTGTTCAATTGTTATTTGAGATGATTGTCCCATAAACACTGCAGTTTCATCCATAGCAATCATGTTGGAAAGATTGTATTTAGAGAAGTCAGCATCATCAATAAAGGACTTGAATGTCAGTGGTCGCTTAATAACTTGAGTATCTTCCAACCTAAACAATGTTGTAGATCTTCTTAAAGACTATTCACTTAGCTGAAGGAAATTATCCAGCCAGTGTTGTGATGCTTTGAAGTCTTCGGGGGCTATGTCAAACTGTGGTGCCATTGCAAGGGCAAATTCTTGAATCCGAGCCCTATTCACAACCAAAGCCTTTGCTCTCCTGTCAACAACCCATTCACAGATCAGGTCTTCCAGCTCAGAAAATAATGGTTGCCGACCTGATCCACACTTGTGCTTTTTAGCATTTCCCTTGTCAACTTGTTCAACGAGGTTACCATACTCTGCTCGCCATTTTCAGACCAATCGGATACTCAACATCTTCACTTTGCAGAAAGCAGTAAGATTTTGGCCCCACGAGTCTTCCAGGATTCCTTTCTTGTACTCCCCGGAGTAGCTTTTTCTTTTTGCACTCATTTCTAGGGGTAAAAAAAAGGAATTGGGGTATCAAGGTGGGGGTGGGGGATCATTTAAAATAACACAGGGGGGATGAGAGGGGAGAATCAAAATGGCACAGGAGAATCAGAGGGGGTATTACCATTTTAGTAACTCCTTTTGATCATCCTGTGTCATTTTAATTGTCCCCTCTGATCCTCCTGTGTCATTTTGATTGTCCCCTCTGATCCTCCTGTGTCATTTTAAGTGATCCCCTCCCCCCACCCCTGTGCCACTGAACACCTTCACCAGTCACCCCCCGTACCCCTTTATCAGACATTTATCCCTGTGGCCTGCCTAGGGACTGTCACTGGGCTTTCTGGGGCCTGGATCTGGGCTGGAGCAGGGTCTTCCACTGACTGAGAACCTCCAGTCATCATGAAGGTGGCCGTGAGCATCAGGTAGTGTCACCAGAGACAGACCAGCACTCACCACCTTTGTCGAGTCCTGTCCGCTCTAATCCTCCTATTCTTCTATAGGCATTTGCGAAAGTCTCCTCCTCTCTCCAGCCCTGCGCTCACTGCTCACTCCAACCTCCGCTCTGCCTCCACACAGCAGTGATGTCAGGAGTTCGCATAATGTCACTGGTTGCTAGATGCCCTTCGGGGTGGCCCTAGTGACCAATTTACAGTAAATTAATTTTCATTCTGAGACAGAGCCTGGGAGCCTTATTTTCGGGAGAATGCCTTATACTTCACTCAGAAGGAAACCTGTAAGTAGGTCTTATTTTCAGAGGATGTTTTGTTTTCGGGGAAACACGGTACATATCTAAGAATTTCAATGAACTATTTAAAAATATAAACACCAAAAGATCCACATACAAACACATCATAGTAAAAATTCTGAAAGACAAAGAAAAAATAATAAAAGCAGTGAGAAAGAAATGACTCATCATAAAGAAAGGAACCCTAATAAGACAAACTAGTCATTTCTCTCAGATATAGTAGGGAGCAGTAAACAGTGGAATAATGAATCCAAAGTGCTGAAAGTAAAAATAAACAATCAATGAAGCATCCATATCTAGTAAGACCACCTTTCAAAATCAAAAGTTAAAGCAAAATAAAAACTTTATCAGATGAACTAAAAAAATGAGATAATTTGTTGCAAGAAGACCCATTTTGTAAGAAATACTAATTGAGGTTCTTCAACATGAAAGCAAGTGACCCTATAAAATATTTTAAATCCACAAAACAAACAGCACCAGTAAATGTAATCCTATATAATAAAAGCCTCACACCCTCGCTAGAGGCCCTAGCAAGATGCCCTCATGTGATGTCATCACAAGATGGCTTCCACAAGATGGCTTCCACAAGATGGCCACGTACACAGCAAAGTCAGGGCCTGGTGGTCATTCCACTTGGTAAGGCCCGGGAGTCCCACGGCTCTGTGCAGCATGGAGGAGGCTGGTCCCGGTGTCTCTGCCATCTCATGTGGAGGAGGCGGGTCATGGCAGAAGAGGTGGGTTGTGGCAGGGGAAGGCAATTGGTGGCGATCAGGCTGACAGGCAGAAGCAGTTAGGGGCAATCAGGCAGGCAGGCAAGCAAGCAGTTAGAAACCAGTGGTCACGGATTGTTTAGGGCCTAAACCAGCAGTCGGATATCTCCTAAGAGGTCTCATATTGGAGAGGGTGCAGGCTGGGTTGAGGGACACCATGCCCCTGTGCATTAATTTTGTTCACTGGGTCTCTAGTTATAATTATAAAAATAATATAAATAAATATTTATTTTCCTTTTTTTCCTCTTCATTGGTTTAAAAAGGAACTATATAAAATGATTGTATTGCTGAACTTATAAAAATGTAATATATTTGACAATAATGGCACAAATGAGGTAGATGGGAGCAGTGTTATGTTAGAGTAAGGATATACATATATTGCTTCTTTAAAATACATAAAAGTATATAAAGTAATAATTATAATAATGTATTCTTAGGTTTATAATATATATAAATGTGTGATACTATCTAATAAAGAGGGGGTACACTAATTGACCCTCATACCATCACGAAGATGGTGGCACCCATGGCCAATAAGGAAGGGATATGTTAATTAACTACCCCACCCTTAAAGATAGTGGTGTCCACAGCCAATAAGGAGGGAATATGCTAATTGACTGTCATACCCTCAAAGATAGTGGTGCCCAGGGCCAGCCCAAGGTGCAGGCAAGGCCCAGCCGATGCCTGAGGCACAGGCAAACCTTAGATGTCAGCTGCCAAGCTTCCCAGGGCTGGCCTGAGGTACAGGCAAGATTTGGAGGGTGGCTGCCCAGCCGCCCAGGGCTGCCTGTGGCTCAGGTAACCAGGGCCAGTCAAGGCTTGCACTGCTGGCAGTGACAGTAGCAGAGGTGTGATGGGGCATTATCGCCTTCCCCTGATCACTGGGTCACCTCCTGCCCCTGAGGGCTCCCAGACTGTGAGAGGGGGCAGGCTGTGCTGAGGAAAGCCCTTCCAGTGCATGAATTTTCATGCACTGGGCCTCTAGTGTATAATAATGGTACAAAATGGAAGAGAGAACACAGATTGATGAGAGAAACATTTCCATTTCTTACTGGAATTAAGTTAATTAAATCTAAAGTAGAAAGTATGTATAGATGTTCTATAGTTCATTCAATCCATGTCCTAGTGATGGATAATTGTGTTGTTTATGATTAAATACTTGCTAGGTAGAAAATAGATGCACAGTGAATATTAATACATATAAACAATGTATTCTGTCAAAAATCCCAAGTTATCATTGTCATACAACTATAAACATTTATGTTACTTTTTCAAAAGTTTATAAGTCCAATTGGGTTTAACTAATCTCATTTCATTTGGGTGTATTTGGTTTTGGACATGCTGTGGGCTGGTTTGAGATTTGCTCAATTTATCTCACCATTCTCCTTAGACCAGGCCTATCCAGGACTTTTAGCTTCACTAAATGATTATCAGCTCTTCTCAACATTAAACAATGAGTATAAATTGAGTGCCTATACATTTCCGAAATTTGTAAAGTTCTGATGTTAGTGTTATTAGGATGGTGATGATACTGACTCTACCTTATTGGGACATTGAAATGTATTTGTTTCTTTAGCAATAGTGATTGAACTGTGTTAAACTACATAGCCACACTCTCACCTATCTCTTCATATAACAAAGGGCATTTGAAAAAAAGGAAATGATTAGCAATACTAACCATTATTTGATGTATAGTCAATAGTTATGAAATAGATTGGGATGAATTGACCTAAATAGATATGACTCTGGCCTTGTTTTTCAATGTTCCACTCATGATAATGGTGATGCCAGGTCGCCATTATTAGCTTTGGGTGATTACAGTCACTGCCCTTTTTTCCTTTCTTGGGTTATGCAGTATTGAAAGATTTTCTTGAAGATGCTTCTCAATTATTCTGGGAGTGGGGCCAAAGATTCTGTTATTTTCCAACAAGCACCCAAGTGATGCCCCAATAATGCTGGTCTATGAATAACACTGTGAGGAGCAAGGCCTTAAACCATAAAGTCTCACTAAACCATTGCAGAGAGGTCACTGGATCCTTCCTCATTTTCTTAGCATCTTGTTTCTTTCTGGACTGTTTATTCCTCTACCCTTCAATTCCTTTGTGATTGTTTTATTTAACTATAATCCAAAGCATTAGGATTGGCCAAACAAGCAATTTGATGGGTACCAAGAGACCTTTCCCCATCCAAAGAAGATCCAATAATCTGCGTGGCACCTTAAATTTCCCATTCTGGAAAGTGTTCTTAAAGTCTCTGGTGAAGAGTAATGTTACCCAGGAGAGTGAGGTTAGCCAGGCTTGATTAATATCAGTCTGAAATACCAACCACTGTCATCAGAGAAAATACTGAAAGAATGGTAGGTACACAAGAAAGTAAATTTTAGTGGAGTGGGAGGTACAAAACTTAGATTTATAGAGACACTGGGTGTTAGAGTGAAGTTGGGTCAAATTAGGTATCCAGAATGGATGAAAGTAGGAATCAACAGGGCAGGAAATGGTACTTTTTTGTTATATTTTGTTTTTAATGTGTTTACTTGATGATTTGCCTAGGGATATTATTGGCTGCTATTTTCACTCTGACTGCTGGCTCCTCAATACCATAATGAAAATGAGGCGCCGAAACTGGTTTGGCTCAGTGGTAGAGCTTCGGTCTGCAGACTGAAAGGTCCCGGGTTCGATTCCGGTCAAGGGCATGTACATTGGTTGTGGGCACATCCCCAGTAGGGGGTGTGCAAGAGGCAGCTGGTTGATGTTTCTCTCTCATTGACGTTTCTAGCTCTCTATCTCTCTCCCTTCATCTCTGTAAAATATCAATAAAATATATATATTTTTTTAAAAGTGAGGGGACTCCTGGTTTGACCAAATGGCCTCACCAATGACAACCTGTGCTGTTTAGCTCAGGCCCAAGGCCCTGGGATTTGGCATTATGCTAAATGTTTAGACTGAAGGTGCAAGGCACCCAAATTGGAAGGTGAGACATGAGGAAGTGTTGTTATTTCATTCATGTTGCTGCAATGGAAGCACATGATATCTAAAGGCCAGTAACTTAATATATGTGGGACTGCTCAGCTGGAAGTGATGAGGGCTACACAGGGCAAGCTCACAGGCTGAGGGAAGTGTACATGAACTCTATAGCAAAGATTAAGGAAGAATTGACAGTCTAGTCTGCATCCGAAGAATGGGCTTTTATTTGAGAAAAAAAAAGAGATGTTACAAACTAGGCAGAAACTGCAGAGTATATATTCCGTGTTTCAAAAGCAACCTATTCTTCTCCCTTCTCCCCTGCATATAAACAACAAAAACCTGGGAGGAGAGTTTGGTTCCTGCCTAAAGGACCATTTCTTCCACACCTGACCTCTCAATTCCTTAACTTACCTTCAATTGCAGAAGAATATGGGATTTGATGTGTGAGATGGTCCATAGGGGAAAAAATGTATAAACTTGGTATGAGAGGTCAGTGAAGAATAATGATTTTAACTGTACACAAGTTCAGGCCTTTAACGTCCAGTAGATGGTGAACCGAGGTTAAGTGGCCAAGGAAATGGATGGGAAGTGTATTTTGTTTTTAATTTAACTATAATTTGTGCAGTGGGTCTGCGCTGCACAACATGCACTGAGTGCTCAGTTGCTCCTTCTCTGTCCCTGTCTCCTTTTTTGGCTTGTTACTTTTGGTAGTTAATGTAGAGTGATTGGAGGCAGCCTCCGGAGAACAGGCTGTCATCATGCCAACCTCATTTTGACATTCAGAGAAAGACAAATTAATCTGAGCCCAATGCAGTAGCAAATGCTGGAGCACAACTCTCAGCTGACCTATTATAAGAGCAATTCTGTTAAATTTGTTAATCAGCAAGGCGCCTGTTAGTGGAATGGAACACTCTGGGTCCCAGAGTCTGGGAGATACATGGCATGGAAACAGGACTCATCATTTTCCGCAATCCAGACTCTACCAGTTACTAAGTCCCTCTCCCCTACACTCTTAAAAAGAGGATCTCCCTGGTGTGACCTTGAGGAGAATCTCTGGCGAGCCTCAGGCACTAGGTATGAACAATCATGGCCTGGGTTCAATCTCTGAGCTCATACTGTGGTCTCAGGACCCTCCCTGCCCTCCAAATGATATGCGGGGCTGGAGAAGTGAGACTTAAGGATCTCTAACTTGGGAAGGGTGAAAGAAAGGAGTTTTCCCGGTACTGGTATTAATACAATTAGGGGGTCTTCCTTTAAGTTCTGGCCTTGGGTGAACCGAGCAGGTGAACTCTTGGCTGAACTAGAGACCTAGTCAGTAGGTGGAATGGGGGACCAGGTTAGCTGAAAAATTTTGCTTAGTGGCTTTCCATCTGTGCATTCAGTTCAGCGCTCACTACAAGCCTGTAGGCGACCTACTCTGTTTGGACGCTAGACGGCGCTGCGTGGACGCACTTTCCTTCTCTCTGGAAGTTAAAGGGAGAAGCGCCTTTTTTTTTTTTTTTTTTTTTTTTTTTTTTTTTTTTAGCCAGGAGGTGGGGAACTCAGGGTTGGCAGCCTTTCCTACTCTCCCTCCACTCCCCTCCCCGCACTCTTAAACCCAAGGGGTGTGGAGAAGAAGAGGAGCAGCAACCCTTTTCCGTGAGGCACAGAGCAGTTCCCTCTGATCCCCATATCCTCCTGGGTGCAATCATTCAGTCCCAAGGCACGGAACTGTTAGCATCCAGGACGCAGCTGTAGGTGATTTCCACCAGCCTCCTATCCTCACTCTAGGCAAAATTTTAAGGCGATAGCAGTGGTGGCTGGGCGTGAGGTTTGCCAGGAGTGCACTTCCAGGGCGCCGCTCCCTTTTCGGAGACAGGGAGACATACAGGCGTTTGCGCACTGGCTGGAGAGGATTCCCGGGAAAGGTTGGAGCTTCGGACTGGTTGAGTTCAACTGTAGTCCTCTTGGGCGTGCGTGCCTCCAGAGGGGTGCGAGGGCCATAGGCTGAGTTGCTTGCGTCCCGCGGGGAACAATTTGGTCAAGGCAAGGTGCAGCTGTAGAGAAGCTGTTCTTAAGTAAAGTCCATAAGAAGGAATAGGTTAGAAGGCAGGCGACTTAGGAGAGTCTAGTCGCCAAGCCAAGAGGCAGCACTCGCCATTCTAGCGAAGGGTCCAAGTGATTTGGGAACCTTCTTTAAGCTCTGCCTGTCCAGCTCCCCCTAAAGTGCACAGTAGCTCTGCTCAACTCTAGAAGTCTTCCATGGGCGGGGAGAAGTTTCATAGGATTATCTTTGGCTAGGACAAGGAGTGGAGAAAACGGGCGGGGCTGCTCTGGTCACTGCTGTGGAAGACTCTGTCTTCCCCCCTCCTCCTCTTCCAGCCGCGCTGCTCATCTGCAAGCAGCCTCTATTGCCGCCTGAAAAGCTCGAGCTTATACTCTCTGGAACCCGGCTCGCCATTTCACCCTGGAACGCGAGGCCCAGCGCCCCAGACGTGGAACTGCACGAGTGAGTCCTGCTGGACATCGCCAGCTGTTTTGCAAGATTCAGACAGGTAATGCCCAGACAGCTGGCTGTCAAGGATCAAGGAGAATTTGCTAGGCTCTCAGGTGACAGGAGCCAGCAGGCTAGCTGCAGTCAACCAGGGCTCTACCTTTCCTGCAGCCCAGGCACCTGCGCCTGGAAATGCTTGCCAGTTTCTTTCTCTCCCTTCAGCCCTCACAGAAAGTTTAGGGACCAGAGCTTCCAAGGCCTGCCGGGTGCCAGCTAATCAGGTGTTGCATTTCTGAGGCAAGATCTTGGTCCTTTCTGTGGCTGGTGCATGAGGGATCTACAGCCTGAGGGATCTACAGCCTGGAAGGCACTTTTTCAAACTGGGCTATTTCCTCTCTGCCCACATTTTCCCTCCCCCTCCCCAAGGCCAGGAAAGCAACACTCACAGGGATGGGGATCAAGATAGCCCCCGCCCCCCCCCACCCCTCCCTCCCACACACACAAAGAAGTGTGGAGTTTCCCCGCAATGTCCTTCTGCTTCTGGGGATTCCCAGCAAGCACCAGACAAGGGAATAACTCTGGAGATCTGAGGCCTTTCTTTCGAACTTTCCTGAGAATGTGAAGGTACCCCAGTGCAGACTCTGGGATGTCCTGGCTCCTCTACCCACAGGAATCCTTGCTGCCCTTTGAGCCAGTTTCTCTAGTTAAGTTACCTTTCTGAACCTTTGCTCAGGGGAGAGGACAGACCCTGCTCTAAGTTGTGCTTCAGACTCCCTAGTGAAGGAACCCCAGAGAGGCAGAGAGGGACAGGAGGAAGGGCTATTGCATGTGATCCGCCTTGCCACTCTGGGCCCAGGATTAGAGTATCTTTATTACTATCAGATGTTTAAGAAAAATGTGTTGGCAAAGAGACCTGGCAGAGGAAGTGTGTGCTATAATAATTTTCGTTCCAGAGGTTTCTTCTGGTTCCTGCAGTCACCTTCCCCTCATTTCTGTGACCCAGGGACTTAGGGGAGAGATATTAGTAAAAAGGTATTTAAGATCTCCTCCTGGCCACCCACGAAAGTTGTGGCTGGGCTGAAGTACTGGAAAAGTACTTTGCTACTGAAAGCTACTCTGGAACCTATCCCTGGTGTTTTGTTTGTTTTGTTTTGTTTCCCGGTATGTGTGTAGGAATCTATTCAGGAATAATTAGTTTCCATCACTACATTCAATTTCATCTTCTGTAGACTTCCAATAAAAACCCTTCTCTCTTTTTTCTGACCAGGGGAACCAAGCTATAGATTACTAAATACATGACGAAGGGTTGGGGGAGTGTGTGTGTGTGTGTGTGTGTGTGTGTGTGTGTGTGTGTGAATCTGACTTCAAGAAAGGAAGGGGAAGAGAGAAAGGGGCATGTCCCTGAGATCTTGCAAGTTCAGCAGGCTTGGGAAGGCTACCCCAGTTGCAGGGCCCCTGGGAAGGAAGGAGTTAAATGTCCAGGACAGGACAGGTGTGGGGGAGTAGGGACCATTTCCCACTAACACACCAAACACCCTAGCACCTAACACATAAACACAGGGACTATCCTGTGTTAGGAGCAGTGGTGCTGGTGCAGTACAGTGCTATAGGGCTCTTTGTCAACAGGGTCGCAGGCACCTTGGATTAGATGGGTCTTGCCAATCTTGCTATTCACAGTTGGTTTCTCAGCACTCCTTGCTTCCCCACACAGGAATTAGTCAACTACCCTGGGGCTAGGGGAGAGTAAAATTCCCAGATATACCAGAACCAAAGCTTCAGTGGGAAGTGCCTACCGGCACCGATTCCATCATACTTTTTCTCTGCCAAGCAACCCCTGCTAAATGCCCACTACTGACAGCACTGTGGCTGGACCAGATGTGGTGGCTATTTCTACTCACCGTATGAGCTCTTCAATTTGGGGCTGCCTTGGGCTAGACAACCCACAATTACTGGTGGTGGAAGCAGATTATTTATATAGAAAATATTTAAATATAAGTAAAAGGCTGCAAGACACCAAAGTCTCCCGATTTGCCGATTGTAGCCCCAGCTAGTCAGACGGAGAAACAAGCAGCAACCAACTTTACCTCTGTTATTGCTTTTGCCAGTTAGGTTAAGGAAAAGTCTTCAGAGCAGTGGACTTTGGAGGGTCAAGCCAGCTTTGATGTGCTCTGCTGCTCTCACTGATTTCTGAGTGGTCTCAGCACAGGTTGAGCAATTAGACCATTTTCTGTTTCTAAGAGGCTCCTACTGCTAGGAATTCTCTCTGTGCAGAGGCTAAAGGCACTGGTCAGACATGGTGGAAATAGAGATACCCCTGGACTGTGGCTTTTACAGATAAAATCAAATCTGAGTCTTGATTTATCCATTCATTTCCTGAGACAAGATTCTCTAATTGAGTAGAACTTTCTTATTTGCTAATATGGTGAGAGAGTCCCTACAAACATATGCTGCTTTGCCAGGGTGAACTGATGGTATGGCTAGCTGGGAAATAGCCCAGATTATGCATCTGGCATGTCTCCACAGGTATAAAACCATTAAAATATTACTTATCTTTAAGACGACATATTTTAAAGAGTCCAACCTTATAAAAATAGATGAATAATGACGTGACTATTTCAGTATTGTTTAGAAGCAATAATCTTCACTGTTTCCAATATGTTGGGTTATATAGTTTATTAAGTGGCTCAGGGAAAAAGCATTTGCTATTTGAGAAGGAGAATGGCTGGGAAATGAGTTAAATGGAATGAGTTAAACATTGCTGAAATAATATACTTTGGTAAAACAGAATTGTGTATTCACATCTGTTCCTTAAATGAAGTATTCACTGTGTACAGTTTGATGGTCTGAGTATATTCTGTAGCAGGTTGTTACCATCTTGATGAAACTTAAAGGAGAAAAACATATTCTCTTACTTGTACTTGGATATTTTCTTAACTGTGATAGTACTTATTGCATCCCAGGATTGATAAGAGAATGCACATGTTGCCTTCATTTGAAAAGTACTATAAACTCTTTGATTAAAATGCATTGTAACCAAGTGGAAGAAAAAAAATTCCCAAGTTTCAGCTGTTTTGTGATAAGATATAAAAGTAAGAAAAAAATCATTAGTAAACTTCAAGGTGTTGTCTAACTGTAACCAGCAGCTCACATTCTTAACTCCTGAGATTTGTCTCTTGAGCTTACATCAGGAATTCATGATCAGAGCAAGATTGGTCGAGAAAGATAAATAAATGTTGAATTTATTATCAACAAATAAATGATTTATTTTATCAAATAAATGTTGAATTTATTATTATTGAATTTATTATCTGCCTTAATTATCCTGACCTAGGACTTAAAAGTAATCCTCTAATTAAGTAAGTTTAGATTCTGAACTGTCCAAAGGATTTGCTAAAGTAAAATATGCCTGGCCAATAAAAGGCCTGATGAAAGATGTACTTCCTGGGTCCATTTAGCCAAAGCTGTCAAGAATTCAAGCTCTTTGTGCTGGTTCACTTTGAACTGGCCCCCAATGAGATCAAAGGCACTAGTGTGAATTAATTGTGGGCAAGTTTTTCTGTCTTCTCTGGCCAAAGTCATGGATCCAAATCTTTGATCAGATAACATATCCTTTTGTGCCAAGGCGCCTGGCTTTAGCTTTCTTGCTTGTTTTATTTTCCTTCCTTAAACCTCACCTTTTCATGTAGCTGCACTTTGTCTTCCCTCATGATTTCCAAGATATTTTTTTATCTGCCTTGATTTAGTCCTCTATCTGGGTGTTTCATTGGACATGTAAAATTTGTTCAAACACTGATTTGACACTTCTCCCCATAGTTATTCATCTGTGTGTTCATTTCTGCCTTAGATATACTATTGTTTATTAAATGCCCTGGATTCTGTCTCTGGAATAGTTTTTATCCTTTGCATCCCTGCTGTCACTACCCACTGTCAAATCCTCGAGATTCTTTTTTTCAAGTCTTCTGGATTCTTGACTTGGCCTACTATAATTGCCTCTTCCTGTTGTCTTTCATCTATTCCCCAATTCAATATTAGGACAAATCTTCCTGATGCTATTTAGTTCTTTACTTTAAGGTATTGGGTACTTAGCGAGTGAATATTAAGTAGTATGGATTGCCACTGAATCTGAAAGAATTTCTAACAATTAGAGATGCCTGATGCATTAAATAGGGTGCATTGTAACCCTAGGAATTTCTCTATTGCTCCAGGAATGTGTATAGCCTGGCCAGCCATCTGATGGAAGTTCAAATTTTAGATTTTGGAGAATGAACTATATAACCTTTCTTACTACTAACCAAGAGAATGTATCATCCTTCAAACATCCAGGGACCCAAATTAGTTGTTATCTATCAGTTTCCCTGCTGAAATTATGCCTTTAAAAATAATTATGGCTCTGTTTTAAAGTCTTATCTTTTATAATCTGTTACTAATCCTGGATAGGTTGCTTTGTTCTGGTTTGGGTATGTGTCACACATTCAGGAAACATTTATTTATTTTTTTTAAATATTTTTATTTATATTTTACAGAGAGGAAGGGAGAGAGATAGAGAGCTAGAAATGTCAATGAGAGAAACAATGACCAGCTGCCTCTTACACACCCCCTACCGGGAATGTGCCCGCAACCAAGGTACATGCCCTTGACCGGAATCGAACCCGGGACCTTTCAGTCCGCAGACCGACACTCTACCACTGAGCCAAACCGGTTATGGCACATTCAGGAACCATTTAGATCACTGGACTTTGTTATGAAATTTTAACATTTATATTATGCTTGTTCTATTTGTTAATGCCCCCCCCTTTTTTTATCTTGCTTAATGTTCAAAATAATCTCATGAGGTAGTAATCTTTTCTTATTACATATTATGGAAACCAAGGATCCAAATATTTAAGTGATTTCCCCAAGGTAATAAAAATGAGTTGGAAAACTTTATTGATACCACAAATCTATTATTTCTCTAAGGTCCTGAGCTCAGGTGACACTAGTCTAAAGCAACTTAATTTTCTCCCCATTAACTATAACATTAAGACCAGATTCTTTGGATACAAATTTGAGGCCTCAGCCTACCTAGTCAACCTTATTTATTTATTTATTTTTTATTACCTTCCTGCTCATATGATGATCTAGTTGGACCAGATCACTCACCATTGTCCAACATAAACTTTGATATCCATTCTTTTTACCTTTGCTTATGTCATTCTTTTAATCTGGAGGGTTTCTATCTTCCCCTTCATATCTCTACTTTTCTGCCTATTGAGAATGAACCATATTCAAGAAGCAGCTGATGTGGCATCTCTTCCATGCAGCACTTCCCAATTTTTCTCAAGCTCTAAGCCAAAATAATGCCTCCCTTCTTAGAATTCTCTTGACAGTTTGTTGATTCCTCTTTCACCTTACCTTGTTCTATAACTATTATTGTCATTAAGTTATGTTATCTCATCTAAGATTAAACTTTTTGAAAGCTGTCTTATTCTGAAGTGCCGTATGTACAGGAGACATCTATTAAATACTATCTAATAAAGAGATAATATGCAAATTAACCATCACTCCAACACACAAGATAGCCACTCCCATGTGGCCAAAGATGGCCACCTCCATGTAGACACAGATGGCCACCACAAGATGGCCTGCAGGGGAGGGCAATTGTTGGGGACCAGGCCTGCAGAGGATGGCAGTTGGGGGTGACCGGACCAACAGGGGAGGGCAGTTAGGGGCAACCAGGCTGGTAATAGAGGGAAGTTGGGGGTGACCAGACCAGCAGGGGAGGGCAATTAGGGACAGTCAGGCCATCAGGGGACCAATTAGGCATTGATCAAGCTGGCAGGGGAGTGGTTAGGGGTTATCAGGCTGGCAGGCAGGCAAGTGGTTGGGAGCCAGCAATCCTGGATTATAGAGTGTGCAGACTGGGCTGAGGGATAACACCCTCACACACACGTACACACTCTGTGCACAAATTTCATGCACCAGGCCTCTAGCATTTATTTAATTGAGTTGCCACTGAAATATCAGGGTTAGGATTTTACTGAAAATCTCTATCTAAATGATAGTTTTGGGTTTAATAGGAAATTGCTAAGTGTATTATCAGCCAATAATGCTATAAAGCAATATAATAGAGTAGTAAATTTTCAATAGTTATTCTCTATAAGTGTTCTGTCCAATAGACATATGTTTGTACAAATTTAAATTGGTTTGTAATTACATAAAATTAAAAATTCAGTTCTACAGTCATACTAGCCACTTTTCAAGTGCTCAATAGCCATATGTGGCTAATGATTACCATATTGGAAAGTGAAGCTACAGAATATTCCCATTACCATAGGAAGTTATATTGGATATCACTTTTATGCAACAATGGTTCTCCACATTATTTTCACTTAGAAGTATGTTCACAAAGGCTAGTACTTTCATAGGTTTATGCACAGCTATTCATGGTCCACAGTACAATAGTGTTGCCACTTCCCTATCAGAACAAAAATTAGTTATTAACATTATAGGAATCATTTTGACACCAATGGAGGAAAAATGAGATATTTATATCACATCAAACACCAAAATAAATACCAGATAGAGTGATGAAGAAGAATATATGGAACTTCCCTTCTACATATAAATTATACTATAAATTATGATCATTAAATACTGTGGTATTTGTGCAGGGTCAGACAGATCAATATAACAGAACAGTGTCCAAAAACATAAATCCAAGTATACTATGAATTTTAAGATATGATGAAGAGGTATTTCAAATCCGTGGGTTTAGGGAAAGGATGCCTTTTTCAATGTGGTTAAGACAACAGGGATAGTAATTTCAGTGGAAATTTATTAAACTACACCTATATTTGCTATGTAAATCTAAGTTAATTCTAGCTGGATCAAGAATTTAAAGGTAAAAGTTAACTTATGGTATTAGAAAATATTTTACATTATTTTAATTATAAAGTATTTTATATTTATAATAGTTTTACATTTTAAGATCAAAGAGGATTTTCTAATTATTTTATAGTGACTGAAGGCTTAAAGGAAAAGATTAATAAATTTAATCTTCAAAAAATCTGTATGGCAAAGAAATATCAAAATGAAGATTAAAATAAACACTGGGAAAATATGTGACACATAACAAAGGGTAAATATTCTTAATATATAAATAGCTACAAATGGATTAAATAAATATCCCAGTGGAAAAATATTAAAAAGTTATGAACAAAATATTCATAAAAAAATGAATATCAATAGCCCAGGTGGTGTGGCTCAGTGATTAAGTGTCAACTTGTGAACCAGGAGGTCATGGTTTGATTCCTGGTCTGGGAACATGCCCAGGTTGCTGGCTTGATCCCCTGTAGAGGGCATGCAGGAGGCAGCAGATCAATGATTCTCTCATCACTGATGTTTCTATCACTTTCTCCTTCTCCCTTCTTCTCTGAGATCTGTAAAAATATATTTAGAAGAAGAAAAAAGAATGAATATCAACAGACTAACTCACTTTGCAAATAAAAACTAATAGCTTTCACCTATCAGATTAGAAAAAGTTTAAAATATTGACAAAACTTGGTATTGGTAAGGCTGTGGACATATGGATGATCTAAAGCCCTGTTTAAATTGGTACATTTTCAGAGGTTTATCTGACAATCTGTATACAAATGTAAATACCTTCTATGATCTAGAAATTTAACTAAGAATTTATTCTAAGAAGATAAATGCAAGTGCTAATATATATATATATATATATATATATATATTCATTAATATTTTGTTAATTGTAACAAAATTTTGGAAACAACCTTACTGGCTGCAATAGAGGATTGAGTAGGTAAATTGGAATGTGTCAATTTAGCCAATTCCTATGTACACATTAAAAATAAGGTATACCTACACTTTTTGACATGGAAAAATAACCATATACAATTTAATGGAAAAGATAGGTTACAAAGCAGCATAATTCTTTTTAAAAAATACATATTTTATTGATTTTTTTACAGAGAGGAAGAGAGAGAGATAGAGAGTTAGAAATATCGATGAGAGAATCATTGATCAGCTGCCTCTTGCACACCCCCTACTGGGAATGTGCCTGAAACCAAGGTACTACATGCCCTTGACCAGAATCAAACCTGGGACCCTTCAGTCCGCAGGCCGACGCTCTATCCACTGAGCCAAACCAGTTTTGGCAACAAAGCAGCATAATTCTATTTCTGTATAATTCTATATATTTCTGTACATCTACATGTGCATATAAGTGTATGAAAATGAATAAACAGTATTCACCAAAATGTTAATTACAGAAAGAAAGATTTTGGATTTTCTTTAAAAGTATTTATGCTTTTAATTATTTTTTTATATTTACAGTGAATGATAAAAAGCATATCATGCTTATTAAGATAAAATGCTTATCTTAATATGCAATACTCAGATGCTGAAGGCATGATGGTAGTTATCATGCTTATATCACTAACAAGATAAGCTGGTCAACATTAAATGTAAATTTCAGGAGAATTAAAGTCTTAAATGTAAAAAAAGAAATTATATAATAACTAGAATAAAATAAAAGTAACTTGGAGGACTTTCTCATAATAAAAATAAAGGAAGGAATTATCAAGAAAAAACAATGGATCATTTTACATAACATTTACATAATGGATCAGCTACATGAAAATGTATATGTGTAAAACATATAAAAATAACAAAGACAAATTGGGGCAAATAATTGCAATATATGATAGATAATGGCCTATATTCACTCCAAAATATAACTTTCCATCATCTAATTATTCCCAAATAATGAAGTGTTATTTGAACTATTATTATCTATATTACAAATATAAATAAGTTAATAAATACAGTTATTAGAGTATTTCACATTCCACTTATGTTAACATGCAGTATTTCCAGTGAATTATGGATTGCTGGGGAAAGGGCCATCCATAAATTATAATTTCCTGATTTAATTTGACAAGAAAAAGTCCTCATAAGGTGGGAACAGATGCAGCATATCATAGCATGGACTTAATCTGGTTCCTAGTTTCCTATAGATTTACCATTGTCAGTGCTACTATCTGTAAAGGGACCAGTCCTGTCAGACTGAAAACTATAACTGATTTATTTTCCTTTTGCAACATTATTTTTATATACTCAAAGTCAATATCATCATATCATCAAAATATCTAAAATTGATTGTAGTGTTGATTGCACAAATATGTGGATACACATACATTTTAAATGAGTGGATTTATGGTATATAAATTATATATCAATAGTATATTTGTGTGAATATATACATTGAGTGGCCAGATTATTATGATCTCTGAACTCATAATAATCTGGCCACTCAGTGTATATCCTATATAATAAAAGGCTAACATAAAAATTGCCCCCTCAATCAAGAGTTTGACCAGCAGGAAAGCTGGCCAACTGCCCATGTCCCCTCCCCCTGGCTAGTCTGGCTGGACCCCACCCATGCCCAGATTCATGCACCGGGTCTCTAATATATATACACTGAGTTGCCAGATTATTATGTGTTCAGAGATTGTAATAATCTGACCACTCAGTGTGTGTGTGTGTGTGTATATATATATATATATTGGAGGCATGGTGCATGAAAATTCATGCACTGAAGGGGGGATAAGCCAGGTGTGCCCCCTCTCACATTCCAGGAGCCCTTAGAGGCTTGAGGCTATCTGACGATCAGGGGAAGGTGATGCCCTGTCACACCTCTGCTGCTGCCACTGCCAGCAGCACAAGCCTCAGCAGGCCCTGGTTACCTGAACCTTGGGTGGCCCTGGGGAGCTGGGCAGCCACCATCCAAGGCTTGCATGAGCCTCGGGCTAGCTCTGGGCAGCTGGGCAGCCACCATCTGAGGCTTGCCTGTGCCTTAGGCCAGCCCTAGGTGGCTGGGGGGCTGGAGGAGACTGAGGGGCTCTGGAGACAGGTGCACGGAGTGGCCAGACCTGCCTGGGGGTGGGCCCAGCCTTCTGGGCCCCATGCATCTGCTGCCCTGTCAGGGCTGAGGGGACTGGGCGCCACTGTCTTGTGGCTGTGGGCATTGCCATATTTGAGGGTGTGACAGTCATTTAGCATATTCCCTTCTTATTGGCTGTGGGCACTTCCATTTTTGAGGGTGGGACAGTCAATTAGCGTATTTCCTCTTTATTAGCTAGGATATGAAAAAGCTGTAAGATTATTTGCTCATTACCTACTCATTAAATTGGAAAAAAATATAGCAATGTTTAATGTAAATGGAAAAGTCAAACTCATACTGGTTTTATCAGTCTCTTTTTTTTATGCACACACATTTCAAATCCATCCTGTGGGCTAGTTGGTCAATAGTATATAAACCTTTGTTGTACTCACTTTAATTACTTTCAATTGTTTTTGTCCATTAACAAACTGCAGCAGGGGCTATGGTGGCTATCAGCCTTGTCCACATTTATAGTTGTATAAATAACTGCAGAGTGTTCATGCTTTGAAAAGAGATTTCAAAATAAATAGAATGCCCCTAACATTACTAGAAAATGGTGTACTTTAGATTAAAAATAGAAATCCCAAGTACCTGTATTTCCTTTAAATTCCCTGTTTTCCCAGGTTATAGCTCCCCCTACTGCCAACCCAGGAAGGGTTTGGGTGTTTTTCTTACCTTCCTTTCTTTATTCTGGAATATATCATAGTGTCATGGGAGTCGACCATTGTTTCTCTATTTTAGAATATATTGACTGTTAAGAAGAAGGCATCATTTTTTTTTAAATCTATGTGTTCACAACAATTAGTGTGTGGCACTTATTGAGTTATTAATGGATATTTGTTTAATGA
This sequence comes from Vespertilio murinus, assembly GCA_963924515.1. Taxonomy (NCBI): domain Eukaryota; kingdom Metazoa; phylum Chordata; class Mammalia; order Chiroptera; family Vespertilionidae; genus Vespertilio; species Vespertilio murinus. The sequence goes on from OZ004710.1 coordinate 53,313,641, forward strand.
AAGAATGTCTTCTGCATCATTTATCTTGGGGATCTAGAGATGACTTAGTATCCTTCATACAAACAGGATTTTGGGATTGAGATCCCAGTGTTCCTGAGGTGAGTATGCAGATTCAGCCCCTTGTTACATACACATAGGTATGCACCACACAGATTTTAAATACTCAAATATTAATTACATTCTAAAGCAGCTAATAGCTGTTATATAACCCATGTAAAGAGATTAGAAGCATGGCCAAAACCGGTTTGGCTCAGTGGTAGAGCGTCGGTCTGCGGACTGAAAGGTCCCAGGTTCGATTCCGGTCAAGGGCATGTACATTGGTTGCGGGCACATCCCCGGCAGGGGGTATGCAAGAGGCAGCTGGTCGATGTTTCTCTCTCATCGACGTTTCTAGCTCTCTATCTCTCTCCCTTCCTCTCTGTAAAATATCGATAAAATATATTTTTAAAAAAAAGAGATTAGAAGCATATAAAAAGGTATCCCTCCTTCATACTAACCACTGCAGGATAGAGATTGAATTTTAATTTAATTTTTCTCAGTTTCAACTTCCTTATTATTTTCATTAGTATTCACAGTAAACACTACTAAGGGGGCTCACAAGCAATAAAAAAAATGGGCTAGCCCCATGTGTACTCAGTGTTTCTAAATGACTTAGAATCTTATTAATAAATATTATAATTTGAACTGTTTGCTCTTTTTGATAATTGGAACCAAGAAAATTCCTAAGTCTTGGGACTAAATTGGAAATTGAAACCCAGAAGCCCATTTGCTTTGTTTTGGAGATGACGTGCAAGTTGTTGGTTATATTTGGAGATGCATAATTTAAAACACTTTTACACTTATATAGCACTTTAAAACTTTTATAGCCCTTACATTTTGAATATTTCATTGAGCCTCAGAACAGCCCTTTGAGATAACCCAGAGAATGGTATTGAAATCAGGGCTCAAAACAACTAAGGACAAGTAGTTTAACTGTCCACCCCACTTGGCAGGTATCAAAACTGAGACACCAAGAAGGTCACTAGTTAGCTCAAATTGATACTATAGGTTTCACTATGTGAGGCATTCACTTTATAAATGTCTAATAACACCCAGAGGTAGAAAATATAATTGAAACCACTGTAGTGCTCAAGATTGGCAGGAAAACATTAAAACTAGAAGTCCATGCCTTAAGGTCTTCACAGATTTCTTTCTCCCCCAATACCTTTTATATACACCAGTTTGTCTTTCCTATCATTGACTTTACTATAGTCTTCTATATATATATATACCTTCTGCAGTCTCCAAAGCGGTTGAACTCCTGCCAGTGGACATAACATTTTTTGGTCTGACAATCTTATTTTTATGTTTCCTTCAGTGTTTCAGGTTGCTTGGGATACCATATTGATTAAGCTATTTTCTGGAGAACTAAATATATGTAGAATACTAGTATTATATGACCCCCTTACCAAAGACAAAACAATAAATTAATGGATCTCTCATGTTGAAATTGTAAAGTATGGAGGCCTGAAGTACAACTCTAATATCCCTTGCAGGACCATATAAACTTGTAATCTCTATAAAATGAATGTTTGTTTAATTGTAGTAGATATGACAAAACATTGGGTGTTTACATAGGAGGTGAAGTGGAAGAAGGACCATAATGAAGACATGTGAAGTGAGAGGTTGGCAGAAGAAAACAATAAAATGGACCGGTGGCAGGGCTACCTTCCACTGTGGAAATCATGATGAGATTCAGTCAATATATTAATCCTGAATATGGTTAGAGGTGATATCAATGTGTTTTGTTTTTCTATTGGTGTTTTATAGCTTCTTATGTTGTAGGTATAGCTGAAACTTTGGCAGAAGAGAAGAACTAGGAGATTTGGGAGTAAATTAGAAGGGCTGCCCTAACCAGCTTGGCTCAGTGGATAGAGCATCAGCCTTCAATTGAAAGGGTCTCAGGTTCCATTCTGATCAAGGGCATGTACCTCGGTTGCAGGCACACCCCCAGTAGGAGGTGTGTAGGAGGCAGCTGATTGCTGTTTCTCTCTCATTGATGTTTCTAACTCTCTATCCTTCTTCCTCCCTCTCTGTAAAAAAAAAAAAAAAAACAAATTAAAAATGAAGTGCTGCACATGAGAGGGTTTGTAAGCAGGGAGGGGAGGGAGATTCTGATACAAATGGTACTAAAGTAGCACAGGGTGAGCTGTGGTTTGAGAAAAGTGGCTAAAGTAGATACTGGTACACATATTTTTCTTTCCTCTTCCTCTTTTGGCTCTTCCATTCAAATATACCCAGTAGATTGTTTTGTCTTTAAAATACTATTTCTCCTCCCATCCCAACCTAAGTTTTAATAAACCAGTTTCTCAGGTCAGTATTTCAAGAGATGTTGCTTACAAGTGTCTAAATTTGCAGTGTATGCAGTTCCTCCTAGCTCTTAAATTATTGCTATTACACTACACTGCTGTTAGGACTGTGAAATTTCACCTTCCCAAGTAGCCAGCTGTCAGGTCACAAGCAAGTTCTCTGAACACCCACGGGACTTTTCTTCAGGCTATAAAGTCAAGCATTTTGGTTATCACATCAGCATTAATTTTTAATTTAACCCAAAGCATTTTGTTATTTCTGATGGGCCTCTCACTTCTTTTGATTTGGAAAAATCTGGAGTCTGAGTTTAAGCTTTTTTCCTGTCTCAATTATAAAAGCATTTTTCTCCTGTTTATTTTTTTTCTAAAAAGTAGGACTATAAGTATTTGACTAATACCTTTGTAGTCCTTTTCTTTTTTTGGTTGCTCTTCTTTTTGTCTGTGGGTTAACCCTTCTTAGATAGTTGAAAAACAGCTCCCCAGTTCTGATCACAGTAAAGGAAGGCCAGCATGCTTCCAGGCTCTGTAAGCCTTGTCATGTGAGAGGATCAGAGCACTTTTCAAATGTGGTGACCCTGATGTAATCCCTCCAAAATATATAGAGCAGCAGTACCCCACCAGAGATGCCCCATCCCAGGATTACTATGTATTAGCTTTGTGATTCTGGCTAAGTCAGATCACTTTTGTGAGCCGGCCCCAGTTATCATCCATACACAATGAGGAATAATGGTACATACCTCAGAGGGTTGTGGGGATTAAATGAGGTAGTGCATATAAAGGGTTTAGGACAGCACTTAAGTTTGCTAGCATCATAGAAGCTATTTTCCACTGTCATTACCATATATACCAAGGTCTATCCCCCAAAGAGATTTTGACTCATTAGACCTAGAGCTATAGTACAGACATGTGCATTCTAACAAAATTCCTTGTGGATTCTGATTACCACCTCTTAGTTAAGAACTCCTGTTCTAGGCAGTGACTCTCAAACTTTAATGTATATCAGAGTCATCTGGGAAACAGAATTTATTAAAAATAAAACTGCAAGCCCTATTCCTAGAAATTGTGCTGTTACTCTAGATCTTGTGGTAGGGACCCAAGAATGTGCATTTTAACTGAAAATCCAAGTAATTTGAATGCAGATGGTCTGCAAAGCACCAATTGGCAAATACTACTACAGAAGAGTCATATTAGTACCCTGTTATGGACTGAATTTTGGGTGCCCCTCAATTCATATGTTGAAACTCTATCCCAACTGGTATTTGGAGGTAGGGCCTTTGGAAGGTAATTAGGTTTAGATGAAGTCTGATGGCAGGTTTAGATGAGGTCTGATGGCAAGGGCCCCATGATAGGATTTGTGACCTTAGGAGAAGAGGAAGAGAGACCAGAGTGCTCTCTATTTCTCCTTCCCTCCCTCCCTCCCTCCTTTCCTCCCTCCCTCCCTCCCTCCCTCCCTCCCTCCCTCTCTCCCTCCCTTAATCCCTCCCTCCCTTCATCTACCTCTTCTCTTCACCATGTGCAAACCCAGGGAGAAGGCTACAGGGCAAGAAGAGGGCTCTTACCAGAAACCAAACCTTTTAGCACCTTGATCTTAGACTTCCAACCTCCAGTACTGTAAGAAATGCATTTCTGTTCTTTAACCTTCCCAGCCTATGATATTTTGTTATAGTAGCTCAAATCAACTACATTCCTCCTTCTTTATTGCAGTTAACTACTGCAATAATCTTTTAAGACTTCCAAGATTCGAAAGATGGTGGCATAGGTAAACACCTAAACTGCTGCCTTGAACAACAATTTCAAAACTACAACTAAAATATAAAATTTGTATCACCCAGAACCATGGGAAAGCTGGCTGAGCGAAAGTTCTACAAATAGAAGGAAATAGAAAAGAGCATTGAGACGTGCACAAGTGCTGAAAAGCTGAAATTACAGAGGCGTGTGAATTGGGCTGGTGGCAGGTGAATGGGTGAGCTACTTTTTTCAACCCAAAGGGAGACAAGCTCCCAATTACTCTGAACTCAGTTTCTGGAAAGATGCTGGGGACCCAAAGTCCTACAAAAGGAGAAGCTGGATTGTCTACCATTGGGTCGGAAAGTGAGGGTGACTTTCTTGCAGCGGTGCATGCAGCAATCATTGTTTACTGTGCTGGGGCATGGAACGCAGGGACTTGGAAACGCGGAGACGCACAGATGGCTGACTGGCAGCCATTGCTGTTTGCCATGACATAGCCTAGTGACTCCTTGAGACTCTACCCCAAAAAATCTACAAACCAACACAGCAGCTTTTGGGTATAAATGGCCTGCTCTATTGCAGCTTAACCAAACAAAGTGCAGCTCTGGTCAGACAGCTCCAAATCCTCCAAAACCCAAACAATGAGGAAAAAACTATAGTTCTCGCTGTAGCTCCTGCTGGGTGGCCTCATACAGTAGCTGACCTGCACCCCATTGGAGATCCAAAACTAGTGTATCTAGTGTTCAGTGTGAGACGACACCAGATTTCAACTACTCACATCCATAAGTGACACATTCAAGAGGCAGACTCAGTGAGCACCAAAGCTCCACTGAAATGAGTCATGCCCCATAAGCATGTCTCCAGCACAGCAGCTCTTCAATTATAGACACAGCAGGTCCTCACAGCCAATTGTCTTGGAGGTCAATTCCTCCTAGTGATACTAACAACAATCAAGACTTAACTACAACAAGGCTGCACACGCAGTCCACAAAGGGGTGCACCAAGAAGGTCCACCTCAGGTAACTGGGAGGTTGATACACTGGGCCATATAGGAAACCTAGCACACAAAGCCACCTTATCAACTCAGGGAAGCAGCGAAAATGTGGAGACAAAGAAACAAATAACAAACAAAAAAATGGAGGAAAACAAATGACTGGATATAGAGTTCAAAACCATGCTTATAATATTTGTCAAGAATTTTCTAGAAAAGGCCAATAAATTTAATGAGACCCTTGAGGATATGAAAAAGGACCAACTAGAAATTAAATATACACTGAATGAAATAAAAAAAAAAAATACAGAGACCCACAGTCGACTACAGGAATGCAAGAATCAAGTCAAAGATTTGAAATACAAAGAAGAAAAAAAACACTCAACCAAGATAGTGTAAGAAGCTTCTGGGATAACTTCAAGAGTACCAACATCAGAATTATGAGGGTGCCAGAAGAAGAGAGAGAGCAAGATACTGAAAACTTATTCGAAGAAATAATGACTGAAAACTTTCCCCATCTGGTGAAAAAAAATAGACTTACAGGTCCAGGAAATGCACAGAACCCCAAACAAAAGAATCCAAAGAGGACCACACCAAGACACATCATAATTAAAATGCCAAGAGTAAAAGACAAAGAGAGAATATTAAAAGCAGCAAGAGAAAAACAGTTAATTACATACAAGGGAGAATCCATACTATTATCAGCTGATTTTTCAACAGAAACTATGCAGGCCAGACAGAAGTAACAAGAAATATTCAAAGTGATGAATAGCAAGAACCTACAATCAAGATTACTCTACCCAACAAAATTATCATTCATAATTGAAGGTTAGATAAAGAGTTTCACAGATAAGAAAAAGATACAGGAGTTCATCACCACCAAACCAGTACTATATGAAATGCTGAAATATATTCTTTAAGAAGAGGAAGAATAAAAAAATGAAGATAAAAATTATGAACAACAAATACATATCTGTTAACAAGTGAATCTAAAAATCAAATGAATTAAAAATCTGAGGAGCAGAATAAACTGGTAAATATAATAGAATCGGGGGCATAGAAAGGGAGTGGACTGAAAATTCTCAGGTGTGGGGGGTGTGGGAAGAGACTGGACAAAAATCGTACACCTATGGATGAGGACAGTGGCGGGGGAGGTAATGGCAGAGGGTGGGGTGGGAACTGGGTGGAGGGGAACTCTGGTAGGAAAAAGGAGAATCAATTTGGAATAATTTGAACAATAAAGATTTATTAATTTTTTTTAAATAAACAACTTCCAAGATACTATTGGAATGGCCCACACCACACAATGCTGCTGACTCACTTTGAGTGGAAAAAGGACATAAACTATAAAGTATTTTTCCCCATCACAATAAGGAATTAGCACAGATATATGCATCCTTTACCTCCTGATCAAGAGCATTGGATTGTAAGGTGGCTGCAGGGGGTGTGGTCTCAAGCCATATAACTGAGAAGAGTACTTTTGACAATAGAAATCATACCTTTGACCCTTGAGTCATTAGCATTGTGCTCTAATCACCTGAGCTTAGCAGCAAATAACCATAAGAAAACTGCAGAAAAAATGAAGCTGGACTGCTTAGAATTCATACTACATATTCATTATGTGACTGGTGCTAAATGAACCTGGTGATTTTTTTTTTCTTTTCAGTGACAAATGTTTTATTTCATTGCATTAAATACATTTCCATTCTCTCATACCTGAAAAAAGAAAAATGAAGACTTCGAGGAATTTTGACTCTTCATTAGTCCTTAGCGCATGCTGCACAACACCTAGCTATCAATTCATTTGACTGTAGAAACTTAATTTTCCAGTTGTAGTGATATTCTAGGTCCCTATTGCATATTTAAAACTTACTAATCACTAAGTTCTATATGGATTAATGTCTTCCCCCTATAGAACACGTGCGCACGTGAACACACACACACACACACACACACACTCACACTCACACACTCGCTTAGGCTTCTCATCTCCATTTCTCAATCTCTGTTTTCAGTTCAACAACTTTCTGAAAAAAATGTGTAAAAGGCAGCATTTTGTGGAGTTATCTTACACTTGTACATTCTTATGGTCCAGGACACATCCGGGATCAACCTCGATGTTGGTGCTGGGAATTTAAAATAAGGGAAGATAATTATTAGAAGTCCATCATTTTGAAATGCAGCAGAAATCTCCAGTTTAAAATTGTCTTTTCCCACTTTGTGACATGGATATTTTTTTCAGTAATAGTAAATATTCTTTGTTATATTTAAGTCTCAAAGAGGGCTAATATCTTCAGGAAAGACAAACTACTATCAATTGCATGAACCAGAATTTGGCCAATAGATTGATTAAAAGACTTAAAATTCAAAAAGATTTTTTTTTTTCTTTTTCTGAAACCGTTTTGGCTCAGTGGATAGAGCATTGGCCTGCAGACTAAAGGGTCCCGGGTTCGATTCCAGTCAAGGGCATGTACCTTGGTTGCGGGCACATCCCCAGTAGGGGCTGTGCAAGAGGCAGCTGATCAATGATTCTCTCTCATCCATGTTCCTAACTCTCTATCCCTCTCTCTTCCTCTCTGTAAAAAATCAATAAAATATATTTTTTAATTAAAAATATTTTTTGAAAGAAAAAAATGAATAATCTGCCACATTTTATGTTGTGAAAGTGAACCACCTACTTGCCTTAATAATACTGTCTACTTTAATACAAGTTATCAGATTCAGCCTTTATTCCTAGGGTGAAATAATAGACTCACTGGAATTTTAGCAAGTTATCATTTGCTCACAGACATTAGTGAAGATAGGAGGCTTTATTTCAAACAAACTGTTAGCATTCACAATAGAAAGAAAAGTAAATTCTAATTAAGATCCTAGTCTATCACTCATATTAGCCTGAGTTGGGTCTCTATCTTTGATAGACTTATCAGACTAGTTTTGAATATTTTGCCATAAGGATTTTGATAATATTCATTTGAAAATTGCCACTTCTTGAATGAATAAACCTATTGTTCTTTTTTAGATAGAATATTCTCAAAAAGATGATAGGAGCTCTAAATCATATTCCTTCTTCTCTCATCTAAATAGAATAAATCCTGTACCAGCAATGATCAGGAAAGGAACATTCATGTATGTGCTTCTTGTGGGTTTGAAAAGTACATCACATATAAAGAGAGATCATTTGGGATCCGATTCTCAGTATGACCAAGTGAGTAAAAAATATGCATGGCTATCGGTCAGAAGACTTGCATTCTAGGCTGGGTTCTGCCTATGACTATCTGTGTGATCTCACACAGATCCTTTTTGGCCTATGTTTTCCAACTTGTTTCATAGAGATATATTTCTATAAATCACTACTTAGTTGCCTCACAGTTTTAAAGGCACTTAATGCTATGCTTTAATTGGTTCCTCAATTTGTTTATGCTCCTCCCTCTAATTACATTGAGTGTCCTTAACATACAGGTGATAGGGCACATTGACCAATATTCTGGAAATCTCAGACCAGGAAATTTTCCATAGTGTTAATGACTTTTTTGGGATTCAGGACTCTTCAACACATGTACACAAAAAGAAAATAAGTATGTTCTACAGATTACAAGACAAATATCTGAAATTATTCTGGCCTATCTAGCAACCATCTTACCTTCTTCTGTTCTCTCTGCTTTATGAGTTGAGACAGTCTGATTAACCTATATCCCCTGTGATTTTCAATTGTTCAGGAAAACACAAATAGTATTAGTTTCAGGCTAGCATTAAATAGCAAAGAAGGAGAGGCTGAGTATCTACATGCTCCCATTCCTCTCAACCTCCATCAGCAACCCAAAGCTATAGAAACTCAAAAGGAACAAGCCTCACCAGTGAACATCTGTGCCCACCTAGTATGAATACATAATAAACCATAGCCTATCAGATCATTTCCATATTTGTCCTAGGAAAAAGTCACAAGTCATTTTGACATAAATAATACTTATGAATAAGTATAAAATAACAAGCTATATCAAAGCTGTCCCCAGAAGTGACAACTTGCTGTCATGAATGAAATATATTTTGTGTAAAAGGCAATTGTGTTGATTATATAAAAAGAAATTAGCTTTCCTATATTTCTTCTGTAATAGTGTTGTTTTTTAAAAAAACAGAAAAGGTCCTATACAGTGATGTTAGGCCATATATTTCATTTCAACTTTCATTTATAGTTGTAATTGTTGTAGGGGGAAAACATTTTAATCACTTTCTGCATGAAGGTCAGATAACACTGTGAACAAAAGTAATTTCTTTATGATAATATCAAAACAGAAGCATTGCTGCACTTTAATTATGAAGTTTCTCTTATCTGTAATATGTATGTATGACTTAATAGAATCTGGGAATAAATCTTATTTATGCTGCTGATAAACTCAAGAAATTATTTTTCCTTCAAGTCCTGCAGTTTAGTTACTGGCTAAGAATGAGACCAGATAATAGTTTATTATGGGGTACAAATTAAGTTATTTTTCTAGGAGATATGGGAATTATTGTAGTTCTTTTGGGTTTTATTTAATAAACTGAAGCAGTATTGACATATTTTGTGCCTTAGAAGTTGTCACATGATTTATAAAAATGTCCCATTGTGTGTATGTGTGTGTGTGTGTTATTTGAGTCAATGCAGTGGGGCAGAAGAATTCATAATAAAATTGTCATTTTATCTAGTTTTGGAATATGTAAAGGTACCTATTTAGTAGATATACACAAGCATACACATCCTGTTGTTGCTTGAACACATAATTTTTCCTATTCCTAAATTCCCTCAATATGGGTCTTCTCAGTTGCTTGCAAAGATAAATTTGAGACTCAGGACGCCCAGATAACGGAGGGTTGATTGTAGTTGTAAATGCAGCCTATTGACTTACTATCTTCAATAACATAGTGTAGGACTAGGTCAGTGTTTCCCAAAGTGTGGTACGCGTACCCCCAGGGGTACGGGAAGAGTTTGGTGGGGGTACGCATTCCACCATGTTGTGTTTAGCTGCGCCTAATTCTACGTTCTCATGAGTCAAGTCAAGACAGTCTTGTGAGGCGTGAGATGGTCCAGTGTGCAAGTAAATGTTATTTATAGCTTTTATTTATATTTTATTATGAATAATTTTATTTTTCATTTACTATTACCTTGTGTATGTACCAAAACAGAAAAAAATAAATATATTTTGATTGTTATTAAAATACATCCTTTTTTTGACGAGGGGTACTCAGCATTATGAAAATTATAGAAGGGGTACACATATGTCAAAAGTTTGGGAAACACTGGACTAGGTGATGTATAGTGATAAGATACACACTCACACACATACCCACATTCCCATATCCCCAAGCCCATACCCACAACCCTTCATATTCCCTAATTCCCTTTGTGATCTAACATTTTAAGAAGTTCTATTAATTTAGGCTACACAGTAAAGCACAAAAGGAGGTAAATATTGTTTAGGGTGTCATAGAAATTGTTACACCCTAAATTCCAAGAATTTAACCCAGGAGACTTTTATTCCATTTCATTTATTTTTATTTTTTATTATAATATTTTTATTGTCTAAAGTTTTACCTATGTCTCAATTTCCCCCAATTGATCCCCCCACCCAGCCATTCTCACCCTGGGCAAGCCCACACTGCCCAGTGTCTATGTCCTTTGGTTATGCTAATATGCATGCATATAAATCCTTTGGTTGCTCTCTAATCCCAACCTTTCCTGCCATTTGTCTCTGGATCTATTCATCAAATAATGTTGATCATTATATTCCACATATGAGTGAGATCATGTGATATTTATCTTTCTCTGACTGGCTTATTCCACTTAGCATAATGTTCTTCAGTTCCATCCATGCTGTTGTAAATGGCAAAAGTTCCTTATTTTTATAGCAGAATAGTAATCCACTGCGTAGATGCACCACAGTTTTTTAATCTACTCAGCTGCTCATGGGCACTTAGATTGTTTCCAAATCTTAGCTATTGTAAATTGTTCTGCTATGAACATAGAGGTGCATATATCCTTTCTGATTGGTGTTTTTGGCTTTTTGGGATACAGTCCAAGAAGTGGGATTACTGGGTCAAATGGGAGTTCCATTTCTAACTCTTTGCAAAACTTCATACTGTCTTTCATAGTGGCTGCACCAGTCTGCATTCCCACCAGCAATGCATAAGGGTTCCTTTTTCTCCACACCCTGGCCATCACTTGTCTTTTGTTAATATATTGATGATAGCCATTCTGATGTGTGAGATGGTACCACAACGTTGTTTTGATTTTCATCTTTCAGATGATTAGTGACTCTGAGCATGTTTTCATATGTCTATTTAGGTCCTTTACCAATTTGTTTTTGTTGGATCTTCCTTTTGTTAAGTTGTTATGTGGTAAATGTCTTGTTCCTTTTCTTAGGGGAAATTAGTTTAGTTTTTGCCCATTGAGCATAATGTTGGCTGTCGATTTGTCATATAAGGCTTTTATTATGTTGAGATATGATCCCTGTATTTCCACTTTGCTGAGAGTTTTTATCAAGAAAGGGTGTTGGATTTTGTCAAATGCTTTTTTTGCATCAATTGATATGATTATGTGATTTTTGTCTCTCAATTTGTTTATGTGATGCATTACATTTATTGATTTGTGGATATTGTACCATCCTTGCATCCCCAGAATAAATCCCACTTGGTCATGGTGTATGATCTTTCTAATGTAATGCTGAACCAGATTTTCTAGAATTTTGTTTAGGATTTTAACATCTGTGTTCATCAAGGACATTGGCCTGTAGTTCTCTTTTGTTGTGGTGTCTTTATCTGGTTTTGGGATTAGGATAATGCTGGCTTCAGAGAAAGAGCTTGAAAGTGTGCCTTCCTCTTGAATTTTTTGGGATAGTTTGAGGAGAATTAGTTTTAGTTCTTTGATTGTTTGGTAGAACTACCCTGTAAAGGCATCAGGACAGGGCTTTATTTTATTTTTTTGGAATATTTTTTATTACCGCTTCAATTTCTTCAGTAGTTGTCAACTTATTCAGGTTTTTTTTTAATTTTTCTTCCTTTTTAAAAATATTTTTATTGATTTCAGAGAGTGGAAGGGAGAAGAGAGAGATAGAAACATCAATGATGAGAATCATTGATCAGCTGCCTCCAGCACGCCCCTTACTGGGGATCCGGCCTGCAATCCAGGCATGTGCCCTTGACTAGAATCAAACCTGGGATCCTTTATTCTGCAGTACAATGAGCCAAACAAGCTAGGGTATAAGTTTTTTTTAGTCTTCCTGATTGAGTTTTGGGAGCTTGTATTTTTCTAAGAATATGTCCATTTCATCTAGGTTGTCCATTTTCTTGGAATAGAGTTGTTCATAGAAAAATATATATATGGAATATGCTAATTAGCCAGGTGTCAAAACCACTCAGGAGGAGCTGCACATGAAGATGGCTGGAGGGGACTGCCTGCCACTCCCAGCCCCAGCTGCTGTGTTGGGCTGGGGTTGGGCTGGAGCAGAGACACAGCACACAGGAGCGCCTGCCCCCATGCCAGCAAACACAACATGGCGGCCCTGGGCATGTTCCAAGTGGCCACCACGTGGCTCAAAGCATGCTCCTGCCACAGTGAACACAATGCGGTGGCCAGTGCTAGGAGGGTTAGGCAGAGGTCCTGGCCATCCATGGGGTGCCTCCTCGTACAATTTCAATCATGCACTGGGTTTTAGTTTTTTCATAATTGTTTGTATTTCTGTAGAATGTAAATAGTCCTGACTTGATGATTGGAATTAATTAAGCTTGGTAGAAGAAGAGAACAAATGAGGAGATGAAAAGTAGAAGCAAAAACAAACAATCAAACAAACAATCGAACAAATAACAACAACAATACAGAAAGAAAGAAAATGGAATAAAAAGAAAGAAAGAAAAAAAAAAACAAAACTGGATAGCCCTAACCAGTTTGGCTCAGTGGATAGATCATTGGCCTGCAGACTGAAAGGTTCCAGGTTCATTTCCTGTCAAGGGCATGTACATTGGTTGCAGGCACATCCCCAGCAGGTGGTGTGCAGAGGCAGCTGATGGATGTTTCTCTCTCATCAATGTTTCTAACACTCTATCCCTCTCCCTTCCTTTCTGTAAAAAATCAATGAAATATATTTTTTAAAAATTTATATAGTGAAGAAAGGGAGAGGTGTGCATGGACTTGGAACCTGGGAGAGAAAGTTAGATATATGAGTAAGATCCATTTTTAATAGGGAGCAAAAGGAATGGATAGAGAAAAACTAAAACAGGAACAAGGTAAGAGAAATAGGCCAAAAAAAGGGGTAAGTGAAGAAGAGAGTGTCGATATAAAGGAAAAATTGAGATACAGTAAAATAATGCTAAAAGAAAAAAAATAGAATATAGAAGACTAATACTAAAATAAAATAAAGAAAAATAAAATAAAATTTTTTAAAAGGTAAAATAATAGTAGTAATAATAATAATTAAAAACAAAAATATAATAAAAAAGTAAAATCAAGTGATAAAAAATTAGTTACTTGTCAAAACCGGTTTGGCTCAGTGGATAGAGCATTGGCCTGTGGACTGAAAGGTCCCAGGTTCCATTCCGATCAAGGGCATGTACCTTGGTTGCGGGCACATCCCCAGTAGGGGGTGTGCAAGAGGCAGCTGATCAATGATTCTCTTTCATTGATGTTTCTAACTCTCTATCCCTCTCTCTTCCTCTCTGTAAAAAATCAATAAAAATATTTTTTAAAAAATTAGTTTCTTAACTAAAAGATAAAAAATTTAAAAAGTGAAGTAGTGAAGGTCATTCATTTCCTCATTGTTCTGCTTGGCATGTCTGTTTCCTGTCAGGCAGTCAGCACTCTGTTGAAGTCCCCTGTGACCCACCAGTTCTCTGTGTCATAAGCCACAACCTTGTTTTTAATCAGGCGGGATCTCTCTGCTCACTTTCTCTGCCTGTCTGTATTTACACAAGAGTCAATTTCTGTCATAACTCCTGAGTGGCAGTGTTTCAGTATTAATATCTGGGACTAAATGGCCCCTCTACCCAGTGTATAGATCCTTCTTTCCCTGTCACACATAATACTAGGTTGAAGGGACAGATTATCCCAGAGCTGGTTTACTTCTTGTCTCTCCTTATTATGATCCCCAGTTTCCACAAAAACAACTTTCTTCTGCATTCTCGGTGAGTGTTTTTTGTTTTGTTTTTTGTTTGTTTGTTTTTCCCCCCACAGTGATAATAAATGTTATGTTTATAATGACTTCACCAAAACAAGTCCAAAGTACCATTAGCAGAGATCATGCAGAAGTGCAACGTGGTGGCCCTTTCAACGCCATCCTCTGGAAGAACAGTCAGTTCTCCAAAGCATGAGAGTTCAAACAGATTCGGTGAGTGTTTTTAATAGAAAGATCTTATATACTGGACTTAGCAAGCAAATGCAAGGAGGTAACGGAAAAAAAAAAGACAAAGGAATCATGTCCACTCACATCTTTTTCCCCTGGCATTGCACAGCTGGTATAGAACTTCACGATGCCTTTTGGGCTTTTATCTAGAGCCCTCTTCTGCCAGCAGCCCTGTGGAACCCTTCTACTTTCGAGGGCTATACTGACCAAAGGGCCATGGGTTTGTTGGAGCAGTCTTGCTCTGAGACTCTAGATCTTGCTGTGAGTGTTTCTCCCTCCAGCCTGGATCCAAGATCTCACCTTTCTCTATGTCAGTGGTCGTCAAATTCATTAGTCAACAGAGCCAAATATCAACAGTACAATGATTGGAATTTCTTTTGAGAGCCAAATTTTTTAAACTTAAAATTCTTCTAACACTGCTTCTTCACAATAGACTTGCCCAGGCTGTGGTATTTTGTGGAAGAGACACACTCAAGGGACCAAAGAGCCGCATGTGGCTCTCGTGAGTCACAGTTTGCCCACCACAGCTCTAGGTGATCTCTGACCTTTCTGTCCACAGATTCCCTCACCAGATGTTTAATTTGCCAATTCCAAATGGATGTTATTTGATTCAGCTGTTCCTTCTAATCTGCTCTGTGAGAATGTGCAGGACCTGTCCACATATTTGGCACAACTTTGTCTCTCCCTGGATAAGTGTTTTAGACACCTGGAGTCTCATTATTTATGGGTTTTCAGCTGAGGCAGCTGGTCTCTATGTGTTGTGGTTATAGGGTTCCGGGAGGTATCTGAGGTCTCCCCAGTTGAAGGTAAGGCTGGGTGTCTGATCACAGACACTCTCCCCTTTAATATGGTGTTATTTCTGCTGCAGAGCTGGCCACTTCTGGAGAGGTTTCAGTGGTAGTAGAGGCTGCCTGGACAGGGGAGCCTGTCTGCCAGTCCCCAACAGTCCAATGGAATATAGCTGTCCCTCACTCACAAATACAGACACTCCCCGCATATGCACACACACTTCTTTCGCACTCTCACTCACACACTATCTTGCAGCCTGCCATACCATTGGCTGCCATCTTGGATCTCCATTCCATTTCATTTTTTACTATATATATATTACACAATATTAGTGCACTGGCAGGTGGGAGGGGGTCCCCCTCAGCCCAGTCTGCACCCTCTTCAATCTGGGACTCATTGCAGGATATCTGACTGCTTGTTTAGGCCCTATCCCAGGGACTAGGCCTAAACAAGCAGTCAGACATCCCTCTCACAATCCTGGATGGCTGGCTCCTAATTGCTCACCTGCTTGCCTGCTGGGTAACCCATTACTGTCCCCCCTCCCCCGCTGGCCTGGTTGCCCTCAACTGTACCCTTCTTCTGGCCTGGTCTCCCAAAACTGGCCCCCTGCCAAGCTGATTGCCCCAAACTCTCCCCCACTACTGGCCTAGTCGCCCTTCACTGCATCCCCTGCCAGCCTAATCACCCCTATCTTCCCCCCTTGCTGGCCTGGTTACCCCCAACTGTGCCCCCTCCTGGCCTAGTTGCCTCCAACTGCCCCCTCTGCCAGCCTGGTCACCCCTCATAGTCCCCTGGCCAGCCTGATCACCACACAGCCTGCTTGTTCAGTCATTTGGTTGTGCATCCCTAATGCCCCTGCTGACCTGGACACCCCATGAAGCCTGCTGTTCAATCATTTGGTTGTCCCTCTCTAACACCCCTGCCGGCCTGGTTGTAGACAGCCATCTTGTGAGGGTGTGAGGGTTAATTTTCATATTATCTCTTTATTATATAGGATTATTTACTGTATTTGCTATGTTGTGTTTTCTATCTGCATGACTATTTTGTGGCTACCAATTTGTACTTCTGAATCCCTTAACCTTTTTACCTAGACCCTAACCCCACTCCCCTCTGGCAACCATCAGTCTGTTCCCTGTGCCTATAAGTCAGTTTCAATTTTGTTTATTCATTTATTTTGTTCTTTATATTCCACATATAAGTGAAATTATATGGTATTTGTATTTCTCTGACTGATTTATTTTACTCACATAATACTCTCCCTAGGTCCACCATGTTGTTATAAATGGTAAGATTACATTCTTTTTTTATGACCAAGTAATATTCCATTGTATATATACACTTTTTTTTATCAACTCTTGTATTGATGTGTACTTGCATTAGTTCGATATCTTGGCTATCCTATATAATAAAAGCATAATATGCTAAGCATCCGGTCATCTGGTTGTCCATTCAGCCAATCAAAATGTAATATGCTAATCCCGCTCAACTGTTTGCTATGACATGCAATGATGACCAGGTGGCAAATAATATGAGTAGGTTAGCTTGCTGCTGGGGTCTGGCAGATCAGAACTGAGTGAGATGGGCAGGAAACACTCTGGAGCACTCCCACAGTTCTTCCCTGGCTTGCTAACCTCCTGTATCCCTCCCCAGCCCAAATTGTGCACATGTGGGGTCCCTCTTCCTGGCCTGCACCCTCTTGCAATCCAGGCTGAGGGCATCCCCACCCCTCGAGTACAGGAATTCATGCACTGGGCTTCTAGTTAGAAATAACACTGTAGTTAACATAGCAGAGCATATATTCTTTCAAATTACTGTTGTGCTTTTTTTTTTTAATATTTCTTTGGATATATATACCTAAGAGTAGAATAGCTGGGTCAAAAGCAGTTCCTTTTTTTTTTTTTTTTTGAGGACCCTCCATACCATTATCTATGGTGACTACACCAATCTGCATAAGGGTTCCCTTTTCTCCACATCCATGTAAGCACTTGTTGTTTGTGTATTTTTATGACTAGAGGCCCAGTGCATGAAATTTGTGCACAGAGGGGGATTCCCTCAGCCCAGCCTGCACCTCTCAAATTGGGGACCTCTTAGGGGATGTCCGACTGCCAGTTGAACATCTCTCTTACAATCTGGGACCACTGGCTCCTATTTGCTCACCTGCCTGCCTTCCTGATCACCCCTAACTGCCTCTGCCTGCCAGCTTGATTACCCCTAGCTATCCTCCCCTGCCAGCCTGGTTGCCCCCAACTGCTCTGCCCTGCCTGCCTCATCTCGCCCTCAACTGCCCTCCCCTGCTGGCCTGATCTCGCCCCCAATGGCTCTGATATCACCCCCAACTTCCCTCCTCTGCTAGACAATTTGGTTCTGATTGGTCAGTTTCTATGCCAGTCAGCGTCAAAAGCTCCACCTGCTAGGCAGCCATTGGCTCCCCAAAGCACCCAGATTTGTTTCTAATTGGTCAGTTTCTATGCCAGTCAGCATCAAAAGCTCCACCTCCTAAGCAGCCTTTGGCTCCCCACAGCACCCAGATTTGATTCTAATTGATGTCTATGCTGGTCAATGTCAAAAGCTCCACCTCCTAGGCAGACATTGGTTCTTTGAAGCACCCACATTTGGTTGATTGGTTGGTTCCTATGTCACTCAGCATCTCTGGGCTTATCAACGTGGCCTGATCAGAAATGCAGGACTAAACAGCAGCCCCAGTGGAGGACTGGAGAGAAATGGAGGTGAGGCTGCTGAGCAGACTGGGAGAGAAAGAGAGAGGCAAGTGCTGATCAAAAATTGCCTCAGAGGCAACGGATCAGTCCCTGCTTCTCTCTTCAGGCCTTTCTCTGGCCTTGATTTGCAGTCCCTTTAGCAGTCAGTGCTGGAGCACTGTGACTGTAGCAGAAGCAGTTTGCACTGGGTTGCCATGGAAACTGAGCACTGATTGCAGGACTGACTTCTGGTTGGTTGAGCCTTAATTTTTACTGGTCTTTACAACCCAGGGTTTTTAATATATTAGGATATATAAATTGTGTGTGTGTGTGTGTGTGTGTGTGTGTGTGTGTGTGTGTGTGTAAAAAGGAATTGAAAATATTCAGGCATCTGGTAGCCTGTAGAAACAGTATTAAGCATTTTCATCTGACCTTCAAAGATCATATATAATTTAAATATTATATTGAGAAGAATCTAGTGCTAGAATCCAGTGCACTGAACTTTAACTCAGAAAACTTGGGTTCCATCAATAAGCAGTTAAGTAACCTTGAGAAAATCAACTAGAAATTTGAATTTGAATTTCCTTTTTTGTGAGCTATTGTGATAATTTCCTGATATATATGCCTCTGGATTTGCCACCACTCTCCATTTTGTAGCCCTGAAATAACATACAAATCTGATTATCCCAGTGGCAGTTAAAAGTTCCAAATCATTGTTATTTTCCCTTCACCTTTATATTATACTATCTTTCCATTCTCATTTTATGCTCCTGCTATACCAAATAATTTGGAATTTTCTGAATATAGCATGTTGTTTTTGTCTTTTATGCATCTATGCATATGCTATTCCCTGAATGGATGACCCCTTCAGCAGATTTCCCCACCTTAATATTCCCAACAAATTTCTACTAGTTTTCAAATCCCAAACTGCACTGGTGCTTCCTAATAAATCCTTTTCTATTTACCTTGAGCCTACTTCCTCCACTAAGCTCTCTCTGCACTTCATTGTATTTATTAAGGTATTTATCTTAATTTTCCACAGTGGATTTGTTTCTAATCTGTTTCCTCTGATGTTCTTTAAAATAGGGCTCATACCTGTCTTCTTGCTTACATTTCTTCCACAAATACTTACAGAACACTCACTTTTGCCAGACACTTTTCTAGGCCCAGAGGAATATAGCAGTTAAAGCAGACAAGATTATCTGTCCTTATGAAGCTTCCATGTCTTATTCATCTCTATATTCCTTGAACCTAACATAGAGACTAGCATGTAGCATGAAAGCAAAAAAATAGTTTGAAATCAAGAGAACTATTATGGCTAAATTTGAAACTCTCATATTTTCTTCTTTCTTACTGCCCATACTATACATAAAGTATTCTACTTGTGCATCTATACTAATAAAAGGGTAATATGCTAATTAGACCAGACATCTTCTGGATGTCCTTCTGGACAAAGTCACAGTGGCAGGGGCCAAGGCAGAAGCAGTTAGGGGTGATCAGGGCAGCAGGCAGAGGCAGTTAGAGGTGATCAGACAGGCAGGCAGGCAAGTGAGCAGTTAGGAGCCAGTGGTCCCCAATTGAGAGAGGGATGTCTGACTCCCGGTTTAGGCCTGATCCCTGTGGGATATCCCCAAGGGGTCCCAGGTTGGAGAGGGTGCAGGCCCAGCTGAGGAACACCCTCCCATGAACAAGTTTCATGCACTGGGCCTCTAGTATATTACTTACTAGTTCTACTAACCAATGTTTTATAATTACCCAATATCCTATTCCTTTGTTTCTCTCAGTGCTACCATTGTTTATCAAATAGCTTCTGAGAGTGCTATGATGTCTTTGTTGCCTTTTATAGACCTAGCACCCTGAGAGAGGTGCTCTTTCATCTATTCATTCAATCAATAATGTTTATTTAGCATCTGCTATTACTAAGCACTATGAAAGACACTGAGTACAAAATGTTAAATAGGACAAATGTACTCCTTAGTCTATTGATAAAGACAAATAGTAAACAAACAAACAAATAAATTATTATTACAACATATGATAATTGCTATAAAGACAATAAGTAGGGGGCTATGATATAGAATAATGAGTTGAGTGGCCAATTAAAGTACAATGGTTAAGGAAGACTGTTCTGAAGAGGTGAAACTTAAATTAAAACCCATAGGATGAGAAATAGTCATGTGAAAAGTTGGAGGACTGAGCATTAGGGAAAGAAGGAGAGCATGTGTCAAGTTCTTGAAGTGGCAAAGAATACCTGGAGAGGGCAGTGTAGTTGGAATTTAGAGACTGATGAGAAAGGTAATTAACTTAGGGAAGTAACATGGGAGAAAATAATATAGGGTCTTGTAGACTATGTTAAAGCACTTGGAGAATATTCAATGGAAATTAGATGCCATTGAAAAATGTTAAGCTGGAGAGGGAAAATCAGATATGTTTTCAAAATATTACTCTGGTGGTTGTACAGGGGAGTGGAGTAGGTTTAAATGAGGATGCATGAACAACAGTTTGTGGCTGCTGAGTGGTACAGGAGAGAGATGGTAATGATTTTAACCAGTGTGATTCTTGGGAAATGAGGAGAAATATCAGATTTAGGAAGTATTTTGGAAATCACATTAATTAGATTTACATTTGGATTTAATATGGGAGTGAGAAAGGAGAGGAGTCAGCAGTAATACCTAGGTCAGAGATTCCATGTATTGTTATAGGACTGACGTAGGGTTCGGGAGACAAATTGAAGGATAGGAAGTGCATTTTAATGAAGATAATCATGGTGGTGACAATGGTGATGGTGAGTTTGCCATAGTTTGTGGAAAGATAAAAGAGAAAATCTGGCAACTATATGTGATTCCCTTTTTTAAAATTGTCAGTATTACAGATATCTCCCATTTATCTGGTTGGCGAAAGTCTGACATATTTCATACATTTTAACTTTGCAGTCATCTTTATGCTTGACTTAATAAAATATATCTTTTTCCTATCTACTCCCCTTACCAAAATTAACCAGAATTGAATATATTTTTATTGCTTTTTTACAGAGAAGAAGAGAGAGGGATAGAGAGTTAGAAACATCGATGAGAGAGAGCCACCTATCAGCTGCCTCCTGCACACCCCCTACTGGGGATGTGCCCACAACCAAGGTATATGCCCTTTGACCAGAATCAAACCTGGGACCTTTTAGTCCACAGGCCAATGTTCTATCCACTGAGCCAAACCAGTCTTGGCAAAATTAACCAGAATTATATATTCTCTAAATATTATTAAGAATTAGATTTCTGTCCCAATCCAGGAAGCTGTTAGAATATTCAAATCAAACTATGTTCATAGCAGCACAATTTACAATAGCTAGGATTAGGAAACAGTCTAGGTGCCTGTCAGCAGATGATTGGAGCAGAAAACTATGGTACATCTACACAATGGAATACTATGCTGCCATAAAAAAGAAGGGAGTCTTATCATTTGCAGCAACCTGGATGGAATTGGAGAACATCATGCTGAATGAAATAAGCCAGTAAATGAAAGAGAAACACCACATGTCCTCACTCATTTATGGATAATAAAGAATAATATAAACTAAAAAATAAAACAAACAAACAAAAAAGAATAGGGAGAGTAATTCTCAAAAGGTAACAACTTTTCATTTGTTATCAGATTGTGAAAATGGTATGTCTTTCTCAAACTAGGTAATCTGACCTAGGTAATATATTCCTAGATCACACTGTCAAAGTAATGTCCAAGGACCTCCTACATAAAAATCACCTGGGTGAAGAGATTAGCCAAAGAATACATATGCATATCCCAGGGACACATACAACAGTGTGGTGATGGCCACAGGAAGTGGGGTCTGGTGCTGGGGCTGAGTGGAGGTGGATAAAGCAGGGAGTTTTGAAGGGCATCTGTAATAGTGTCAAAATAAATAAAATAAAATAAAAATAACTTGGGAATGCTGGTTCAAACCTAGACTCCCTTTTAGCAAATGAATCAGAATCTCTCAGGGAGGGGTTTAGAATTTCCATTTGTGTTATGGACTGACATTTGAAAAACATTGCTCTAGAGGAGGTATACTTAATTTTTTTTTTTTTTTTGTACTTTGGTCCCTGAATGGTCTAATAAAGTCTATGGATTCATTCTCAGGAAATAATTTATATACTAGTATATACATATTTAACAGTATATCTATATATATAAAAAGCCAGCGACTAGCCATAATGACCAGAGCAACCAGTAACTTATTCAATCAGGGGTTGGGGAAGGCCAGCCAACCTCCCATGGCCCCTCCTTCTAGCTGGCCCCACACCTGATCTGCCTCTCTCAACTCGATCAAGAGTGGGGTAGCTGTTTAACCCCACCCATGGCCCTACCACCTGGCAGGCCCTGCCCCCAATCAGTCCAGTCCACCCCGATTGGCCTGCAGCCATGCTCCCTGGCTGGCCCAACCCCTGATTGCCCCTCCTACCCCAATAGGTGATGGGGCTGGCTGGCCAACCTCTGGAAGCCCCTTCCTCAGCCAGCCCTGTTCCTGATGTGTCCTCACCAACTTTATTGGCCCTCCTCAGCACCTACCCCAGCTAGCTCCACCCCTGGTCAGCCCCCCCCCCCTCTGTTTAGGGGAAGAACCTGCCAGCCAACCACCTATGGTCCCTCCCACAAGCCACCGGCCTCTGATTGGCCCACCTCCCACACCAATTGGGGGTGAGGCTGGCCAGCCATCCTCCCATGACCCCACCCCTTCCCCATTCACCAGTGGTGCCAGCTGGCCCATGACACATATCCCCTCCCCATGGCTCGCCCCATCCCCAATTGCCCCTCCACCCCAATAGGGGGTGGGGCCCACTGACCAATTGCCTGCGGCACCTTCCAGCCAGCCTGGCCCTGATCATGCCCTGATCAGGGCAGGTCAACAGCCAACCTCCTGCTATTTCCTACTCCCAACAGGCCTGGCTCTGATCTGCTGATTGTGGCCAGGCTTGCCAGACTCTACACATACACAAATTCATGTATAGGGCCTCATCTACACTAATAAAAGAGTAAGATGAAAATTGACCATACCTTCACGATGCCCACCAGCCAATCAGGAGTGTGTATGCAAATTAACCCAAAATTTGGCAGATTCATTTGCATATGCAGGTGCCCATCATCCCAGCTGCTCCAGGCCTCTGGATACATGGGGAGATAGAAAGACGACTCCAAGTTGCTCTAACTGGAATGAAGGCAGTGCTGGTAGCCAGGAGAAGGAAGGCCCATTCTTGTACAAATCTTCATGCATCAGGCCTCTAGTCCTTTATAATCCTATATAATAAGAGAGGAATATGCTAATTATGTTATGCCCTGAGGCATAACTACTGACCACTTGATGACCAGATCACAGATCAGCAGGAGGGTGGGGTAGCGAACTACAAGCAGGGGCAGAGAGGTACAGGAGGGGGCAGGGCAGCAAGCTATTGGGGGGATGGGGGGAACTACAGGAGGACAGGGCAGCAGATGGAGAGCTCCAAGAGGGCAGGGCAGTGAACTAGGAGCAGCAGAGAGCTACCAGCAGTGGCGAGTGGGCCAGCTGAGGCAAGTGGCAGCAAGCTACTCATGCATGGTTTCGTGTACAGGGCTACTAATATATATATATATATATATATATATATATATATATATATATATATTCACAAAGGAAACCAATTATATTGAAATTCAATTATCAAAATATTTAAAAAACAAATTTTATATAGTAATTTGCATGATTTTTATTAACACATTAATGAGATTTAGCAGCAAGTCTTATACTACCATAATATGAAGTGATGGAAGAGTATAATATTACGAGACATCTACCACAGTTGTAATGTGATATGAAATTATCTGTGATTTCTGTTAATGAAAAAGTTACAAGTTCAGTTAATAATACTGTGGTTTGTTGCCTAGATTCATCATAAAAACAAATGCTAAATTGCCATCAGAAATAAGTGAAAAGAATGGTATAATGCATTTTTTCATCTAAATTCCAACACTGAACTGAGGGTCCTTGGCTTGGAGGTTTTGACCAAGTAGTGTAGAAACCAATGAGGATATAATAAATATACTGAGTTTGAGATAATATAGGAACAAAATCAAGGGATGCAGGCATGGAGCTTCAATATTTGGTATCATTAATGTAAATAATTAAAAGAGGACTCATGGACCAAAACATTCATCTTTCTGTTAACAGAAAAAAACATTGATACCTGTAAAGAATTTTAGTGAGTTTATTTGGCCAAACTCTCAACATATACCAGGAAGCAGAACCTCAATGGACTGAGATAATGATCCGAAGAATGGCAGGGTTACATTTCTATTTATACACTGAAATCATAGGAGGGACATAGGTGGGTTACATGAAATTCATTGGTGATGGAGTAAGGAGGCAGGAGAGAGCAAAGCGGTGGGAAACCCCTGGGATTGGATAAAAAGTAAAATGATGGACCTGTACTTAGGTTAGTGCAGGAGCAATTAACATGATAAGGAAGGAATTTGAGGCATCTGTCCTGGCACCCACCACATTAGGTTGTGCCCCAGGGGCTCCAGAAAAAGGGAAGTTACAAGTTACCCAGACATCTCATAGGTATGTTATCTTAGAGGCAAAAAGGCAAATTGGCTCAGTAAAGATGATCGAAGTTGATCTTTGTCTGGGAAAGTATCAGCCTAGGACATGACTATGCACTATAACCTGTTTGTAGTTAAAATATTTAATTTTCAAACCATCTTTTGTGGTTATTTTAGGTCTCTGAGTTTGCAAAACTGCCACACAGGCCTCCCCTGAGCTTGTCAGGTTAGCATGTGGCTCTTTTCTTTCACACTTCCATTATCCAGATTTTGTTTGGTTTAGCTGAAATGCCCCTGAGTGTACCTGGGTAGACTTGTCTGCACACTCTTGTTATGGTCCCCTCCTCTTTCATCTGGGCTTTTCCAGGGTATAGCTACAAAGAAGAGCTTATATTGTTACTATTTTGTGGCTCTAAAAAAGGAGTATTTTACAAGATGGAGAGAGACATTGTAAGATGAGGTATTAGCATTGTAAGGTCCCAAGACCCATGGTGAGTCCGACGGAGGGGCCGACGACCCCATGTCAAACGCTGAGACCGAAACTTGATGCAAAAAGCATGAGGTTTTAATACAAGCGCAGCGCAGGGGCTTCTCAGGCAGACAGCAACCCGAAGGAAATGCTGGCTGGCTGGAGCACCGAGTAACTGCAGAACATGAGTTTATAAAGGCAAACACCACACGCAGGTGGGGTTACACATGGAGGGGGAAGAAGGGAACAAGGAAATAAACACCACACGCAGGTGGGCTCGTTAATTACATGTTAATCTTGCAAGCCCCTTGGTCTCTCCTCTGGGCAAGTCCTCAGGGTAGGGAGTTTCTGGGGACTGATTTCATTCTTGCCTAATCTTCAACCATAAAGAACTGACCTCCTCCCTGTCTAATCTTTAACCGTAAAGGTCACATCCTGGAACAGGCAGTGGGGAAAGTCAATTCCTCAATCTTGGGGTCCTATAGCATGTGCAGTAATGATAGGCATAAAAAAGGCTGCTATTAAAAAACAGTAAGAAGTTTAAAGTAGCTGAGGCCAAGGATGGGTGAGTGAAGAGGTGAAGATTAATCTGGAGAGGTGGGTTGGCCAAAGTCCACAGAAGTGAAATATGGTAGAAGTCATATTTTGATAAAGCCTGCTGTTTGAATTCTAACTCTGCTAAGTCTGATTAAAACACAGGGTACTTACCTCAGCTTCTAGGTGGAGACCTGGAGGCTAAGGCAATTATCCCCTGCCTGAGACCAGAACCAGGAAATTGATTCCCACTGACTCAGTAGTTCAGGGATAGAAATTGTAGATAACCTTTAGAGACTAACCGCTGAGCTCTGCCTTTGTTTTGTGTTATGGGCTATCACAAGATAGGGCCACATTCCAATGTCCAGCAGGATGTTACTGGGAACTAACCCTGCGGGCTGTCCCCAGTCTTTAGAATTTAGCCTTTAAAATTCAAACGAAGGAAAATTCCTGTGGTTTGAGCCTTTAAAAAGACTTGCCTACCCCTAGAACAGTGCAGTCGTATAGAGTCTACCTGTGTGTAGTGCTCTTGTGGCTGTCCTTGCCAGTTTTTTTTTCTCTTTATTTTTTATTTCAATAAACCTTTGCCTGCTTTTTAAATTCATCATCAGCCCCCAGCGGTCTTATTTTGAACCCAGGTTTTGACCCCACAACAAGAAGGTCTTTCAATTGCATGTATGAGTTTGGATTTCATGATGGAATTAGTAGGAAGGCGGAAGAAAACTCTGTGATGAAGAGAGACACAGTAAAGTGTATTTCTTCTGAAAATAAATCTGCAGGCAAAATGAAGGATGGATGGGAAGAAGGCAGTCCATTTCTGAGTCTTTAGTAAGAACTCAGTTGAGGAAAAATATGGTTCTCTTAAGTAAGGTAATGAGCATGGGACAGAGAAGAGGGTACACATATAAGAGATAGTAATGACTGATTTGGATATGTCCCATTAAGAAGAGTAGTTTGGGATGACTCTGGGGTTTTAGCTTTGGAGTTCAGGTGAATAATAATCAGTACCTTAAGAGATACAAACCATGAAAGGCACAGCAGATTTTTGGAGAATATTTTTAGTTCCGTTTTGCATAGCCTGAGTTTAAGTATCTATTGAATATCAAATTATAGTAGTTTGCATTTTTACCATTATTCATAGTAATCCTTTAGGTAAATGATGTAAAACATTCTTTTTGTTTAGACGTTAATAGATTGCTTTCACAGAAATTATGGGACAGTTAGGTTTCATAAATCTATAGAATTAGGTATTATATTGCTCTTTTAGTCACTGTTAATGAAATGTCAGCCAATATCTGTCCTCCAAAGAGTTATAATTGTATTGATATTTCTTCTGGATTAAAAAAAAATCATTCATACACATGTGGTAATGTATTATGGCAATGGATAATATCAGTAGGCTTATAAGTATCTTCTTATATCAAGAGTTTATACAGTTATTGTGTTCTCCACTTTCCTTTCAATCATTACAGCTAAAAAGCAAGATTATAGGTAGAGTGGGAACAAGAAGCAGCAGAAGTGGTATACAGCTAGTTTTTACAATAGCTCTTTGGTTTGCAAACTATTTTCAGTAAGTGGTATGGACATAAAGGGAGCAAGCTACTTGAAGCCATCTCCATATTAATTGCCCTTTCAGGTTTTTGGTCTAGGATTGGGGGAGAGATTTCCTGTGAAAGTGGGATGTTGAAATGCAGAATTGACTTTTAACAAAAATGTGAGGGAAGTAATGTTTGTCTTTTGTGTTCTTTTCTCCTCTGTCTGGCTATTTCAAATCATTCTACTTGGTGCTTTTGTATTAGATCCTGAATGGCTCACAGATCCCACTTAAGCATCTTGCCTAGACTTGTACTCTCTAGTAGACATTTTGCCTTTTATCTTTCTCCTCCCATGATTCAGTTTTCTTATTCCTATACTTTATAACTACTCTATGTGCATAGTTATAGAGGCCCATGGTTTAAAATGTACTATAAAAATAAAATAAATGTAGTATAACTTCCAGGTAACAATTACATTTTGAGAGAGGTCTTGGGACAATCTTTAACCTAAAGGAGTCACTCTAATGAAAGGGACATATGCAGCATGTTAGTTGAAGCCTAATGGTCTTTCTTAACATTTCTTAATATGATATACATGTGAAAGATATTCAGCAAATATAGAAGAAAATGTATCTATATTAAAAAACCTCAGTGGCCCTAATGCTATAACGACCAAAGACTGGTTCAGGTGGGCCGGGATGTTCATGCAGGTGGTCAGAGCTGTGAGCATGGCGAGGCGGTGGGCGGGTAGGTGGGTACATGCAGGTAGGTGGGGCTGTGAGCGTGGCAGGGTGCACGTGGGTGGATGGAGCCACTCGATTTTGTGTGCTGGGCTTATAGTACTATATAATAAAGAGGTAATATGCAAGTTAACCCTCACACCATAATGCTATCACAATATGATGGATGGAGTACACAGCAGGGGCAGGGCCAGCTGCTCCAAATGCTTGCTGCTGCAGTTCCAGCAGGCCCTGCAGGGGTTTGGGGGTCCTGCTGCTACTCCACTTGCCTGTTGCCAGGGTTCCCACGGCCACGCTGGGGTACAAGTCCCTGCTGCTTCTCTGCATGCCTTCCCCAGAGTTCCCTCAACCCTGCCAAGTGGTGAGTCTCTGCTGCTGCTCTGCCCAGCTTCCCCGGAGTTCCCTCAGCCCCACCTGGGGGCAGGTCCCAGCTGCTGCTCCATGCAGCTTCCACTTGGGTGACCAGACCAGCAGGGGAGGGCAGTTGGGGGTGATCCAGCTAGCAGGGTAAGGCAGTTGAGGGATACCAGGCCAGCAGAGGAGGGCAGTTAGGGGCAATTGGGCTGGCAGGGGAGGTCAGTTGGAGGTGATTGGACTGGCAGGAAAGCAGTTAGGCATCAATCAGGCAAGCAGGGGAGCCGTTAGGAGGTGATTAGGCTGGCAGGAAGAGTGGTTAGGAGCCAGTGGTCCTGGATTATGAGAAGGATGTCCAACTGCCAGTTTAGGTGCAATCCTGTAGGGATCAGGCCTGAACTGGCAGTCATATATCCCCAGAGGGGTTCCAAATTGGAGAGGGTGCAGGCTTGGCTGAGGGACACTCCCCAGGGCACCAATTTCTTGCACCAGGCCTCTAGTATATATACATAAAAGGCTAATATGCTAAGTGTTCCCTCAAGAGTTTGACCCAGAGACCAGGAGTTTGATCACTTGCTATGATGTGCACAGACCACCAGGAGGTGGTGCAGAATGAGGAAAGCCCTTACCCAGTGCCTGGAAGGCCCTGATTGGCCCTGATCACCAGATCAGACAAGGCTAGGAACCCAACCTGTGCATGAATTTCATGCTCCAGGCCTCTAGTTCATTTATAAAGGCTGAGGGAACAGTGAGTAGAAGTAGATATACCCAGAGTTCATTTGTAGAAGCTTTAGTGAAGGAGAACAGATGACTTATTTTTTTTCAAAGACTTATTTTTAATTAAATTTTTATCTGTGTACATATCTTACCATTGCCCGCCCCCAACATGCCCTCCCTCCCCAGAGTTTTGTGTCCATTGGTTATACTTATATGCATGTATACAAGTCCTTCATTTGATGTCTTATCTCCCCCATACGGCCCTCCTCTCCCCGCTGTAATCTGACAGTCTGCTTGTTGCTTTACTGTCACTATATCTATCTTAAGTTTATAATGTTCTTTATTATCTATAAATGAGTGAGGTCATGTGGTGTTTCTCTTTCATTGACTGGCTTATTTCACTCAGCATGATGTTCTCCAATTCCATCCAGGTTGCTGCAAATGATGAGAATTCCTTCTTTTTTATGGCAGCATAGTATTCCATTGTGTAGATGTACCATAGTTTCTTGATCCAATCATCTGCTGATGGACACCTAGGCTGTTTCCAAATCCTAGCTATTGTAAATTGTGCTGCTATGAACATAGGGGTGCATATATCCTTTCTGATTGGTGCCCCTATTTTCTTGGGATATATTCCTAGGAGTGGGATTACTGGGTCAAATGGGAGTTCCATTTTCAGTTTTATGAGGAAACTCCATACTGTTCTCCACAGTGGTTGTACCAGTCTGCATTTCCACCAGCAGTGCACTAGGGTTCCTTTTTCTCCACAACCTCGCGAACACTTGTTGTTTGTTGATTTGTTAATGTTGGCCATTCAGATGGGTGTGAGATGGTACCGCATTGTAATTTTGATGTGCATCTCTCGGATAAGTAGTGACTTTGAGCATGGTTTCATGTGCCTCTTGGCCTTCCTTCTGTCTTCTTTTAAGAAGATTCTATTTAGTTCCATTGCCCATTTTTCAATTGGCTCATTTATCTTGCTTTTATTAAGTTGTAAAAGCTGTCTATAGATGTTGGAGATAAAACTTTATCAGTGATATCATTTGCAAATATGTTCTCCCATACAGTGGGCTTTGTTGTTTTGTTGATGCTTTCTTTTGCTGTAAAAAAACAAACAAAAACTTTTTATTTTGATGTAGACCCATTTGTTTATTTTCTCTTTAGTTTCCATTGCCCTAGGGGCAGTATCAGTGAAGAAGTTCTTTAGGCATATGTCTGAGATTTTGCTGCCTGTGGATGCCTCTAGTATTTTTATGATTTCCCGTCTTACATTTAAGTCCTGTATCCATTTCGAATTTATTTTTGTGTATGGTGTAAGTTGGTGATCTAGTTTCATTCTTTTGCATGTATCTGTCCAATTTTCTGATCACCATTTATTGAAGAGACTGTCTTTACTCCATTGTATATTCGTGCCTCATTTGTCAAATATTAATTGAGCATATTGATTTGGGTTGATATCTGGATTCTCTAATCTATTCCATTGATCTGTTCTTATGCCAGTACCAGGCTGTTTTGAGAACAGTTGCTTTGTAATACAACTTGAAATCTGGTATTGAGATCCCTCCTACTTTACTCTTCTTTCTCAGGATTACTGAGGCTATTCGGGGTCTTTTATTGTTCCAAATGACCTTTTGGAGAGTCCTTTCTAGGTCTGTGAAGTATGTTGTTGGTATTTTAATAGGGAGTGCGTTGAACTTATAAATTCCTTTGGGAAGTATGGACATTTTGATGATGTTGATTCTACCAATCCATGAACATGGTATGTTCTTCCATCTGTTTACATCTTCCTCTATCTCTTTTTCCAGTGTCATGTAGTTTTCAGCATATAGGTCTTTTACCTCCTTAGTTAAGTTTATTCCTAGGTATCTCAATTTTTCTGATGCGATGGTAAATGGGGTTTCTTTTTTAGTCTCTGTTTCTATGAGTTCACTATTGGTGTATAGAAATGCCATAGATTTCTTGGCATTGATTTTGTATCCTGCTACATTGCCAAATTCGTTTATTAAGTATATTAGTTTTTTTATGGAGTTTTTGGATTTTTATGTACAATATCATGTCATCTGCACATAGGGACAACTTCACTTATTATTTTCCCATTTTGATGCCTTCTATTTCCTCTTATTCTTTAATTGCAATGGCTAGTACTTCCAGTACTATGTCAAAAAGTAGTGGTGAGAGTGGGAATCCCTGTCTTGTTCCTGTTCTTAGGGGGAATGGTTTTAGTTTTTGCCCATTGAGTATGATGTTTGCTGTGGGTTTACCATATTAGCTTTTATTATGCTGAAGTATGATCCATGTACTCCCATCTTGTTGAGAGTTTTTATCAGGAAAGGGTGTTGGATTTTATCAAATGCTTTTTCTGCATCAATTGATATGACTATATGATTTTTAACTTTCAGTTTGTTTATGTGATGCATCACGTTTATTGATTTGAGGATATTGTACCATCCTTGCATTCCGGGAATAAATCCTACTTGGTCATGGTGTATGATCTTTCTGATGTCCTGTTGGAACCGATTTGCTAGAATTTTGTTGAGGATTTTGGCATCTATGTTCATGAGGGATATTGGTCTGTAATTCTTCTTCATTGAGTTGCCTTTATCTGATTTTGGTATTAGGGTGATGCTGGCTTCATAGAAGGAGTTTGGAAGTGTTCCTTCCTCTTGAAATTTTTAGAATAGTCTGAGGAGGATAGGTTTTAGTTCTTCCTTGAATGCTTGGTAAAATTCTCCTGTGAAGGCATCTGTCCATGGGCTTTTGCTTGCTAGAAGCTTTTTGATGACTGTTTCAATTTCTTCCCAAGTCACTGGTCTATTGAGATTTGTAGATTCTTCCTGATTGAGTTTTGGAAGGTTGTATTTTTCTAGGAATATGTCCATTTCCTCCAGGTTGTCCAGCTTGTTGGAATACTATTTTGTAACAGTCTTTTGTATTTTGGTGGAGTCTGTTGTTATTTCACCTCATTCGTTTATAATTTTGTTTATTTGGGTCCTCTCTCTTGGTTTCTTGGTTAGCCTGGCTATAGGTTCATCAATCTTGTTTATCCTTTCAAAGAACCAGCTCTTGGTTTTGTTGATCTTATGTATTGTTTTTTATCTCTATGTCATTTATCTCCGCTCTGATTTTTATTATTTCTTTCCTTCTGCTTACACTGGGATATTCTTGCTGCTCTTTTTCTAACTCTGAGTTTTAGAGTTAGATAATTTGTTGCCATTTTTTCTTGTTTTTTTTGCAATAGGCTTGTGGAGGTATAAACTTCCCTCTCAAGACTGCTTTTGCTGTGTCCCATAGATTTTGGATTGTTGTATTTTCATTGTCATTTGTTGACAGGAAGTTTTTAATTTCTTCCTTATTTTCTCTGGTAACCCAGTCCTTGTTTAATAGCATGCTGTTTAGTCTCCATGTGTTTGATTTCTTTGGGTTATTTTTATTGTAGTTAATTTCCAGTTTTATGCCACTATGATCTGAGAAGATGCTTGATATGATTTCTGTCTTCTTAAATTTGAAGAGACTTTGCCTGTGTTCCAATATGTGGTCTATCTTTGAAAATGACCCCTGTGCACTTGAGAAGAATGTATATTCTGTGGCTTTGGAGTGGAATGTTCTGAAGATGTAGATTTATTCCATCTGGTCTATTGAATCATTTAGGATTGGTATTTCTTTGCTGATTTTTTTGTTTAGATGATTTTTCCAAAGGTGATTGTGGGGCATTAAAATCTCTTATTATGATTGTATTAGTATCAATCTCTCCCTTAATGTCCTCCAGCAGTTTTTTTATGTATTTGGGTGCTCCCACATTGGGTGCATATATGTTTACCAGTTTTATTTCTCCTTGTTGGATTTCTCCCTTTAGTATAATGAAGTGGCCTTCATTATCTGTTTTTATGTCCTTGACTTTGAGATCTAATTTGTGTGATATAAGTATTGCTACCCCAGCCTTTTTTTTTTTTCATTTCTGCTTCCCTGGAAAACCTTTTTCCATCCCTTCACCCTCAGTCTGTGTGTGTCTTTTTTTCTGAAGTGTGTTTCTTGTAGACAGCCCATATATGGGTCTTGCTTTCTTATCCAATCTGTTACCCTATGTCTTTTTATTGGAGCATTTAAACCATTTACATTTAAAGTTGTTAATTATAGATAAGTATCTGATGATATTTTTATTCTATCCCCCTGCGTTCCTTCTTTGCTTCCTATTTTTTTATTTTTACAGTGAACCCTTTAGCATTTCTTACATTGCTGGTTTGGTGGAGATAAATTCCTTTAGTCTTTTTTTGTCTGTGAAACTCCTGGTTTCACCTTCAATCTTGATTGATAGCCTTGCTGGGTATAGTATTCTTGGATTCAGACCCTTCCTTTGCATGACTTTGTATATTTCATCCCATTCCCTTATGGCCTGATGTGTTTCTGTTGAGAAATCAGTTTATAGTCTGATTGGGGTTCCTTTATATGTAACTTTCTGTCTCTCTCTGGCTGCTTTTAATATTCCTGCTTTGTCCTTGGTGTTTGGAAATTTTATTATAATGTGCCTTGGTGTCTGTCTTTTGGGATGCATTTTTCTTAGGAGTCTGTGAGCTTCTTGTATTTGTGTGGGTTTTTTCATCTCTATCTCAGGTAAGGTTTCTGTCATTATATCCTGAAACATTTTTCCTATGCCTTCCTCAGTTTCCTTTCCTTCTGGAACCCCTTTTATTCTAATATTGTTTTGTTTCGTATTATCCCAAAGTTCCCATAGGCTCCCCTCCTGCTTTTTAATTTTTTTTTTCTAGAAGCTGCTCTAGTGTATTTTTTTCCATCTTGTCTTCTAGCTCACGGATTTGGTCCTCTGCTTCATCTAGTCTACTTTTGATGCTTTCTATTGAGTTCTTTACAGTAGCTATGTCATTTTTCATTTCTTCTTGGTTCTTCTTCATTTTCTCTTGTGTCTTACTCATATTGTCAAATTTGTCTTCCGTTCTTTTTAGCCATCTTATGATCATTACTCTGAATTCTTACTCTGGTAGTTTGCTTGCCTTTAACTTATTTCCTTCCTTTTCTGGTTATGCTTACTTTCCTTTGTGTACTTTTTCTTTGTCTCCCCATGGTTTCTCTTTTCAGGATATCTGGTTATGTAGATCTTTCCTGTGTTGATTTAAAGGCACAAAAAGCAACACAACCCGGTACGACACAAAAGGCACTGAACAGAAATGTATTTGCGATATTAATAACCTCCAATAAAGGTGACCACTAGGGAAAGGCACATTAGTGGATAGGAGAGAAAGAAGAAGAGTAAAAAGTGAGGGGGGGTGGAAATGAAAGAGCAAAAATGATAGGAAAAAAATGAAAGCGAAAAAAAGGGAGTGTCAAAATTAAATTGGGAAACAGAGAGAGAGAGAGAGAAAGAAAGAGTAAGAGAGAAAAGGGGAATAAACTCTATATATGGGGAGATAATTTCAATAGAGCAACCACTAACCCTAGCAAATGCTGGCAACAGTACCTGGAGAATAATACAAACTACAACAACCACAATATCCAGCAAATTAAAAAAAAAAAAAAGCAAATACATAACTACCAAGCAACAACTAAAGATTAAGCAAAATAATCTCACTAAGAGCATAAAAATGCAATATAATCAATATTAACACAAACAGCATCAAAAGGGTAGAGGAAAACAATTTTTTTTTGTTAGTTAATATAGCTCAGAGAGGGGTGTGTATGCACTTGGCCCAGGGGATTGGAAATTAGCTATATAAGTAGGGTAGAAATTTTAGCAGGGGGGAGACAGAAAGAGTAGGGAAAATCTAAAGCAGGAATGGGTTAAGATAAACAGGATAGCATAAGGGCAAAGGTTAGGAAGAGAGTGATGGTGTAAAGGTCTTGTTAAGATAGGGTTGAACAATACTAAAGGAGAAATAAATATAGAATGAAGAACACTAACTCCAATGTAAAATAAAGAGAAAATAAAATGGCACTTAAAAAAAGAAAGAATGAATGAAAAGAAAAAGAAATGAAACAAAATTTAAAACAGCAATAGTAATAATGCTGATTGAACCTAAAACTGTAATAATTAAAAAGGTAAAATCAAATTAGGAAAAAAGGAAAAAAATCGTTTCTTAAGTAAAGGATGCTAAAAAATAAAATAAAATAAAATAAAAATTAGCAAACAAAAAAAAAGTGCAATTGTGAAGGCCATTCACTTCCTCTGTTATTCTGTTTGGTGTGCCTGTTTCAGTCCAGACAGTATTGCAGTTTCCTGCGTTCCTCTGCACCTCAGTGTTGTAAGCTAGTCCTTAATTTTAAGATGTTGATTTCTTAGTTTCTTGGTTTTTGATTAAATAAAACTAGTAATAAACACAGTCAATTTATACTCCAGCCCCTAGGTGGCAGTGTTTCTGGATTTATGTTCCCATCTTTTTGGCTACTTTAGCCTTCTTTTTCTATGGGATTCAATACTGATTTTGCCTCAGAGCTGAATCCCAGCTGGTCTCTCCTGGGGCTCTGCTTCCCAGCTTCCAGAAAAGCAGTTTCCCCCTGCAATCTCTCAGGGCCAGCCAATCCAGGTGGCCTCTCCTTTGTAATCAGAAGCAAAGGGTTGCAGGGGAGCCAGCCTTGGTGCTCGATGGGCCAGTCTACAAGCATTTACATACAGATAGTATACCTTTCCAACTATGTTTTCCCTCCGTGTCAGATCAGAATGGGTTGCTCTCTAGAGAACCCTACAATTGGCAACCCTGAGGACCCCATCTACTCTCTTGGATCATGCCAGACCCAACAGCGGAGGGCTTTTGTGGACACAGATTTCCAAGGTCCCAGTGTGCAGTCCCAGTACACAGACCCAGCATGCAGACCCAGCGCTCCAGCTTTTGTCTCTGCTTCTGCAGTTGCCAAAGCTGCTGCCTCTGCTTTCCTTGGGTGATTGAAGAACTCTCTTGAATCCACGCGTCTGCTCTGATTGGGGCGTCACGACTGCTTGGTGGACTCTGCCATGGTGGGTCCAGATTACTTATTTTTGAAGATCAGGGGCCAGCCAGCCAACCACTAGTGGCCCCTCCCCTTAGCCTCCCCTACCTCTGATAGGCCCCTCCCACTCAGATAAGAAGTCAAGTTAGCTGGCCAACTGCCAGTGTCCTCTCCCCTTTGCCAGGCTTTCCTGGTCGGCCCCCATTTGGGCAGGTCAGCCAGAGTCCACCCATGCATGAATTTGTGCACAGACCCTCTAGTATAAATATAATCATTTAAAGAGGTTGGTTGAGATACCCAATGAATTGGGAAAAAGTGAAAACACATTTATTCCTCAGTGCACTTCAGATTGAAGAAAATTCTATGATTCATAACAGGTAGTGCTGATGAAGGGATCTTTAGGTTGTCCATTCATCTCTGTGTGAAATGTGATGTTATTTTGCATGTTTTGTTTGTTTTTAAAATGTTGACTAGTCTCAGTGTATGTTAATAGAAATACTGTTGTAACAAGTCTATTAGAATAGCATCTGGGAAGAAAAACTAATTTTATAAGAAATCAACAATAAGAGAGGGAATGGTAATGTGAACAAAATCCTTCTGATGATCTGCAGCATAAGCTGGTTGGGAGCATAGGCAGGGACAAGATAAAAATTAAAATTAAAATTAAGTACCACATAAAAATGTGGAATAGCAGAAAGGCAATGCAATCATTATATATAGCACTAACAAACTGAATCACCAAAGAAAATAGAGACAGGTTCATATATAGAGAGCAGGTAGACAGCTCTAGGGGTGGGGTAGGGTGGGACTTGGGGTTGGAGGGATTGATCAAAAAAAGTAAAAAAAAAAATAAGAGAGAGAACTCATGGACAATGGCAACAGTGTGGTAATTGCAGGGGTGGAGGGGGATGGGTGGAGGGGGAAGAGGGCATTAAGAGGATAAATGGTGATGAAAAAATAACACAAAAGATTACTGGTTCAAGTTCATGCTTTATATAGAAAACAGTAATTTGTTTCCTAGAGGTATTTTAAAAATAGTATGTAATTATTTGCCTTTCCATCCATTTTCAACACATCTTTTTAAATCCTCACCCAAGGAGATGTTGAGAGAAAAAGAGAGAGAGAGAGAGAGAGAGAGAGAGAGAGAGAGAGAGAGAGAGAGAGAGAAGAGAGAGAGAGAGAAGAGATTTTGTGAGAAACATCAATTGGCTGCCCTCAAACATGCTCATGTGGGATCAAACCCACAACCCAAGCATGTGCCCTGACAAGGAATTGGACTGGCACCCCTTTAAGGCATGAGACAATGCTCCAACCAACTGAGCCACTCTGGTCAGGATTTTCTAAACGTGTTTTTGAAATGAAACTAACAATGGAAAACTGCCATCAAGACTGGCCTCATTTTAATATATGTACAGCAACAGTATAGAACTAGAAGCTGCAAATCTGTCCAGATTATTAGTAAATCAACTTTTTGCTGTGAAAAAAAGAATGATAAAAGCACTTTTACTGTACCTATTCAAAAGTAGGAACAATAGCAAAATTCTTTTTTATTACAGAATTTCAGTTAACTTAGGCTTTGGATATAATATACAAACCATGTTACTATCCAAGAAAGATTATCTAAATGTTACCAATAAGCATGATTTATTGACCAATTTCTGTATGTGTATTTTTTTTCTTTTTTTAAAATGCATTTTATTGTTTTTTTACAGAGAGGGAGAGGGATAGAGAGTTAAAAACATCAATGAGAGAGAATAATCAATCAGCTGCCTCTTGCACACCCCCTACTGGCGATGTGCCTACAACCAAGGTGCATGCCTGGAATCGAACCTGGGACCTTTCAGTCCGCAGGCTGACACTCTATCCACTGAGCCAAACCAGTTTTGGCTGTATGTGTAATATTGTATTAATATTACAATTTTAGAAAAGAAAATAGGAAACTAAGCAAAGACAGTCATTGAAGAAATATTTACTAGTATGCTGAACATTTAATTGAGAGGTTCAGGGTGTAATAGAAGTGTTAGAGTGAGGGAGCTTGTTAGAGCAAATCAGAGCAAACACTCTGGAGGAATTTTATATATAAGTAAGATGTGAAATATGATAAAAGTTAGCCAGGTGAAGAAATACTAGTATTCTAGTTATTGGTGAGAGCATGTTTGGAGTCCTGGAGATGAAAGAAAACATGACATAATTCTAAGAACCGTATGAAGTTCAGTGTGGCAGGAGCACAGGAAAGCATGAGAAGTATGGAAGTGAGACTGGAGATTAAGTCAGGAGTTATATTGTGAGTGACCTTGTAGTCCATATTAAGGATATTAGTTTTTATTCTAAAGACAATGGGGAGCCATGAAAAGTTTTAAAAACATAAAATGACTGATGTTATATGCATTAAAAGAAATGGTAAAAGAGATGTTGAGGTCCACTTTGAAGAGGTAGCTAGTTATTTTTTGTTACTGAGGTTAGTACCCATGCTTGGCTATTGATCTGTGCTTACCAGACCTTGATGTGGAATAATCCATTTGTAGTCCATGAACTGTTGGAGCCAATTAATGATTGTTAAACAACAAGCACCTCAAAATATTCTGGCTGAGTTGACTTTACAGTTCCATTTTAATAAGAAAATATGAATTAGGAGATGTTGGTTCTCATTTGGGGTGGGCATTGGTCAATCAATAGAAAGAGGTAATTTATTTCTTTCCCAAAATTAGATAAATACAGAAATTAAGAGAACAGAGAAAAATAAAGCAATAGATGACCCAATAGCAATATAGAATATGAACAGTACTCAGCAACTTTGCTATTCAGTTTACTGAATCTGCAGCAATGTTTTTTAACGGACTGATTGCAGATGCTAGTCATTTAGAGTAAATAAGAAATGTGGAATCTTTTGTTGCTGGAACAATTTACCAAACAAGTACCTTCCTGTCCATTCATGACAAAGGAGTAGAGGAACAAAAGCAGTCTTCAACTTGAGTATACTCTGCTAGGGAGCTGATATATTGCATTAAATGGACGGAAAGGCAAATAATTACATACTGTTTTAAAAATACCTCTAGGAAACAAATTACTGTTTTCTATATCCCTTCCCTGCAGATTCTCTTGGCTTAATGATTATCAAACCACTGTAAATCACTGGTGATATTGAATATGGCAATTTCCATAAACTTTACTTCTTCTTTCTTTTTTGTTTTGACAGAAGAAAGGACTACTTATTTCCCCCCACCCCAAGAATAATGCCTGAGACACCTGGGCTTTTAGTGCTTTCATTTTTAGAATAAACATTCATCCTACGTGGCAGTTAATGTTTTTGACTTTCAGAACACTTTTGGAATAGTTTGTGACTTTAAAACTTTTTTACTGGTACAAATATTTACAACACATATAATAGACATAGGGGTAATTTCATTGTAAATCATTTGAAAAACACTTGAATGGAATATAGGATAAAAGAGAGAAACAAAGCTACATACAGAAAAAAAAGAAAATATAAGTAGTCAATACACAAAATTGAAAATGTAAATGCAAATTACAACAATATATCAATGTTGGTTGAAAGTGTGAAGTAAATAACACTCTAGTATGTTATTGATGGGAGTATAAATTGATATTATGTTTATTGGAGAAAATTTGGTACTAGCTTTCAAAATGTGAAATCCATTTAGCTTTGGCCTGACATTCTTCTGAGAATGTATCTGACAGAAATATATGTATATTAACATAATAAATATACATGCATACACCACACACGCATACACATACACACTAGGACATTCATTATAGCATTATTTTATTCATATATAAAATCCTGGTTGAAATCATATCAAGCAATTGACAATAGTTACCTCTCTTAATTGTGGAAAGGTAATATGAGAAAAAAGAAATACTCTTCACCATACATAATTTTTACCTTTTGAATATTTGATAATAAGTAGATATTACTTTTTATCTATTCACCTAAATATCCAACAAATTATTTTTTGCTTAGTTATTTAAACTATTTTCTTTTCAAATTATAGAAGCAATGCTTGCTCTTGGAATAAAACAACAAACAAGCAAAAATAAAGATAACGAAAAAGGATACAATTATAGAAGAGTACAAAACAACCCTGCAAGCTAGTCTCATTCTCCAGAAACAATCACTGCTAAGAATTTCTGTTGTAGTGATTAATTTTATACCATTAAATAGCATGCTTCTTATAATAGTATTGATATTGATATGACCCAGTGGGTCAGCCTCCCAGTTACCTGAGGTGGACCTTCTTGGTGCACCCCTGTGTGGGCTGTATGCACAGTCTTGTAGTTACACCTTGATTATTGTTGGTATCACTAGGAGGATTTGACCTCCAGGCCAATTGGCTGTGAGGATCAGCTGTGTCTACATTTGGAGAATATCTATGCTGGAGACACCCTTATGAGGCAAGACTTGCTTCAGTAGGGCTTTGGTGCTCATTGAGTGTGCACCCTAAATGTGTCTCTTATGGATTTCAGGAGTTGTAATCTGGATGGTCCTACTCTGACCCCTGGGTACACTGGCTCTTGGATCTCCAAGGAGGTGCTAATTAGCCTCTGCCTGAGGCCACCCAGCAGGAGCTACAGAGAGATCTGCAGACTCCTCTTCTTTTTTGGGGGGTGAAGCAATGCAAGCTGCTGTGGGGCTTTGGTTCTTCTTTTGGATGTTCTGGGTCTCTGACTCAGCTGCAGTTTGATAGGTAAGTTTATATTTCAAAGGAACAGGTCATTCATATGCAAAACCCTCTGTGCACAGCTTGGATGGGGTGGAGTCTCAGGGTGAAGCAAACAGCAATGGTTTCCCGTCAGCCCTGCCCTAAGAGGCCCCCAGGTCTCAGTGTCCCATGGTAATTGCTGCAAGTACCTCTGAGAGAAACCCACTCTCGAGTTCCATCCACTTCCAAACAATCCAGTTTTTCCCCATATGAGTCTTGGGTCCCCAGAGACTTGCCCAGAACTGGAGTTCAGAGCAGTCAGGAGTTTATGTCTCCCTCTGGCTTCAAAAAGCTAGCCACATACTCAGTTGCCAGCCCTCTATGCATGTGTGCCTCCACACCTCTGTTGCTGCCACTGATTAAGTTATTACATATTTATCCTCATCCCCCCATTCCCATCCCAAACCCCTCCCAACGCATGCCCCCACCCCCCCCTGTTGTCCATTCCCACTGGTTAGACTTATATACATGTATACAAGTCCTTTGGTTGAAAACATACTGCTATGAGAGTTGTCTGAGATATAACTGCCAATGGTTTTTCCTAGAGTTTTTATGGTTTCCAGAGTTACATTTAAGTCTTTTATCCATTTTAAGTTTATTATGTATGGTGTAAGTTGGTGGTCTAGTTTAATTTTTTTGCATGTATTTCCAATTTTCCTAACACCATTTATTGAAGAGACTGTCTTGTCTCCATTGTATGCTCTTGCTTCCTTTGTTAAGTATTGAGAGAAATGACTTCAGTGTATGTCTGGGTTCTATGTTCTGTTTCATTAATCTCTATGCCTATTCTTGTGCCAGTACCAGGCTGCTTTGATTATGGTAGCTTTGTAGTATAACTTTAATCTGGTATTGTGATTCCCCCAACTTTGTTCCTATTTCTCAAGATTTCTATAGCTATTGGGGGTTCTTTTTTTATTCCATATAAAGTTTTGGGGTATTTGTTCTAGATCTGTGAAATATGCTGTTGTTATTTTAATAGGGATTGCATTAAATCTATAGATTGCTTTGGATAATATGGACATTTTAATGGTGTTAATTCTACCAGTCATGAACTTAGTATATTCTTGCAGTTGTTTATATCTTCTTCTATCTCTTTTTTATTTGTCCTGTAATTTTCAGAGAACCTGTATTTTACCTGCTTGGTTAAGTTTATTCCTAAATATATATATATATATTTTTTAAATTTCATTGGTACATGGGATTGGTTGTTTAGTTTCTCTTACTGATAATTCATTATTAGTATATAAAAAGTCATTGATTAGTATATAAAAAGTTTATTTTCTATCCTGTGATATTGCCAATTTCATTTATTAAATCTAGAAGTTTTTGGTGAAGTCTTGAGGATTTCCTATGAATAATATGTCATTGGCGAATGAGAATTTTACTTCCTTATTTCCAACTTGGATGCCTTTTATTTCTTCTTATCTGATCGCTGAGGCTAGGACTTCTAGTACTATGTTGAAAGGAGTGGTGAAAGTGAATATTCCTGTCTTATTCATGATCTTATGTCATATGATTTTAGTTTTTGCCCATTGAGTATAAAGTTTGCTGTAGGTTTTTCATATATGACCTTTATCATGTTGAGGTATACTCTCTCTATTCCCACATTACTGACAGTGTTATCAAAAATGGGTTTTGGATTTTGTTGAATGTATTTTCTGTGTCTATTGATTTGATCATGTGGATTTTCTCTTTTAATTTGTTTATATTATGGATGTTTATTGATTTGATAATATTATACCAGTCTTGCATTCTTGGAATAAATCCCACTTGGTCATGATATATGATCTTTTTAAGATATTGCTGGACCCTATTTACTAATTTTTAGTTGAGGATTTTAGCACCTATGTACATCAGGGATATTGACCTGTAACATTCTGATTCTCTTCTCTCTCTCTCTCTCTCTCTCTCTCTCTCTCTCTCTCTCTCTCCCTTTCTCTCTTTCTCTTTTTGTAGTGGCTCTAGCTGGTCCTGGAGTTAGCATAATCCTGGCCTCATAAAAAGAGCTTGAAAGTACTCCTTCCTCTTGAATTTTTTGAATAGTTTGAGGAGCATAGGTGTTAGTTCTTCCTTGAATGTTTGGTAAAACTCCCCTGTGAAGCCATCTGAACCAGGGCATTTGTTTGCTGGGAGTTCATCATCATCATTATCATCATCATCATTATTATTGCTTCTATTTCATCAGTTATTCTTGGACTATTTTGGTTTTATGATTATTCCTGATTCAGTTTTGGGAGGTTGTATTTTTCTAGGAATTTGTCCATTTCATCCACATTGTCCAGTTTGTTGGTACAGAGTTTTTCATAGTATTGTCTTACAATCCCTAGTACTTCTGTGGTATCAGTAGTTGCTCTCCCACTTTCCTTTCTGCTTTTATTTATTTGGTTTCTCTCTATTTGTTTCTTGATGAGTATGACAAATGGTTCATCAATCTTGTTTATCTTTTCAAATAACCAGGTCTTGGTTTATTAATCTTTTGTATTATTTTTTTTAGTCTGTGTGTCATTTATTTCTGCTGTAATTTTATTATTTCCTCCCTTCTACTTACTCAGGGCTTTTCTTATTGTTCTCTCTCTCTATTTAAGTTGTAGGGTTAAATAATTTATGTTTCTTTTTTCTTGTTATTTTTATTTATTATTATTAAAGTTTTTGAGGTAGACTTGTTTCACTATGAACTTCCCTTTCAGGACTGCTTTTGCTGTGTTTCAGAGATTTTGGGTTCTCATGTGCTCAGTTTCATTTGTTTCCAGGAATTTTTCAATTTCTTTATTTCATTGGTAAGCCATTCATTGTTTAATAACATGCTATTTAGCCTCCAAGTATTTAAATGTTTTGGGGTGTTTTTATTGTAGTTGATGTATAATTTCATTCCACTTTGATGTGAGAAGATGCATGATATAATTCCGATCTTCTTGAACTTGTAGAAACTTGTTTTGTGTCCTAACATGTGGGCTATCTTTGTGAATGACCCATGTGCACTTGAGAAGAATGTATATTTATCCCGACCCATGAGACAATCAACGTGGGTGAGGAGGATCCTGTAAGGGAATAAGAAGGAACAAGAGACGCAGAAGAATGGAGGCAAGACAAGAATCTGATCAAGCCTCCAATTTTATTTCCAGGACAGCGGTATATATGCAGCAGGAACAAAGGGGGTCAGGGTTGCCTACGCAGCAGGGCATTTGGCAGTGTATGATTGGTTAGGCGCTGAGTGACAAGGTGGTAAGATATCTGGGCTGAAAACCAGGATGTGGAACCAGGATGTGAGCTGTTTTAAGCTTCCTGACTCACAGGGGCTAAAATTTTCCACAGCTCCCAACATCTCCTTCTTATTAGTCTTTTAAAAGAGGTGGGCCTGCACCGAGTGAGGGAGTATTGACCTGGTTTGCTTTTCAAAAGGACTGTGCCTGTTGGGTCTTCGGGATACTTATACCTGGCCTCAACGCATGGTGGAGTCTCGACTAGGAGCTTGCCCCAATCATTGGGTCTACCTGGTATATTAGGCCCTTGCCCTGGTACCAGATCGGTCCAATATCTCTTAGGAGTTCGATCAGGCATCGGATCGGCCTAATATTTCTGACTTATGCGGAGGTCTTGGGACCGTCCTGTATATTATTCAGGTATACTTCCCGTATGCCCGTCCTTGACTACCAGTCCATTCACCAAGGGAGTAAGCCAAGGATATAGGACAAGGAGAACTTGGCCAGAGAGACACTTAGCCTTCAGATGGCAACTGGGAAAGTTTCAATCTTTATGTAAACTGGGTTTACTCTCAGGGAGGTACAGAGAGGGTCGAAATATTTTTGACCTTCCTCTGTATCGGTTTGCTCTGAACTCAGCTCGGTGTCTATACCACTTCTAGAAGGAAGTAGGCCTGCTTTCGTTTTTCATGCTGTCCCCGTAGGGAGGGAGCCTTGATAAGTTTCATAGTCCTGGTCTGTGTTTGCCATGGCAAGACGGTGATAGTGGACCTGTTAGGTAATAAACACAAAGAGCATCTTATTTAAGGCCAGAGTGCCCTCCC
Organism: Vespertilio murinus; assembly: GCA_963924515.1. NCBI lineage: Eukaryota > Metazoa > Chordata > Mammalia > Chiroptera > Vespertilionidae > Vespertilio > Vespertilio murinus. The sequence continues at coordinate 53,358,155 of OZ004710.1, forward strand.
TGCGGAGACTGGTGCCTGTCTTAGGTTGGGAGACTCACGATACCTGGTTTTACACCTGCATTACCCATCATCGGCCTAACTAAATCGCTGTGATCCAGTGCCTGTCTTAGGTTGCAGGTAGGGCCTATAGAAGCGCTCCTCAGCGTATGCTGTCTCCTCTTACCCGTCATTGGCTGCCAGCCAAGCTCACCAGGGCCTGTCTCATTAGACAGCATCCAAGTAGGATGTGGTATGGGCGTCTGTGTCGGCCATCTCAAGCCTGTGGTAATGGGCTTGTATGGGTTTCATTTGGATGGCTTCTATTTGTTGATTAACAAATGTCATGAGCTTGTATTTCTATTGAAATATAAGAGGTTTGAAGGAAATTTGTCCCTAAAACTGCAGCAAATCCAGCTTTTTTAGAACTGGATCCATTCATAAAATTGCAGTTAATACCATTCCCTGTGTTAGGAATAAAGCAAGATCCCAAGTCAGGGTCTTGGTTAAAAACATTAAACATTAAACATTTTGATTTCTATGCAGAGGGGTGTGCATACATGGTCTAGAAGTGCATGCACATGGACTTTCCTTGCCCTTGGTCCTAGGCAACCTGCAGCAATGCACAGGTGCTGACTGCTATCATGGCAAAGCATCTTCACTATCTTTATATCTGGACTATTTCTCTGTTCTTGTGGGCCACTGCTTATTCTGTGGCTGGAACAATTCTATCAGGTCCTCTCTGGGATCCTTTGTTGCAGGAATCCATACAATCTTGGAGTTTTCTGGAAATATAAACATGTTCTCGACCAAAGGTTAATAAAGAAAGCATTTCTATAAATTAGACTTGGTACCTTTTTGGATTTTTATCCAAATGATTTTCCTATGGCTTATTTTGATATCATGTGTGTCTTGTTAATATTACAAATGAAAATTAAATTTTGAGTAAATTTTTTTAAAGCAAAGATTTTTCAAATCAATTAAGGCCTGATATAATTTACTTATAGGATATTTCTTACAGGATATTATTCTACTATCCTCTTTCAATTTTATTTATTAGGAGACTTTTGGAAAATTTTTATAATGCAGTTTTGATAACTTTACATTTTAATTTTTTCACAAAAATATGATTACTTTAGGGTTAATTGCATGTTAAGCAATTTTACCATGAAATGAACTATCAATAGAAATTTTGGTTAATATTTTAGGAACAGCTTTTTGTACAATTAGGTTTTCTTGAATACTCACTTATTTCATTTAGCCAATTTAAATTAATCTGAAAACTTGACTATTTCATTGTCAAGTTTAATACTTTAACAACAACCTTAGTTTACACTGTATATTTTAATGGAAAGGATTATATACATCCTTGAGAAAGTCCAAAGCATTCCTGGTATTAGAATAGATTTAGATATAGGGCAGCTGCCATCAACCACTTCTCTGTTGCCTGGGTCTCAATCTTAGCTGGACCAAGTCTCTTTGTTGCCTGGGTCCCAATTTGGCAAAAAGATCAAGAAGGGCCAAAAGCATAAAGTGTCCGACCTACAGCTAATTCAAAAATGCAGGCTGCATGAGGCCTTTTTGTCTTTCTTGAAATTCTACTGCTGTTGAAAAATGTGGCTATATTTAAGAAATATTTTGTTTTTGCTTTTCTTACAGGCAAAAACTTTCATAACATTTAATATACAGCCTATAATTTTTATTTGATAAGGCTTCCCATGTGATTTCAAGTATCAATCTGTTTACCGTATTTGCCGGCGTATAAGACGATTTTTTGGCCCTGAAAAATATGCCTCCAAATGGGGGGTAGTCTTATACGGCGAGTATATAACAAACTCTATATTTTGAGTGGAAATGTTAGGGGGTCGTCTTATACGCCCAGTCTCTTATACGCCGGCAAATACTGTATTTTTCAGGACCAAAAAATCATCTTATACAACGGCAAATACGGTAATTAAAAAAAATATATTTTAAGAGAGAACAGACTTTGGTACATTTCGGGGCCCCTGAAACATGCAAAAGTTATTCTTTTAAAAAAAAAAAAAAAACTTGAAATACCGTATTTGCCGGCATATAAGACGATTTTTTGGCCCTGAAAAATACGTATTTGCCAGCGTATAAGAGACTGGGCATATAAGACGACCCCCTAACATTTCCACTAAAAAATACAGAGTTTGTTATATACTCGCCGTATAAGACTACCCCCCACTTGGAGGCATATTTTTCAGGGCCAAAAAGTCGTCTTATACGCCGGCAAATACGGTACTCTTGGAAAGATGAAATATACAATACACAATATATTTATATATACGATTTAAAGGTTATATACATAAATTACTTTAAAGAGATATCAACTAGATTCAAACTGGATCAATGAGTTAATTCTCTTTTTTTTTAAATCAGACCAAGAAGTAAAATACTTGGGATTCCCAATTATTTAAGACAAAGTACAATTTATTTTCTCAAAAATAAGTTATACTTTAGGCAATTAGTTACCACAATTATATCACCTCTCTCAATTCAATCTGAACCTTAAAATTTCAGAGCTTGCAAGTCAAATACTTAGTAGTTATTAAGGTATTATATGTATACATAGCTTACCATTGCCCCCCCCTCCCATATATGCCCTCCTTCCCCAGAGTTTTGTGTCCATTGGTTGTACTTATATGCATGCATACCAGTCCTTCCGTTGATCTCTTGTCTCCCCCAGATCTCCCTACACCCCCCCACTGTCATTTGACAGTCTGCTTATTGTTTTACTGTCTCTATATCTATCTTTCTATTCATTAGTTTATAATGTTCTTTAATAACCATAAATGAGTGAAGTCATGGGTGTTTATCTTTCATTGACTGGCTTATTTCACTCGGCATGATGCTCTCCAATTCCATCCAAGTTACTGCAAATGATGAGAATTCCTTCCTTGTTATGGCAGCTAGGTATTCCATTGTGTAGATGTATCATAGTTTTCTGATCCATTCATCTGCTGACGGGTACCTAGGATGTTTCCAAATCCTAGCTATTGTAAATTGTGCTGCTATAAACATACAGGTGCATATATCCTTTCTGATTGGTGCTTCTAGTTTCTTCGGATATATTCATAGTAGTGGGATTACTGAGTCAAATTGGGAGTTCAATTTCAGTTTTTTGAGGAAGCTCCATACTGTTCTCCACAGTGGTGCAGCAACCTTCAATCCCACTAGCAGTGCATGAGGGTTCCTTTTTCTATGCAATCTCGCCAACATTTATCATTTGTTGTTTTGTTGATGTTGGCCATTCTGACAGGTGTGAGATGGTACCGCATTGTTGTTTTGATTTGCATCTCTCAGATGATTAGTGACTTTGAGCATGTCTTCATGTGCCTGTTGGCCTTCTGTCTTCTTTTGAGAAGATTCTATTTAGGTCCATTTCCCATTTTTAATTGGCTCATTTATTTTTCTTTTGTTGAGTTGTATAAGCTGTCTGTAGATGTTGGAGATTAAACCTTTATCAGTGATATCATTTGCAAATATTTTCTCCTATACCTTGGGATTTCTTGTTGTTTTGTTGATGGTTTTTTTTTTGCTATAAGTCTTTTTATTTTGATGTGGTCCCATTTATTCATTTTCTCTTTAGCTTCCATTGCCCTAGGGTTAGTATCAGTGAAGAAGTTCTTTAGGCATATGTCTGAGATTTTTCTGTCTGTGGATGTCCCTAGTATTTTTATGGTTTCCCATCTTATGTTTATGTAATGTATCCATTTTGAGTTTATTTTTGTGTATGGTGTAAGTTGGTGATCTATTTTCTTTTGCATATATCTGTCCAATTTCCCCAAAAACATTTACTGAAGAGACTGTCTTGACTTCATTGTATGCTTGTGCATCCTTTGTCAAATATTAATTGAGCATATTGATTTGGGTTGATATCTGGATTCTCTAATCTATTCCATTGATCTATATCTCTGTTCTTGTTCCAGTACCAGGCTGTTTTGAGAACAGTGGCTTTGTAATACAGCTTGAAATCTGGTATTGAGATCCCTCCTACTTTACTCTTCTTTCTCAAGATTTCTGAGGCTATTCGAGGTCTTTTATTGTTCCAAATGACCTTTTGGAGACTTCTTTCTAGGACTGTGAAGTATGTCTTTGGTATTTTAATAGGGAGTGCATTGAACTTATAAATTGCTTTGGGAAGTATGGACATTTTGATGATGCTGATTCTACCAATTCATGAACATGGTATGTTCTTCCATCTGTTTATATCTTCCTCTATCTCTTTTTTCAGTGTTGTGTAGTTTTCTGCATATATGTCATTTAGCTCCTAAGTTAAATTTATTCCTAGGTATCTTAATTTTTTTGGTGCGATGGTAAATGGGATTTCTTTTTTAGTCTCTGTTTCTATGAGTTCACTATTGGTGTATAGAAATGCCATAGATTTCTTGGCGTTGATTTTGTATCCTGCTACATTGCCAAATTCGTTTATTAAGTATATTAGTTTTTTATGGAGTCTTTTGGATTTTTTATGTACAATATCATGTCATCTGCACATAGGGACAACTTCACTTCTTCTTTTCAAATTTGATGCTTTTCATTTCCTGTTCTTCTCTAATTGCAATGGCTAGTACTTCCAGTACTATGTCAAACAGAAGTGGTGAGAGTGGGCATCCCTGTCTTGTTCCTTTTCTTAGAGGGAATGCTTTTAGTTTTTGCCCATTGAGTATGATGTTTGCTGTGGGTTTATCATATATAGCTTTTATTATGCTGAGGTATGATCCTTATATTCCCATCTTGTTGAGAGTTTTTATCAGGAAAGGGTGTTGGATTATATCAAATGTTTTTTCTGCATCAATTTATATGACTATATGATTTTTAACTTTCAGTTTGTTTATGTGATGTATCACATTTATTGATTTGCAGATATTGTACCATCTTTGCATTCCGGGAATAAATCCTACTTGGAGATAGTGTATGATCTTTCTGATGTTCTGTTGGAGCTGATTTTCTAGAATTTTGTTGAGGATTTTGGCAACTATGTTTATGAGGGATATTGGCCTGTAATTCAATTTCATTGTGTTATCTTTATATGGTTTTGGTATTAGGGTGATGTTGGCTTCATAAAAGGAGTTTGGAAGTATTCCTTCCTCTTGAATTTTTTGGAATAGTCTGAGGATGATAGGTTTTAGTTCTTCCTTGAATGTTTGGTAAAATTCTCCTGGGAAGCCATCTGGCCCTGGGCTTTTGTTTGCTGGAAGCTTTTTGATGACTACTTCATTTTCTTCCAAAGTCACTAGTCTATTGAGGTTTTTAGATTCTTCCTGATTGAATTTTGGCAGGTTATATTTTTCTAGTAACATGTCTATTTCCTCCAGGTTGTCCATTTTGTTGGAATAGAGATTCTAATAGTATTTTGTAACAATCCTTTGTATTTCGGCGGGGTCTGTTGTTATTTCACCTCTTTCATTTCTGATTTTGTTTATTTGGGTCCTCTATCTTTGTTTCTTGGTTAGCCTGGCTAGAGGTTCATCAATCTTTTTTATTCTTTCAAAGAACCAGCTCTTGGTTTTGTTGATCTTATGTATTGTTTCTTTGGTCTCTATGTCATTTATCTCCGCTCTGATTTTTGTTATTTCCTTCCTTCTGCTTACACTGGGCTTTTCTTGTTGCTCTTTTTCTAACTCTTTGAGTTTTACAGTTAGATAATTTGTTACCATTTTTCTTGTCTTTTACAATAGGCTTGCAGAGATATGAACTTCCCTCTCAAGATTGCTTTTGCTGTGTCCGATAGATATTGGATTGTTGTGTTTCATTGTCATTTGTTGCCATGATGTTTTTAATTTCTTCCTTGATTTCTCTGGTAACCCAGTCCTTGTTCAATAGCATGCTATTCAGTCTCCATGTGTTTGATTTCCTTGGATTATTTTTATTGTAGTTGATTTCCAATTTTATGCCACTATGATCTGAAAAGATGCTTGATATATGATTTCTATCTTCTTGAATTTAAAGAGACTTTGCCTATTTTCCAACGTGTTGTCTATCTTTGAAAATGACCCATGTGCAGTGAAGAATGTGTATTCTGTGGCTTTGGGGTGAAATGTTCTGAAGATGTTGTGTTGTGCCCAGATTTCATGATCCCCACGGAACACCAGGGAACCAAATCCGATGCAATTAGCAAGAGAGTCTCTTCCATGCTAGCATGGGCTCCATTCCACTCACGCCAAGAGCATGGCGGAAAAGAGAGAGAATGTAACATCTCAATCGGTTTTATACAGGGTGGGGTATGACCCTGATTGGTTGGGTTAGGGCTAGGGTCCAGGCACAAAATGGAGGATAGCTCTGCCTCCACAAGGAGGCAGGGTTCTAGCCTCACCCTTTCATTCCCCCCTTGTCTTATGTGCACGGAGTCAAACCATTGACTCATCTGACTAAGACCTTTAGTACCACAGATCCCATCAGTACTGTTCAGTTCCTCTCCTGCAGGCATCAAGTCTCCTCCTGGCCTGTGTGGAGCTCAGGATAGGAATCCATGCCTCACAGGTGAAGCCACTAGCTGCCAGGATCCAGGCCATGCAGGAGCTGGGAGTCATGTAGCCAGGTCTGGGTGCCACCTACTTCAACAACTGTGGGTGTGCTCAGGATCTTTTTGAGTCCTTGGGTCTTTATCCATACTGAGTTCCCAGGCTACAGGGTCTGCGGTGGGCACTGGCAGTGCATCTGGAACAAGCAAACTGCTGAGCCTGTAAGGACTTGAACAAGGGAATGGTTCTCAAAAAGCAAGGAAACTATCCCAGTAAGGGTACACCTGGCCCAAAAAAGGGCGAAAGACAGAGGGTTGGTTCAATCTTCACCGATTTTAGTCAAATCTCTTTTCAGAGTCCTGCTCTACCAAAACTAGACCTAAATGCTAGTGGCTTATTCTCTGTGAAATCTATTTACTAATGCTCTCCTGGGAAAGTTTTCTGGGACCTGAATTCCTAGGAGGACCCCCGAACCCCTTACCTTGCTTAGCATTTACCTGTGCACAGATAGTACTTTTAGCAACTCTGGCCCACAGAAGGAAGCTCAGAAGTCTTAGTGACACTTAAGTGGGCAAACTGGTGTCACTGGGCAATTCTGACCTAGAGTCTCTGGGACCAATAGTTTGTCATCTGGAGGGTCTACCCATCATCTGGTCCTTCGGTGGCTCACTTCTGTTCAGCCAATTCCTTCCGGCTGCCGTCGGTAATTTTCTTTTTCTGTGGATGGCACAGTGTCTCTATGCTCAAATGGTATGGTCTAAGGTGACTACCTCTGCCTCTCATGATGGCAGTGCTGCATCCATGCAGCCACAAATGGGCTCTTCTGGACTATCATTCGGAAGCAGGCCAGCAGGGCTGATGGCCAGTGTAACTCCTGACCCAGAGTCTGCTTATCTGCCTCCTTCACCAGCAATGCTGTGGTGGCCACTGCCCAGAGGCACGCTGGCCACCTTGCTGCCTCAGGGTCTAGCCTCTTAGGCAACAGGTCTCTTCCAGGGACCTAGAGTCTGAATGAGAATTCTTTTGGCAATTCTCCTTACCTCACTCACGTAAGGCTTCACGATGTCTGGCAAGGCTTATGGCAGGCGCTGAGTCTTGAACTTCAGTAGCTGCATTCCTCCAGCACATGTTCTTTCCGAGGTCCACAGTCCTTTCTTGATGTCCAGTGGCTCCCTGAACTGATGTTTGGGTCCCATCGGCTCTGTCAGGACTGAATAGGCTGCTTCAGTGTCCACTAGGGAATTTCTAATTAACCTGTCAGAATATTCACTCTACAACCTTTACAGAAATCTAACTTTTAAACCTTAAAATGCTACATTTTTCCTACAGATACAGGCCTATCTGCATCTCTAAGTGCTGCCATCCCCAGAACATCAGTGAAGGTTATCCACACAGTAGCAGGGGTTAAATACAAATAATTAATAATCATTTTCATTGTTTTAGCACAATTTTAAATAAATTACAAACAACTGAATGCATAAAATACAAAATGCAGGTACAAACTTAAATTCAAGCTTACAATGTGATTACAAATAAAGCAAAACAAATAAATTAAATCATTCACAAGAGGCATACTATATGTAGGTCTGTATAAAACAACCTGGATAGGGCTTAAGCATCACATGGATTATTGCTCTAATCCTATGTTTAGTATATTTTAATATACATGATCATGTAAAACTGGTTCATGTATCTGTCCTTTCAGATTTTTTACTTTAATCAAATTTTGCTTTGTTAAATAAAATCACAAATTTTTGATTCAGTTGGTAAATAAATCACCTGCTGTAAAATCCTTGAAAAGAGGTCACTATTTAAGAGAAATTTTTTTTTTCTTCAAAAACAGGTTGCTATATTCTAAGCATTTAGTTATTATAATTATATAATTTTTCCCAATTCATTCTGAATCCCAAAATCTTCAGAGCTCGCAAGTCAAACATCCAGCAGCTCTCTATTAATAAACCACGTTTTGTGTTTTTGTTTTTTCCGCCCTGGGAAACTGAGCAAAAGGCATTCAAAGCAAATGAGCATTCTTTAAAGATAGCTGCTGGCTAGAATTGGATTACCTGTTCTGGGTGAGAAGAGTGGTCCACCCCTTTCTCTATTAAAAATAAGGTGTAGCTTTAAAACCTCTTCATAGCAAGGGACCTTAAACTTTCAGAACTTTAAATAAATTTTTCAGGTAACAAATCAAATACTTAGCATTTTCTAAATCAATTAAAAGCAATTCTCTAGACTTCATGTGCTAGAAATTAATTATTGTCTTGCTAATAGAAATAGGCTGGTCAACCTTGAAGCTCCGAAAGGTCAGAGCCAATCACTCCTTATCTAATTGAGACAATGGCAATTGTGGCAACTTTTACTTCCTGCTGGTTATTTGCCTCAGGGCAGGAATTTTAAAAGCTGTTTACAATGCCTTGGGAAACAAGCTTTAATTTATCTCTCAGTTCACTTCTACCATCTTTTAAGCACATTTTTGTATCCACAAAAGAGTTTAAGCACAGCCTAAAACTGTGCGCACTCGTTTTGAACCAGCCTTTTCTCTTTACATGAGCACAGAAATTCGTCCATGAAACCTCCTTGGTCCGCATCAGCTCTAGTCGTTTGCTAGGCCCCGGCAGAGGCAAGGCGCCGTGCAGAACCATGGCCCAGAGGTGGGCAAGGACGCCCGCTGAAGCCTGGTTGATCCACCAGAAGGGCTCGGCTCGCGTCCAGAGCCACTGCCTCTGCCGCCCGGGTGTCTGGGCCCCTGTGGGCCCGTGAGCCCCACGGGAGACCTTCCCCCGGACCCGACACCGCCAGGGGGCCCGCGCCAGCACGCTGGCCTCACACCCGCTTTGCCAACTCCATCCTGGGACACCGCGCAGCCCACCGGCTTCCAGTTCAGTCGCCGAGGGTCCCACACCCCCAGCCACGCTCCACAGCCCCATCCGACATGGTGCCGCCTCACGCTGCTACCTGGGAAAAGTTCCAAACTTCTCCCGCATTTGAGACAGCCCACGCTGGTCTCCAGACTCAGGGAGGTCAGGGGTCTCTACTAACCTCCACAACACAGAAAATCACAACAACCAACAAAGGGGAACTCCCTCCATGAACATCTTCAGTGTTATACGAAGAACACAGGAACAGACGGGGTTGGGGCCCGACAAATAGCTTCCAACTCCCACCAAGTAAGGCCTCACGCCAACCACCTCAGGAGGATCAAAACGTCTTTTGAACACTCCAGCCCAGACCTTCAATAGTGCGTCCACCAGGCCATTTGGGCACATGCCACAGGGATCCCTTCAGAACCAGCCAACAAACACACAGACACACACACACTCACCGCAGCCAGTGAGGCTCTCCGGATCTGGGGTCCCTCAGGGTCTTAGGGATCCCGGATGAGCCCCCATATGTTGTGCCGAGATTTCGTGATCCCCAAAGACCACCAGGGAACCAAATCCGATGCAATTAGCAAGAGAGTCTCTTCTATGCTAGCATGGGCTCCATTCCACTCACGCCAACAGCATGGTGGAAAAGAGAGAGAATGTAACATCTCAATGGGTTTTATACAGGGGGGGATATGACCCTGATTGGTTGGGTTAGGGCTAGGGTCCGGGCACAAAATGGAGGATAGCTCCGCCCTGTCCCACAAGGAGGCAGGGTTCTAGCCTCACCCTTTCAGTTGATTAATTCCATCTGATCTAGTGTGTCATTTAGCGTTGATGTTACTTTGCTGATTTTTTGTTTAGATGATTTGTCCAAAGGTGACAGTGGGGTATTAAAATCCTCTACTATGATTGTATTGCTATTAATCTCTCCCTTAATGTCTTCCAGTAGGTTTTTTTTTTTTTTATGTACTTGGGTGCTCCTGTACTGGGTGCATATATGTTTACCATGGTTATTTCTTATTGTTGGATTGCTTCCCTTAGTATTATGAAGTGGCCTTCATTGTCTCTTGTTATGTCCTTCACTTTGAGATCTAATTTGTCAGATATAAGTATTGCTACCCCAGCTTTTTTTTTTTTTTTTCATTTCCGTTCGCCTGGAAAACCTTTTTCTATCCCTTCACCTTCATTCTGTGGGTGTCTTTTTTTCTGAGGTGGGTTTCTTGTAGACAGCAGATGTATGGGTTTTGCAATCTTATCCAATCCTTTAACCTATGTCTTTTGATTGGAGCATTTAAACCATTTACATTTAAAGTCATTATTGATAGGTAGGTATTTGATGCCATTTCTATTCTATCCCCCTGTGTTCATTCTTCGCTTCCCATTTCTTTATTTTTATAGTAGACCCTTTAGCATTTCTTGCATTGCTGGTTTGTTGGAGATAAATTCCTTTAGTCTTTTTTTTTTTTTTGTCTGTGAAGCTCCTGATTACACTTTCAATTTTGATTGACAGCCTTGTAGGGTACAGTATTCTTGGATTCAGACCCTTCTTTTGCATGACTTTGTATATGTCATCCCATTCCCTTCTGGCCTGATGAGTTTCTGTTGAGAAATCAGTTGCTAGTCTGATGGGTGTTTCTTTATATATAACTTTCTGTTTCTCTCTGGCTACTTTTAAGATTCTGGTTTTGTCGATGGTTTTTGCTAATTTAATTATAATATGCCTAGGTGTGGGTCTTTGGGGATTCATTTTGTTGGGACTCTGGGAGCATCTTGGATTTGTGTGGGTTTTTTCTTCTCTATGTCAGGAAAGTTTTCTGTCATTATGACTTGAAATACTTTTTCCATATCTCGCTCAGTTTCCTGTCCTTCTGGGACCCATATTATTCTAATATTGTTTTGTTTTGTATTGTCCCAAAGCTCCCGTAGGCTCTCCTCTTGTTTTTTTTTTTTTTTTCTTGTTTTTTTTTTTTTTTTTTTTTTTTCCTAGCAGCTTCTCTAATTGGGTATTTTTTTCCATCTTGTCTTCTAGCTCACTGATGCGGTCCACCGCTTCTTCTAGTCTACTCTTTATGCTTTCTATTGAGTTCTTCATAGTAGTGATGTCATTTTTCATTTCTTCTTGGGTCACCTTCATTTCCTCTTGGTTCTTCTTCAGGTCCTCTTGATTCTTCTTCATTTCCTCTTTGGTCTTACACATATTTTCAAATTTGTCTTCCATTCTTTTTAGCCATCCCATGATCATTACTCTGAATTCTTGCTCTGGTAGGTTGCTTGCCTATAACTCATTTACTCCCTTTTCTGGTGATGCCTGATTTTCTTTCATATGTGGGTTGTTTCTTAGCCTCCCCAATATCTCTCTTTTTAGGATGTCTGGTTATGTAATTCTCTCTCTCTCCTGCTTAGATTTAAAGGTACAAAATACAACACAACCAGGTACAACACACAAGGCACTGAACAGAAAAGTGTTTGCGATATTAATATCCTCCAATAAAGGTGACTAGAACCCAGCTAACAAAATCATACAATCAAATAAAAGAATGAGCAAACCAATCTTTAAAAAAAGCATAAAACTTTGATATAGTTAGCATTCAACATACAACTACAAAGGGGTAGAGAGAAGGATTTTTATTTTATTTTTTTTAGGACAGCGACAAGGTAGGTTTGAATGGGCTTGGAGTAGGGGGTTGGGAGTTAGCTACACACAGGTGGGGTGAAATTTTAGGAGGTGGTAAATAGAAAAAATAGGGAAAATCTTGAGCAGTGAAGGGTTAAGACAAGCAGGACACCAAAGGGAAAGGGTTAGGAAGAGAGTGATGGCATAAAGTTAGGGTTGAGTTAGAATAGAGTGTTGGAGAAGGAAAGGTATAAATAGTCTGTTGAATAGTAATCCCGAAGGGGGGGGGAGAAAAAAAAAGATATATAATATGGCACTTAAAAGATAACAATAAAAATAAACAAAAGAAAATAAGATAAAAAAGGTAAAATAGTAGTAGTAATAATATTGATTACATATAAAAATATATTAGAAAGTTAAAATCAAGTGAGGGAAGATGAAAAAAATAACTTCTGGAGTCAACTTTGCAACTAATGTAAATTAAAAAAACAAAACAAAAACAAAAAATTTAACAATTAGAAAATCAAAATCAAAAATAAAATAAAATTTGTAGTAATGAAGTTCATTCATTTCCTCTGTTGTTCTGTCTAGCTCACCAGTTCCCAGTCTGGGCGGTAATTGCAATTCCCTGTGTTTCTTCTGTGTTGTAATCAGGTCCAGATTTTTAAGCAGTTCTAGAGTCCACTTGTACTTTAGCCTCTGGGTGGCAGTGTTTCTTGGTGTCAGACTTCCAGGGTTCTGAAGCCTTTCTAGCTTTTTTCCCCTCACTGTGTCCCTGATCTATGGAGGGGTGGAGGTTGGGCAGGACGAGCCGACCACACTCACCTGTAACTCTCTGGGACTCATATCCAAACGTGCTGCTCCTTAGATATCCCCCCACTTAGGAGCCCTGTACACAGTCAGGGGTGCCTCCAGCCCAAATCCCTGGGGTTTCCTGTAAACCCAGACCCAGTCCTGCAGCCATTGTGCACCTGGTGTGCACGAGCTGCTGCACGCAGGCTACTGTGCCACAGGGGACTCACTGGATCTCCATAAAATCTGACTTTTCGCCTTGGGGTGGAGTGCTCCTTTGAGTCCATGCGTTCGCGCTGATTGTGGTCATCGTTTAGGGTCTCACAGCTGCTTGGTGGTCTTTGCGGCAGTGGATATTCAGGCCTCTGACCCAAACCTCTTCCAGTCATGATGGCAAGATTTCCCCGTCCTGGCCCTTAGGTCGCTCCGGGAAAGGACCCAGCTGTGGGTGCTTAACTGTCAGTGGCACCCTGATCAGCTGACCCCCAGTTTCCCCAGGTGTTTGCTTTTCTCTTGGCTTGCTGACATGCATTCTCAGCGTGACCCTCGGCTGTTCTCTCCTTCCTCTTGGACCAGGCTCAGAACTTGCCTACCTGTTCTTCTGCAATTTTCCTCCCCACCACCAATAAACATATATTTTTAAGAATAAATTTTAAAATCTAATAATTAATTTTAAACCACATTTGTTCTGCAGGGGAAACTGAGAAGCGAACTTGTTCACATGTGAACTTGTCCTTGGGCTATCAAAAGGCGTAGCCATTCACATTCTTTAAAGATAGCTGCTGGCTGGAATTGGATTACCTATTCTGGGTGGGAAGGGCGTGTCCTCTCCTTCCTCCATTAAAATTAAGGTGTAGCTTTAAAACCCCTTTTATGGCAAGAGACCTTAAACTTTCAGAACTTTACATTTTTCAGGTAGCAAATCGAATACTTAGCATTTTATAAATCAATAATACTTTTACATTTCAAAAGCAATTCTCTAGACTTCATGTGCTGGAAACCAATCATTGTATCACTAATAGTAAGAGGCTGGTCAACCTTGAAGCTCTGAAAGGTCACTAGCTTGTATTTCTTTCCCAGTTCATCTCCGCCATCTTTAAAGCTAAAAATTTTAGGGTTTCTAATACTGTACAAAGAAAAGATTCAAGTCCAGCTCAAAAACTATGCGCACTCATTTTTAAACTGGCCTTTTCACTTTACATGAGCAGAGAAATCCCGGATGCATCATGAATTTGTAAATGCTTTAAGTCACTAGCTGGAAAAAGGAAGATGTCGAATATGAGGCCTCTTATGGTGGCTTTCTTGGAGAGTGGCGTCCATATTGGATTGCCATGTGGCTTCATTCTCCCACATCCTGCTTACTTTGGGGGAAGTTTTTGCAACAGATCTGGCCACACATTTTTTTCATGCTTAATAGATAAAGACAGATATCAATACAATTTTTTCTTCTTCTTCACTTTCTGAAGTAATAACTAGCACCCAATTTGGCCAAGATCAGCATTTCCCTGCCAGTTCTTTTATAATTTTTAAAGTAAACTTTAAGTAATCTCATTGCAGGAGAGCAGATAGCTTTGCCCTCTCCTGCCACCTTTGAATTTCTCCACACCAGAGGCTGTTTCAAGAGTGGAGTTTCATTTCTTATTACAGATTTTAAATTCCAAATATAAACTAAGATTTTAATTTGAACAAGAAACCACATTCTCAGGGCTTTCTGCTGAGTATTAGTCATGCAACTGCTTTCTGAGCTTTTCCCAGGTTTCATCAACAAAACTTTAAGAAAGAAATTAAGAATTTGACTACAGTTACCAAAGCATCTATGAACTTTGAGCATAGTCTTAACTTAAAAAGATTACCCAATGTTTTACACCTAGTTATTCAAGTGAATTCACAATTCACAATACAAAAAACACTTCCCAAAAACTTACCTTTAGCAGATCAATCTGGCAGGGCGGCTAGTCCCATGGTGATCAGGGATGAGTCTTCACTCTCGGGTCAATACCTCGCGGTGACTCAAGAAGTGTCCGGCCGGACCATCAGTAAGCGGTCCCGGAAAGGAGCTGTTCCTCAAACCTCGCATTGGGTGCCAGATATCCCGACCTGCGGGACAATCAACGTGGGCAAGGAGGATCCTGTAAGGGAATAAGAAGTAACAAGAGACGCAGAAGAATGGAGGCAAGACAAGAATCTGATCAAGCCTCCAATTTTATTTCCAGGATAGCGGTATATATGCAGCAGGAACAAAGGGGGGCAGGGTTGCCTACGCAGCAGGGCATTTGGCAGTGTATGATTGGTTAGGCGCTGAGTGACAAGGTGGTAAGATATCTGGCAACACAGGATTGGCTAACTGCTGGGGCGGTGTTCTAACTTGGTGGGCGCTGGCTCTGATTCAACTGGCAACAGTTGACTGGCTGAAAACCAGGATGTGGAACCAGGATGTGAGCTGTTTTAAGCTTCCTGATTCACAGGGGCTAAAATTTTCCACAGCTCCCAACATATATTCTGGAGATTTGTGGTGAAATGATCTATAAATATCAATTAAATACATTTGGTCCAGTGTGTCCTTTAGAGCAGTGGTCACCAACCTTTCAGAACTCACAGACCACCAGTGATCCTGGGTGAAGACTGCTGATTCATGTTTTCCTTAAATCAAGGGTCACCAACCTTTCGGACCTCATGCTTTAGCGTTACTCCTTTCTTAATTATTTTTTTTTGGTCTGGAGGACCTATCCAGTGAAGTCAGCAGGGTGTTAATGCTTCCAACTCAGACTGTATTGTTGTTTATCTCTACCTTAAAGTCTTATAAGGTTTTTTACATATTTAGGTGCTCCTATATTGGGTGCATATATGTTTACCAGTGTTATATCCCTCTTGTTGGATTGATCCCTTTAGTATTATGTAGTGACCTTTACTCTCTTTTGTGATAGCCTTCATTTTGAAGTTTATTTTGTCAGATATTAGTATTGCTACCTCAGCATTTTTGTTTTTGTTTCTTGTTTCCAGTTGCATGGACACATTTTTTTCTATCCTCTCACTCTCAGCCTGTGTGAGTTTTTTGTTCTGAGGTGGGTATCTTGTAGACATCATATAATTAGGTTGTGTTTTTGTATCCATTCAGCTACCCCTTGTCTTTTGATTGGAGCATTTAATCAATTTACATTTAAGGTTACTATTGATAGCTACATATTTATTGTCATTTTAATTCTGTATTACTACGTTTCTATCTCTCTCTATTTCTTCTTTTCATCACAGCCATCCCTTTAGCATTTCATGTAATGATAGCTTGGATGTGATGAACTCCATTAGCCTTTTTATTATTATTATTATTTTTTTTTTGTCTGGTGAGATCTTTATTTCACTGTCTATTTTGAATAATAGTCTTGCTGGATATAGTACCATTGGTTTGAGATCCTTGCTTTCCATTACCTTTAGTATTTCATGCCATTCCCTTCTGGCCAATAGAGTTTCTGATGAGAGAGTAGAGCCTAAGGTGACATCCTTTATAATTAATAGTTTGATTTTCTCTTGCTGCCTTTAAGATTCTCTCTTTATCTTTAATTTTTGGCATTTTAATTATGATGTGACTGGGTGTGGTCCTATTTGGGTTCCTCTTGCTTGGGAGTCTCTGTGTGGTTCCTGAATTTGTGTGACTTTCTCCTTCACCAAGTTAGGGAAGTTTTCTGCCATTATTTTTTCAAACACATTCTTTCTCCCTTTCTGCCTCTTCTGGCACAGCTACTATGCAAATACTGTTACATTTCATGCTGTCGCACAACTCCCTTAAGCTGTCCTTCAGTTTTTTAATTGATTTTTTTTCTTTTTGGTTCTCTGATTGATTTTTTTTACCCTCTCTTCTAACCAATTGATCTGATCTTCAGGTTCTCCTAATCTGCTGTGTATTCCTTCCAATGTGTTCTTTATTTGTGCTATGTCATTCTTTAGTTCTGTTTTCATAGTTATTATATTTTTTTCTCATGGTGTTGAGTATCTTTACTACAATTATTCTGAACTCTATATCAGATAAATTTCTTATCTCCATTTCATTTATCTTTTCTTCTGTGGAATTCTCATATTCTTTCTGTGTGTGTGTGTGTGTGTGTGTGTGTCCTCATTTTGGCTGCCTGTTTGGGTTTGTGACTATGTAATAGGTCCGTGGTTGACAAACTGCAGCTGGCAAGCCACATGCGGCTCTTTGGCCCCTTGAGTGTGGCTCTTCCACAAAATACCATGGCCTGGGTGAGTCTGTTTTGAAGAAGTGGTATTAGAAGAAGTTTACATTTCAAAAATTGGGCTCTCAAAAGAAATTTCAATAGTACTGTTGATATTTGGCTCTGTTGACTGAGTTTGCTGACCACTGCAATAGGTAGATCTGCTACATCTCTCACTCTCTAGAGTAGAGCAGTATCAAAAGCTCTTTCTGACTAATTAGATCAACCAAAGCCTCAAGGCCTCTGGAGCCCATCCCTGACTGCTGATTGATTGGATTTAGTTTTGTGTATCCCTCAGGCAATTGTCCACAGGTGGTGCAATTGCTTCCACCTGAGGCTAATTGTTTTATCTGTCTCCTATTTGGCCTTAGAAACTCCACATTGTGGGACAAGGTCTTTTCAATAGAGTGGGTTGACTGTCTTTCCCCAAGGAAAGACCACCTAGATAGCAAAAGTCTTTGTGGGAAAGATAACCTTTGCAGCATGAGAGAATGACTTAGCACAGCAAACTGTGGTGTCTGCCTTCTGAGCTCTAACCTGAGAGCCCCCAATCCTAGCTTCTGCTCACCCATTCCACTCTGATCTCCCTCTGATGGAGCACAAGGTGAGTGGCTGCACATTGAATTGTGTGGATTGGCCCTTTAAGAGTGAGCCTGCTTTCCTTGGCAGATAGCAACCATGCTGCTTTTCACATCCAGATGCTATGTGGATACATTTCTTAGTTCTTGTGCTCTCTGATGGGGGGAGGGGGAGAGAAAGCCTGGGATTTAGACCCCAGAGTTCTCAGTGTAACCCCTCACAGCTGAGATATCACTCTAGAATTTTAGCTGCTCTCTCTGCAAGCCAGTTCAGCCCTTTCCCACCTCTGCCCTTCCTACCAGTCTCTATGAGTTCTACTCTTTTCTTTTATTTTTAATTACTTTATTGATTAAGGTATCACATATTTGTCAACATCCCCCCCATTCCCATCCCAAATCCCTTCCCACGCATGCTCCCACCCCACCCCTGTTGTCCATGACCACTGGCTAGGCTCATGTGCATGGACACAAGTCCTTTGGTTGATCTCTCTCCCTTATCCCCACCCTCCCCTACCTTCCCTCTGAGGTTTGACAGTCTGATCTATGCTGTTCTTGTTCATTAGTCTATGTTGTTCATCATTTCCCCTAGATGAGTGAGCTCATGTAATACTATAAATACACTTATAAGAACTGAAAATGGGACAAGCAATAATAGTTATGCTGGGAGGCAAATGAATCAGTCTATAGTGAGTTTCTATTGGGGCCAACAGTTTTTTTGAGTCCCAATTTCTATGTCAAACAGTTCCTTATGTGTATATGTTAGCAATGATATTTCAGTTCTGGATGGTGGGAAAATGATGGTAATGCAGGTCCGACCCTCTCTGGTTTAGTCCTGGGAAACTTGCTGTTCTCCTCTTTTCATCCCTGAATATCAGGGTTCTTTCCAGCCTGTCTGCAGTTGATTATTCAGGATTTTTTTTTGTGTGTGTGTATGTTTAGTTATAATTTGTTTGGTCCTGGAAGCATTTCTGTATAGCATCTGCTTACTCTGCCGCCGCCATTTTTAATCCATATGTATACCATCTTTTATTTATTCACTAGTTCATGTACATTCGAATTGTTTCTAATTTTTGGCTATTACAAATAGTGCTGCTATAAATATTCCTGTATAATTTTTTGTGGTCATTCATTTTAAATTCTTTTAAGTGTATACTTAGCAATGGAATTGCTGGATCCTATGGTGGTTCTATGTAATCATTTACTTTCATTTAAAAAAATCCTCACCTAAAGATACATTTATTGATTTGAGAGAGAGAGGAAGAGATTCAGGGGAGAAAGAGAGAGATATGAGAGAGAACCTTTGATTGGTTGCCACACACACACACATCACACATCTACAGGCTGTTTGTATGTCTTCTAGGGAGAGGGGTCTGTTCAGGTCTCTATTTTTTAATTGGGTTGTTTGTTTGTTTGGTAATGAATTTTATGAGTGCTTTATATATTTTGGAAATTAAGCCTTTGTTAGAGCTATCATTTGCAAATATCTCCAATTAGGTCAGTTCCCTTTGAGTTTTTCTTTTGGTTTCTTTGGCTATGAAGAAGCTTTTTAGTCCTATTCATTTGTTGTTGCATTTACTTTACTTGCCTTTGGAGTCAAGTTCATAAAATGTTATCTCTGACCAATGCTCATAAGTTTAGTACTGTTATGGCTGGCAGGACCCTGTCGGGGCAGGGCTCCAGCCCAGGGTAGGAATTAAGGCCAGGTCCACGGCAGAAAATGTAGCATGATGCGCTTTATATTAGTCATGGGATGACTCTGTCTGTAAACCCTAACCCCTGGGTATGTCCTGTTCCAAGTAATCGCAAGGCAGCACAAACAGAAACCACTTAAACTGAAAATAAGCCCCCCGCCCCAGGTGTTGTGCAAAATTTTAATGATGTTACTGTACTAGTGGAATTTCTCATAGCTCATAGTGTGATAGGTTATCATGATCCTAGGACAGACAAAGAACTCTGCCTGGTCAGCTATATCTCCCCCCACCGTTGCAAAGCAACTGCCAGCTAGCCTAAGCCAAGGTCTCAAAACAAATTCCTCAAAGGATAAAAGCAGGCTTTCCTGTGTGCTCGGGGCTCTCTTTCTTTTTCTTACTGCTGCAACAGTAGGGGGAGAGCCCGGATTTGAATTCGTTAATAAAGGCATAAATTTTGATCTGGCGTCTTGGTGGTCTTTTTTGGCGGTCTCTCCATAACAGTACCTATGTTTTATTTTATGTAATTTATTGTTTCATATCTTATATTTAGGTCTTTGACCCATTTTGAATAAATTTCTATACATGGGGACAAGCTTTAATCCAATTTCATTCAGTTGCATGTGGCTTTTCAGTTTTCCCAGCACCATTTATTGATGAGGCTTTCTTCATATCATTGTGTGTCTCTCGCTTTTTTGTTGGAAATTTCCTGCCCTTATACATGTGGTTTTATATCTGCGCTTTCATTTCTGTTATATTAATCTGTTGTGTCTGTTTTTCTGCCAACACCATGCTAACCTGATTATCATAGCTCTGTAGTATAATTTGAAATCATGTAATGTGATACCTCTGGCTTTGTTCTTTCTTGTTGCAGTATTGCTTTGGCTATGCAAGTTTTTTTGTGGTTTCATACAAATCTGATGTTGTGAAAGGCCATGGCCAGCGTGATTTTCAGGTTCAAAGGCTTTCAGAAAGAGCTGACATACCAATGATACACACAAGACAAGATTAATTTTGATTAAAATGGGGGAAGGCCAGGGAAAACTTGATTAGGACAATCAAATTCCACTGAGTTTCCTTTACCCAGCTTCTTTTATTTACTAGAATACACAATTACCTTTTAGGAATGCAAACAGACATATCAATGGTAATGTTTATAGTAAACAGTAAGATTATCAGGTTTTAAGGATGTTTACTTTAGGCCATTGAGTCAGCATTAGGTCATAAAATGTAAATTCATCCTGTGAATTTCAAAGGGAAGTCCAGGTGAGCCTTCTGCCAGACTTCTCAGATTTATATTAATTATTATTGATCTTGGTTTCCAACATGTGTGTGCTTTTTTTCTATTTCTTTAAAAAATAACATTGGGGCCTGGCCAGTGTTGCTCAGTAGTTGAGCATCAAGCTATAAGCCAGGAGGTCACGTTTCAATCCCCTATCAGGGCACAAACCTGGGTTGCAGGCTCTATCCCTAGTAGAAGGCATGCAGGAGGCAGCCAATTAATGATTCTCTCTCATCATTGATGCTTCTATCTTCCTCTCCCTCTCCCTTACTCTCTGTAATAAATAAAAGAAACAAACTATTTTAAAATTATAAAAAGTGACATTGATATTTTCATGAGGATTGGATAAGCTATACTAATATATTGCAGGAGAAGGAACAGTGTGGCTGGCAGGATGGCAGGAAGGGAGAGGTTGCGAGTGAGTAAAGGAATGAGAAAGGAGTGTGGACATGTGTGATGTGTATGCAGGTTAGTAAGGGACAGCTAGATCTCACAGGAGTCTTGGGGACTGGCTTATTGTGCTCTTCTAGATGGAGAGCTACTGCTACTGTCATAGGCACTCCAAAGCATGGAGCAGCTTTGGCAAAAAGCTTATGCCATATTGTAGAGGGGATCAATGGAGGGCAGGAGCACAGCCACACCAATACCCAGACTGGTCTCAGAAAATACCACGACACATGCAGAGAACCACTTGATGGCCATAACCCATGTGGGACCACCACCACACCCCAGCAGTGAGTGGCAGAGTACCTCATCATGGGTTCCCAGAGGTCTGTAGTAAGCACTCACCAGAGAGACCTCCCACACTGTGCCTCCTTTTCCATGTGCTAGAATCCACACCTCATGATCCTGCACTTTAGGACCCTGCAGTGAATGCAAGCAAGGGATACCCATGCTCCACCCCCACACCAAGTCCAAGGACCATATTTCTGATCAGATCTCAAGTAACCTGGTGCATGCCCCACTCTGGGCCACAGGAGAGTTCTGCCTTTTCTACCCAGAGCAACTCAGTGCCTCTCCATGCTGGCCACATGACAGTGCTACTCAGGTGACCCAAAGCAACTTGGCATACACCCAACGCTAGGCCACAGGACAGGGTCACAGGAATGACCTGGAGCAATCCAGCATGTGCCCCTCCTTGGACATTGGATATCCACTGCCTTTGTGGCCTGGAGTTACTGGGTGTGCCCAGCCAATGTTCACAGGACCATGCTATAAGTATGATGCTGGAGGGGCCAGGACTTCACAAAAAATTGCATGCCAGAGGGCTCTGGGTCCTCATAGAGAGTCACACACCAGGAACTGTGTGTGAAAATCTGTGCACAAGCCCCTCACACCCTGAGAATCTAAAGCAGACAACAGAGTGACCAGATTCATGGTAGAAGGAGATACAACTCAGATCAGAGACATTAAAGGTCTGAGAATCAAGGCAGACCCAGCCCTGGGCTAATGAGCACTGCACCATTGGAATAATATGGACTTGAACTTCTCAGGCCCCAAACGGTATGACCAGTGTCAGAAAAGGACAGAAAAAATGGAAAGACAAATAAAAATCCCAAAAGTAAAAAAAAAAAGAAAGAAAGAAAGAAAGAAAAAAGAAGAAAAAAAAGAGCAACTACTGGAAAAATAATTGAATGAAATCGAAGCAAGCAATATGTCAGAGAAATAATTCAGAATAATGGTTATAAAGATGATGAAATGCCTGGATGAGAAATTCACCAAAATGTGTAAGAATCAAGAGGCAATAAAGAAGGATCTAGGGTCTATAAAGAACATAATAGACCCTGGAATGTATTGCTCAATAGATAGAGCATTGGCTTGTGGACTAAAGGGTCCCAGATTTGATTCTGGCCAAAGGAACATGCCTGGTTGTGGACTCAACCCCCCCCCCACAATTAGGGGGCATGCAGGTGGAAGCCAATCAATGGCACCAAAGTTTGACATAGCCCCCGAAGACTT
Organism: Vespertilio murinus; assembly: GCA_963924515.1. Taxonomy (NCBI): domain Eukaryota; kingdom Metazoa; phylum Chordata; class Mammalia; order Chiroptera; family Vespertilionidae; genus Vespertilio; species Vespertilio murinus. The sequence goes on from OZ004710.1 coordinate 53,380,604, forward strand.
CAAAGCATCACAACACTGGCTGCGTAATTTCCTTCAGCTAAGTGAATTGTCTTTAAGAAGATCTACAGCATTGTTGAGGTTGGAAGATACTCCAGATATTTAGTGAGCACTGGCATTCAAGTCCTTTATTGATGATGCTGACTTCTCTAAATACAATCTTTCCAACATGATTGCTATGGATGAAACTGCAGTGTTTATGGGACAATCATCTCAAATAACAATTGAACAGTGGTGCCTCCTTAGTGTACATTCCCTCCACTGCTTACAAAAGTGCATGTGTTTCCTGTATTTTGGCAATTCATCTCAATAGTACTAAAATCCCACTTTTAATAATTTCTAAGGGCAAGAAGGAAAAGATTGAACGTGTCTTGGGCATTTTTATTCTTGATACTGAAAAGGCCTGGGCCACACAAGCAAGTATAAGGCAGTGGGTCAATTTAATGCTGCTGCTTGTTATGCGAGGGAGCCAAAGATGTCTGCTAGTCTGGGATGCAGCCAGCACTCACTGTGCTAAAGACATGAAGACATTTCTTCACGAACAAAAAATAGATCAGATAATGATTCCCGCAGGAATGACAGCCTATCTCCAGACTCTTGATATTGCAATAAAGAAGCTATTCAAAGACAATTTGCACATGGAAATTAATGACTACATTGAAAATAGAATGGAGAGAAATCAGTGTGGAAACTTTGTGAAACCTAAACTGCAAGAAGTTGTCACTTGGGTGAAGAATGCATGGGAGAAAATCACTGACAGTTGCATTGCAAATGTACTGTGAGCAGGCTACCTTGACAAGAAGTACTCATTTAAAGACAGTGCTATTGCTAAACATGAGAGATTTGGTCCACTGATTCTGAAAGATATGGAGTCACAAGAAATTCCCCAGGAAATTCAGGAATTGGATTGTTATGATGATGTTCCAGAAGATGATGACATGATTGTCATTGAATAAATGAGTACATTCTTGATACTGTAGGATTCACAGTTTGTCTGGTTTGTGTTGACAACTACCATACTACCATACTGTATACAGGTAATAAATTTCCTTTATTTTCATTTAGCAATAAATGTGCACCATATTCTTCTTCATGGAAAAATAAGACATCCCCTGAATATAAGACCTAGTGCATCTTTGGGAGCAAAATTAATATAAGACACTGTCTTATTTTCAGGGAAATAGGGTAGCACAACAGACCTTCCTTAAAAATCAAGAAAAACTGGTAATAAATTTTTTTAACCCTATAACTTAAAGAATAGAAATGCAGCAACAAGAAATTCCCAGAGTAAGTAGAGGGAAGCAAATAATAAAGATAAGAGTGAAAATAAATGATATAGATAACCATGAAACACACACACACACACACACACACATACACACACACACACACACAATTCAAAAGATCAATAGGACCAAGAGCTGGTACTTTAAAAGGATTAACAAGATGGATGAGCCTTTACCAGGCTCACAAGGAAACCAAGAAAGAGGATCCAAATAAACAAAATTAGAAATGAAAGAGAAAAAGTTATAACAGACCCTACAGAAATACAAGGGATTGTAAAAAAAAAATACTGCAAACAACCCTACTCCAAGAAACTGGACACACTAAACAAAATGGACGTATTCTTAGAAAAATACAATACAATCTTCCAAAACACAATCCAGAAGAATCAGAAAATATGAATAGGCCAATAACTACTGAGGAAATTGATACAGTAATATGATAAAACTTCCAACAAATAAAAGCACTGATTTGGTTGGCTACCCAGAGGAGTTATACCAACCATTCGAAGGAGAACTGAAATCTACCCTGTTCAGAGTATTTCAAAAAATTCAAGAGGAAGGAAGACTTCCAAGATCTAAGATTCCAGCATTACCCTAATCTCAAAACCAGATAAAGTCACTGCAAAGAAAGAAAATTGAAGGTCAATATCCCTGATGAACATAGATGCTAAAATCCTCAATAAAACATTAGCAAATTGCATTAAACAATACATGAAAAAGGTCATACACCATGATCAAATGGGATTTATTCTGGGGATGTAAGGATGGTACAATATCCACAAATAAAAAAATGTGATAAATCACATAAACAAATTAAAAGACAAAAATCACATGATCATATCAATTGATGAAGAAAAAAACATTCAACAAAATCTAACATCTGCTCTTGATAAAAATTCTCAACAGTGTGTGAATAGAAAGATCATACCTCAACATAATAAAAGCCTTATATGACAAACCTACAGCCAACATTGTATTCAATGAGCAAAAACTAAAACCATTTCCCCTGAGAGAAAAAAGACAAGGGTGCCCCTTTTCACCACATCTATTTGATATGGTACTGAAGTGCAAGCCAAAGCAGACAAGAAGAAATAAATAGCTTCCAAATTGGAAAAGAAGTAAAACTGTCATTATTCACTAGTGATATGATATTATACATAGAAAACCCTAAAGACTCCATAAAAAACACACCTACTAGATGTAATAAATTAATTCAGCAAAGTAGAAGGATGCACAATTAACACACGGAGAAATCTATGGCATTTTATACACCAATAATGAACTTACAGAAAGCTAAACTAAAAAAGGAATCCCATTTACCATTGCAACGAAAAATTAAGCTACCTAGGAATAAACTTAAGTAAGAAGGAAAAATACCTGTAATCTGAAAACTACAGAATATTGAAAAGAGAGATAGAGGAAGCTATAAACAAGTGGAAGAATATACTGTGTTCATAGATTGGTGCAAATGGCATCATTAAAATATCCATACTACCCAAAGCAATCTATAGATTCAACATGACCCCTATTAAAATAGCAATTGCATATTTCACAGACTTAGAACAAAGTCTCCAAAAATTTATATGGAATAAAAAAGATCCGTAATATCCACAGAAATCCTAAGATAAAAGAACAAAGTTGAAGGGATCACAATACCAGGCATTGACTTATATTATAAAACCAATGTTCTCAAAATAGCCTGGTACTGTTGCAAGAACAGACATATAGACCAATGCAACAGTACAGAGAATCTAGAAATCGAACCGAACTATTATTCTCAATTAATATTTGACAATGGAGTTAAGAGCATACAATGGAGTCAACACAGTCTCTTCAATAAATAGTGTTGGGAAAATTGGACAGATACACATCACCCCAAACAAAACGTGCGCGCGCGCATGCGCGCGCACACACACACACACACACACACACACACACACACATCACAAACAACACACAGAAATTTGACCACCAACTTACACCATACACAAAAGTAAATTCAAAATGGATTAAAGACTTAAACGTAAGATGGTAAACCATAAAAATCTTAGAAGATTCCATAGACAGCAAAGTATCAGACATATGTCTTAGCAATATGTTTACCAACACATCTCTTAGGACTGTGGTGGGCAAACTGTGGCTCAGGAGCCAGATGTAGCTCTTTGGCCCCTTGAGTGTGGCTCTTCCACAAAATACCATTGCCTTGGTGAGTCTATTTTGAAGAAGTTGTGTTAGAAGAAGTTTAAGTTTAAAAAATTGGTCTCGCAAAAGAAATTTCAATAGTTGTACTGTTGATATTTGGCTTTAATGGCTGAGTTTGCTGACCACTATCCTAGGATAATGGAAGCTAAGAAGAAAATAAATAAATGAGACTACATCAAGATAAAAAGCTTCTGCTCAGCAAAAGACACCAACAAAATAACAAGAGCCCACTGCACAGGGAACATGTTTGCCAATGTTACATCTGATAAGGGTTTAGTCTCCAAAATTCATAAGAAATTCATACAACTTAACAAAAGGAAGATAAACAATCTAATCAGAAAATGGGCAAAGGACCTAAATAGACATTTCTCTAAAGCAGACATACAGAAGGCCAAGAGGCATATGAAAAAAATGCTCAAGGTCACTAATCATTTGAGAGATGCAAATTAAAACAACAATGATGTATCACCTCGCATTTGTCAGAATGGCTATTATCAACAAATCAACAAATGACAAGTGCTTGTGAGGATGTGCAGAAATGGGAACCCTTATACACTGTTGGTGGGAATGCAAACTGGTGCAGCCACTGTGGAGAACAGTATGGAGTTTCTTCAAAAAACTAAAAATGGAATGCCCATTTCACCCAGTAATTCCAGTTCTAGGAATCTATTCCAAGAAATCAGAAAAAACAATTGGAAAGAATATATGCACCCCTATGTTCATAGCAGCACAATTTACCATAGCTAAGATTTGGAAACAGCCTAAATGCCCATCAGCAGGTGAATGGATTTAAAAACTGTGGTAAAAGGTGAAATATTTATACAATGTAAAGAGAAGCCAGAGTAACCTTAGAGGGAAGGTATGGGAGGGTGGGGTAAAGGGGAGAGATCAACCAAAGTACTTGTATGCAAGCATACAAGCCTAACCAATGCACACAGACACCATGGTGATGAGGGCATGAGTGAGGGGGGGGGAATGGAGGGATAAGGACATATATGTAATACCTTAATTAATAAATAAAAAAACTGTGCTAACACTTCTTTTTATCCATTCTTCTCTTGATGGGCACTTAGATTCTTTTAATATATTTGCTGTTATAATGCTACAATGTATCGATGTATTTGTGTTTCTGATTTAGTGTTTTGGATTTATATGCCTAATTACTGGGTTGTATACCTGAAACTAATCTAATATTGTTGTCATCTGTAACTGATAAATAAAAATAAATTATTTACAATAAAAAGTATGATGTTACCTCTGGGTTTTTCATGCATGACTTTTATCATGTTGAGATATTTATCTTTTATTCCTAATTTGCTATATGTTTTCATCATGAAAGGATATTGGATATTGTGAAATGCTTTCCTTGCTTCTATTTAGATGATTGTGAAATATATTTTTTATTTTATTGATTTGGTGTATTACATGGATTGATTTCAACATGTCAAACCAAGTTTGCATTCCTGGGATAAATAGGACTTCTCCAAGATGTATAATCTGCTTTATATATTGCTAAATTCATTTTGCTAGTATTTTCTTTAGATTTTGAGGGAGTCTATATATATTCATAAAAGTCTATATACATTCATAAAAGTTATGGGTTTGTAGTTTTCTTTTCATGTGCTATCTTTTTCTGATTTGGTATCAAAACAATACTGACTTTGTAGAATATATTAGAAGGTAGCCCCTCCTCTTATAATTTTTAGAAAATAGGTTTTATATTAGTTCTTCTTTAAATATTTTATGGAATTCATAAGTGAAGTTACCTGTGCCTAGGTTTTTCTTTTGTTTTCATTTATGAATTTAGCACCAAGGCTTGCAACATTCATTTAAAAAATATTTTTATTGATTTTTTTACAGAAAGGAAGAGAGAGGGATAGAGAGTTAGAAACATTGATGATAGAGTATCATCAATCAGCTCCCCCCACCAAGGATGTGCCCGCAACCAATGTACATGCCCTTGACCGGAATCGAACCCGGGACTCTTCAGTCCGCAGGCCTACGCTCTATCCACTGAGCTAAACCGGTTTCGGCCAACATTCATTTTTTTTAAAGAAAATATTTTTGCTTTCCGCCCTACTGTGGCTGCCATCATGGACACGAGTCGTGTGCAGCCTATCAAGCTTGCTAGGGTTACCAAGGTGCTAGGCAGGACTGGTTCCCAATGGATAGTGCACGCAGGTCCGCGTGGAATTCATGAACAGCACGAGCCGCTCCATCATCCTCAACGTGAAAGGCCCTGTTCGCGAGGGCTACGTGCTTATTCTATTGGAGTCTGACCGAGAGGCGCGGAGGCTGCACTGAACTGTGTCTGGGTCCTGGCTGGCTGGGTGAACTCAGCCTATGGGGAAGATGCTCCACTGTTTAATAAAGTGTTTATAAAAAAATGTTCAATTACAGTTGACATTCAGTACTTTTCAAATTTATCTTTATTGATGAAAGTATTACAGATGCCCACCCCCATTGACCTCTTCTAGCCTGCATCCAGCCCAACTTCAGACTTTTACCACACTTTTATCTCTATCCATGGATTATGCATATATGCATATAAGTTTCTTGGTTGATCTCTGCCCATCTATCCACCCACTTACCCCTGACTTCCCTCTAATAGTAGTCTGTTATATGTTTCTGTGTCTTGGGATCTATTTTGTTCACCATTTTATGTTCTTCCTCTGATTCCACATGTGAGATCATGTGATACTTGTCTTTCTCTGACTGCCTTATTTCACTTAGCATAATATTATCCAGGTCCCTCCATGCTGTCTGAAAGGGTAATAGATTCTTCTTTTTTTTATTGCTGCATGGAATTCCATGGTGTAAATATATCACAGCTCTTAAATACACACACACACACACACACACACACACACACACACACACCTCTTTTTAATAGCTATGTAGTATTCCATAATATGGATATACTATACTTCATTCAACTATTCCTCTATGAAAAGGTACTGGTTTTAATCCCAGATTTTTATAATTACAATACATACATGTATTATATATGTATATTTCTTGGCATATGTATTTAGATTTCTGTAATATAGATACATAGTAAAGGAATTCCTGAGCACAGTTTTTGTCAAAAACTTTCAGCTTTCCTTCCAAAATGCTTTACCAAGTTATGACCTCATAAACAATGTATAAAAGTGTATATTACACTTTCAGAATAATTTTGAAAAACATTTTCATTGAAGGAAGAGTTGGATGATGAGGGATGTAGGAACCACATAAAAAGGAATGCAAGGAAACTGAAATGAAAACTCCATTTTAGCACTAGATACCAAGCAAAAAAACTGGTATCTAGTATAATCAATATAGGAAAAGATAATAGTTTGATAAGTAGTTTTTGCCATTCTCCTGGAACCCTGTAGTTACTTATGGCCATGTTTTCTCCCAATTTTGCTTCTCATTTTACCTTCTTTGTCTCTTCTATCTCTCAGAAGTTTCTCCCTCATTATTCCTCTTTTCTTGTACCTCCTTTCTTGATATGTCAACTGTGTCTTTATTTCTGTCTCTCTGATTCTCTTTATGTTTTTATCTCCATTTTTCCTCTGTGTTTTTTCCCCCTTCTATTTCCATCTATTTCCCATCTGTGTGTACATCCTTAGCTCTCTCTGTTTTTCTACTTCTGTATTTTTTGTTCTCTTTAATCTTCATGCCTCTTTTTTCTATCTTTGTTTCTAACCTTTACAGCCAGTAATAAAATGGGATGTCACTTCATAAATTTGTTTTCATATGGTAGGAAAGGGTATAGATAGTATAAAAAGTATTTCTTGATTTGTTGATTGCTGGACTGTATCATTATTAAGATCTTTTTCAAATTTGAGTCACATGGAGAACCAATTTTTCCTCCATAGTAAGTATAATCTAATTAACATAATTGAATCCTTGTTTTCTGATTGAAGATCTATTAGGACCTAAAGTTTATATGACTAGCACACATCATTATAGATGACTGCAGAATTGGAAGATATAAGAGAATAAGATGGATGTGTATTGACCATAGAGCTGCTTCTGAAAGTTACCTTTATTGCTAATACATCTGTCATGTATGTGTGGACTGTGTGTTTGTAATTTCCAACTAATTGGGAGATTATATATATAATACCAAAAAAATGTTTCTGGTGGAAAAAATGTATTAAGAAATTGTATAATTTATATTATCTACAACCTAGCTGGCATATCTAATTGGGTCTTTCAATTGTGTCAAGCTATATTCATGAGTAAGCTCATTTTGGTTTATAAAGTTATAAGTATGCAATATAGATACTTTAAAAAGTAAATATGAATCAGGAACCTGACATGCTTAGTAATTTAAGGGAAGAAAAAGTAAAGTGAAGAAGGTAATTTACAAACTATACTTGAAAACTATTACAGCTTGACATTGCCATTACAACTATCTAGTAAAATATGTAGTTCAAGCCCATGCCCCATGGTTCTATGGTTGAGTGTTGACCTATGAACCAGCAGCTCACGGTTTGATTCTGGTCAGGGCACATGCAAGTTTCATCCCAGTGTGGGGCATGCAGGGAACACTGACCAAAGATCTCTCTCTCTCTCTCTCTCTCTCTCTCTCTCTCTCTCTCTCTCTCTCTCATATTTTAAAAATATATAGTTCAATCAGATTTTTCCCATTTTTAAAATATTTCTTGTTGTTGAGAGTATTGCATATGTCCCCTCTTGTCTCCCATTAACCCCTTCTAACCATGCCCCCTACTACAGGCCTTCACCACCCTATTGTCTGTGTCCATAGGTTATACCCATATTCATACAAGTTCTTTGATTGATACCTTCCCACCCACCCACCCACCCTCCCCTGCACTCCCTTTGACATTCAACAATCTGTTCCATGGCTCTATGTCTCTGGATTTATTTTGTTCATCAGTTTGTGTTGTTCATTAGATTCCACATATGAGTGAGATCATGTGATATGTGTCTTTCTCTGACTTGCTTATTTCACTTAGCATAATACTTTCCAGATCCCCCCATGGTGTCTCAAAGGGTAAGGGTTCTTCTTTTTCACTGCTGTATAGCATTCCATGGTGTAAATGTACCACAGCTTTTTTATCCACTCATCTATTGATGGGAACTTGAGCTGTTTCCAGATCTTAGCTATTGTAAATTCTGATAATATGAACATAGAGGTGCATACATTCTTTCTGATTGGCGATTTTGGATTCTTAGGATATTCCTAGATCACTGGGTCAAATGGAAGTTCCTATTTAATTTTTTAAAAATTTAAATTCTTTATTGTTTAAAGTATTACATACCGTATTTGCCTGCGTATAAGACGATTTTTTGGCCCTGAAAAATACTGTATTTGCCGGCGTATAAGAGACTGGGCGTATAAGACGACCCACTAACATTTCCACTCAAAATACAGAGTTTGTTATATACTCGCCGTATAAGACTACCCCCCACTTGGAGGCATATTTTTCAGGGCCAAAAAATCGTCTTATATGCCGGCAAATACGGTATGTCTCCTTTTTGCCCCATTGACATCTCCCCAGCCACTCCCACCCCCCAGCATATGCCCTCACCCCTTTACTGTCTGTGTCCATTAATTATGCATACACGTCCTTTGGTTGATCTATTATCCCCTCACTCCCACCCTCCTGTGCCTTGCCTCTGAGGTTTGACAGTCTGTTTGATTCTTATCTGTCTCTGGGTCTATTTTTGTTCACCAGTCTGTGTTGTTCATTATATTCCACAAATGAGTGAGATCATGTGATATTTATCTTTCTCCAACTGGCTTATTTCACTTAGCATAATGCTCTCTGGGTCTATTCTTTTTTATAGCATCATTGTATTTCATTGTGTAGATGTACCAGTTTTTTTTAATCCATTCATCTGCTGATGGGCATGTAGGCTGTTTTTTTGAAGAAACTCCATAATGTTTTCCATACTAGCTGCACCGGTGTGTATTCCCACCAGCACACTATTAGGGTTCCCTTTTCTCTACATCTTTGCTAGCACTTGTCATTTGTTAATTTGTTGATGTTGGCCATTCTGACAAGTGTGAGGTGATACCTCATTGTCGTTTGATTAGCATCTCTCTGATGATCAGTGACTGAGCATTTTTTTTTTTCATATGCCTCTTGACCATTTGTATGTCTACTTTGGAGAAATGCCTATTTAGTTCCTTTGTCCATCTTAATTGGATTGTTTGTCTTCCTATTATTAAGTTGCATGAATTCTTTATATATTTTGAATATTAACCCCTTATCAGATGTATCATTGCCAAATGTGTTTTCATATAGTGAGCTGCCTTTTCATTAAAAAAATATTTTATTGATTTTTTTTACAGAGAGGAAGGGATAGGGATAGAGAGAGTTAGAAACATTGATGAGAGAGAAACATCAATCAGCTGCCTCCTGCACATTCCCTACTGGGACTGTGCCCACAACCAAGGTACATACCCTTGACCAGAATTGAACGTGGGACCCTTCAGTCTGCAGGCCAATGCTCTATCCACTGAGCCAAAGTGATTAGGGCCTGTCTTTTCATTTTAATGATGGTTTCTTTTGCTGTGCAGAAGCTTTTTATTTTGATGCAGTCTAATGTGTTATTTTTTTCCTTAGTTTCCTTTGCCCTAGGACAGTGGTTGGTAAACTGTGGCTCGCAAGCCACATGTGGCTCTTTGGCCCCTTGAGTGTGACTCTTCCAAAAAATACCACATGTGGGCGCAGGCATACAGTACGATTAAAACTTTGTGGCCCATGCACAGAAGTTGGTTTTAGGCTCTCAAAAGAAATTTCAATCATTGTACTATTGATATTTGGCTCTGATGATTAATGGGTTTGCTGATCACTGCCCTAGGAGATATATTGCCCTGTAATTGAACTAGATTAAAAAATGGTGGTAGAGCCAAAACCGGTTTGGCTCAGTGGATAGGGCGTCAGCCTGCGGACTGAAGGGTCCCTGGTTCGATTCCGGTCAAGGGCATGTACCTGGGTTGCAGGTACATCCCTGGTAGTGGGTGTGCAGGAGGCAGCTGATCGATGATTCTCTCTCATCGATGTTTCTAACTCTCTATCCCTCTCTCTTCCTCTCTGTAAAAAAAATGGTGGTAGAGTAAGTGGAAGCTACATTGATACAAACCCAGGATATTTCAATTCTCATTGTATCCCCAAACATATTGCTGTGAGATATGTCTAAGAGTTTTTTTTTACCTATGGTTTCTTCTAGGATCTTCATGGTTTCATAACTTATATTTAAGTCTTTTATCCATATTGAGTTTACTTTTGTGGATGGTGCAAATTGTTGGTCTAGTTTCATAATTTTTTGCATGTGCCTGTTATTATTAAACTGACTCTCTTGATTCCATTTTATGATCTTGCCTTCTTTGTAAAATATTAATTGAGTGTAATGTCTTGGGTAGATTTCTGGGTTCTCTGTTCTGTTCCATTGGTCTATATGCCAGTTCTTGTACCAGCAATTGGCTGTTTTGGTTATAGTGACTTTTAGTATAATTTGACATCTGATATTGTGATTCCTCCAACTTTGTTCTTCTTTCTCAAGATAGATGTGGCTTTTTGGTGTCTTTTTTTGGTTCCATATAAAGTTTTGGAGTATTTGTTCTAGAACTGTGAAATATAGTGTTCGTATTTCAATAGGGATTGCATTGAATCTATAGATTGATTTGTGTTGTATGGACATTTTAATGGTGTTTATTCTACCAACCCATGAACACAAGCTATTGTTGCCCAGGTTTATATCTCTCTCTTCTTTCAATATCCTATAGTTTTCCAAGTACAACTCTTTTACCTCCTTGGTTAAATTTATTCCTAATTATCTTAATTTTTTTTTGCAAAAGTAAATGGAATTTTTTGTTGCTGTTTGTTTGTTTGTTTCTCTTTCTGAAAATTCATTATTGGTGTATGAAAATGCCATCAATTTCTGGTTGCTAATTTTGTATCCTACTATTTTGCTAAATTCCTTTAAGTTTAGTAGGTTTTTGGTGCAGTCTTGAGGGTTTTCTATATATAATATCATGTCATCTGCAAATAATGCAAGTTTTAAGTCCTTCTTTCTGATTTGGATGCCTTTATGTTTTCTTTCTATCTCATTGCTGTGACTACAACTTTCAGTACTATATTGAATAAGAGTCATGAAAGTAGACATACCTGTCTTGTTCTTGTTCTTAGGGGATATGGTTTTAGTTTTTGTTCATTATGTATGATGTTGTTGATAAATTTGTGTTATATCATCTTTATTATATTGAGGTATGATCTCTCTGTTCCAACTTTTCTGAGAGCTTTTATAAAAAAAAAAAAAAAAAAAAAAACTGGAGATCTGGTGCATGAAATTTGTATACTGGTAGGGTCCCTAGGCCGGATCAGCAATCAGGGCTGATCTGTGGGGTGACTGGCAGGACCCCCGCTTGCACCCACCTTGCCCAGCCTGGTGCTGCCTGCTCTCTAGCCCCACCCCTGCTGCTGCTGCCAGTCACTTCCCTCTGTGGGGTGACCAGTGAGGTAGTCAGGGAGGGCCCCATTCACACCTGCCTTGGCTGGCCTGGGGTCTGTGGGCTTTGGGAAGTTCCTGCATTGAATATCTGGTGGTCAATGCACATCATGCTGACTGGTGGTTCTGCTGGTGGTTCCACCATTTGGTCAATTTGCCTATTAGGTTTTATTATATAGGATGGGTGCTATGTTTTGTTGAATGCTTTATCTGTGTATATTGATATGATAATGTAATTTGTGTCTTTCAGTTTCTTTATATGATGTATTATGTTTATTGCTTTGCTAATATTGTACCAGCTTTGCATCCCCAGAATAAATCCCACTTGGTTATGATGTATGATCATATATTGCTGGATCTGATTTGCTAATATTTTGTTGAGAATTTTAGCATTTATGTTCACCTATGATATTGGCCTGTTATTCTTTTTCTTTATAGTGTCTTTATCTGGTTTTGGAATTAGGATAATACTGGCCTCATAAAAAGTTTGGAAGCGTGCCTTCCTCTTGAATTTTTTTGGAATAATTCGAGGAGGATATATGTTAATTCTTCCTTGAATGTTTGGTAAAACTGCCCTGTAAAGCCATCTGGACCAGGGTTTTGCTTTCTGGGAATTTTTTATTTCTGCTTCAATGTCATCAGTTGTTATTGGTCTTTTTAGGTTTTCTGATTCTTCGTGGTTTTGTTTTAAAATATTGTATTTTTTCTAGGAATTTGTCCATTTCTTCACATTGTCTAGATAGTTGGCATAGAGTTGTTCATAGTATTTTTTATAAATTCTTTGTATTTCGGTGGTGTCAATTGCTCTTTCACCACTTTCTTTTCTGTTTTTTGTTTTATTTTTTTTATCTTCACTCTTTGTTTCTTGATGGTTCTGGCTAAAGTTTCAATCTATCTTGTTTATCTTTTCAAAGAACCAGCTCTTTTTATTAATGTTTTGGAAAAATTTGAAGAAGATAGATGTTAGCTCTTTTATATTGTTTTTAGTCTCTATGTCATTTATTTCTGCTCTAACTTTTATTATTTCCTTCTTTGTACTTACTCTGGGCTTTTCTTGTTCTCTTTATAATTCTTTAACTTTTAGGGTTAAATAGCTTATTATTTAATTTTCTTGTTTTTTTTGTGTGTGTTTTTTGTTTGTTTGTTTGTTTTTGAGGTAGGCCTGTAGTGCTATGAACTTTTGTTTCAGGACTACATTCATTGTGTCCCATAGATTTGAAGTTGTGTGTTTAATTTCATTTTGTTCTAAGAATTTTTAAAATTTATTTTTTTAATCTCATTGGTGACCTACTTAATAACATGCATTTGAACCTCCATATGTTTGAATGTTTTTGAGTGTTTTATTATAGTTAATTTCTAATTTCCCATTGTGATCTGAGAAGATGCTTGATATTATTTCAATATTCTTGAACTTATAGAGACTTTTTTGTGTCCTAACATGTCCATTTTTGAGAATGACTCATGTATACTTGAGAACTATATATATTCTGCAGCTTTGTGGTGAAATGTTCTAGAAATGTCAATTAAATTCATCTGATCCACTGTGTCCTTTAGAGTCTCTCTTTCCTTGTTATTTTTTTTTTTTTTTTTTTTTGGTCTGGAAGATCTATCCAGTGAAGTCAGTGAGGTGTTCAAGCCCCCTACTATGACTATGTTGCTGTCAATCTCTCCCTTAATGTCTTCTAAAATTTTTTAAAATTAAATATACACTTAGGTGCTCCTATATTGGGTGCATATATGTTTACCAGGGTTATACATTTTTGTTAGGTCAATCCCTTTAGTATTATATAGTGCCCTTTATTGTGATGGCATTAATTTTGAAGTCTATTTAGTCAGATATGAGTATTGCTCCCCCACCATTGTTTTCCATTTGCATGGAAAATTTATTTTCATCCCTTCATTTTCATCCTGTGTGAGTCTTTTGTTCTGTGGTGAGTCTCTCGTAGGTAGCATCTATTTGGTTGATGTTTTGTATCAATTCAGCTACCTATGTCTTTTGATTGGAGCATTTAATCCATTTACATTTAAGGTTATTATTGATAGGCATTTGTTTTAATTTTACTTCTGTATGCTTATGTTTCTCTCTATTTCTTCTCATTACAGACATTCCTTTAGCATTTCTTATAGTGCTGATTTGGTGCATATCTTGGTTTCAGATTTTTGCTTTTCATTACCTTGAATACTTCATGCCATTCCTTTCTAGCCTGTAGAGTTTCTGATGAGAAATCAGCTGACAGCTTAATGGGATCTCCTTTGTTGTAGCAAATTGTTTTTCCTTTCTTGCCTTTAAGATTCTCTTTTTATCTTTAAATTTTGGAATTTTAATTATGATGTGTATGGGGTGGGCCTATTAGAGTTCTTCTTTGTGCCTCCTGAAATTGTGTAACTTTTTGCTTTACCAGCTTAGGTTACTTTCTGCCATTAGTCCTTCAAACACATTCTCTATCCATTGGCCTTGCAGGCAATATTGATGGTTCACCTGGATCAACTCATGATTTTGTGCACTTGGGATCCTCAAAATAAATCAATTTTTCATCAGCAGTCACAATTTGATGCAAAGACAGATTATTTTTCTTGCTTTTGAAGCAACATTTTACTGATGACTTTTCGGTTTTCCATTTGTCTTTTGTTCAGTTGATGTGGCAACCATTTTCTTTCCTTTAAAATATTTCCCATTGCCAACACTGGTTTGGCTCAGTGGATAGAGTGTCAGCCTGCGGACTGAAGGGTTTCAGGTTCGATTCCAGTCAAGGGCATGTACCTTGGTTGCGGGGACATCCCCAGTGGGGGATGTGCAAGAGGCAGTTGATCGATGACTATCTCATCAATGTTTCTAACTCTCTATCCCTCTCTCTTCCTCTCTGTAAAAATAAAATATATCTTTCAAAAAATATTTTGCATTGCCTTTAAATGATCAGAAATTGTTTGCTGAGCAAGGTTTAATCTTTCTGCAAGTTGTTTTTGAGTTTGACATGCATCTTCATCAAATAATGCTTGTAATTGTTGGTCTTAAACATTTTCGGTTGACCTGGATATTCTTTACCTTTCATATCAAAATCATCATTTTCAAAGCGTTCAAACCAGCATTCACAAGTATCATGAGATGGAACATGTTCACCATAAGCTTTCCTAAGTATACTATAATTTTCAACAGCACTTTTTTTTTTCAAAATAAAGTAACAGAATAAAACTTCCCACAAATGCTATTTTTGGCATTAAACGACATTTTTAAAAAATATATCTTTATTGTTCATATTATTACAAATGTTCCTAATTTTTCCCCTCCATTGCTCCCATCCATGAAGCTTCCATCCCACCCTCTGTCCTTTCCCCATCCCTCAATGTCCTCATCCATAGGTGCAGTTTATGTTCAATCTTTTCCCCCTCCCCACTTCCCTTTTCCCCGAGAATCATCAGTCCACTCCCCTTCCATACCTCTGATTCTATTATATTCACCAGTTAATATTGTTTATCATGATTTTTACTTCCTTTGTTTTTTAGATTCACTTGTTGATGGTTATGTATTTGTTTTGCATAATTTTTATCTTTATTTTCTTCCTCTTCCTAAAGAACCCCTTTTAGCAATTCATATAATTCTGGCTTGGCAGTGATGGACTCTTTTAACTTAAATTTATTTGTGAAGCTCCTTATTTGTCCTTCAATTTTGAGTGATAGCTTTGCTGGGTAGAGTATTTTTGGCTGTAGGTTCTTGCTATTCATCACCTTGAATATTTCTTGCCATTCCCGTCTGGCCTGCATGGTTTCTGTTGAGAAATCAGCTGACAGTCGTATGGGTGCTCCTTTATATGTAACTACTTGCTTTTCTCTTGCTACTTTTAATATTCTCTCTTTGTCTTTTGCTCTTGAAATTTTAATTATGATGTGTCTTGGTGTGGTCCTCTTTGGATTCCTTTTGTTTGGGGTTCTGTGTGCTTCCTAGACGTGTGAGTATTTCTTTCACCAGGTGGGGGAAGTTTTCTGTCATTATTTCTTTCAATATGTTTTCGGTATCTTGCTCTCTGTCATCTGGGAGCCCCATAATTCTGATGTTGGTTCGCTTGAAGTTGACCCAGAGGTTTCTTACACTATCTTCAACTTTCTGGATTCTCTTGTCTTCTTGTGTGGAGGAGTGTCCTCTGGCTCTTTGTGTTCCAAATCTTTGACTTGATTCTTGCGATCTTTCATTCTGTTTTTAGGACTCTGTATAATATATATATATATATATATATATATATATATATATATATATATATAATTTCAGACAATGTATTCTTTATTTCTAGTTGATCCTTTATTATTTCTAGCATATCCCTTTTCATATCCTCATAGGTCTCGTTTATTTTATCGGCCTTTTCTAGGAGATTATTGAACAACCTTATATGCGTGGTTTTGAACTCTATATCCAGTCCATTTTTGTCCTCCATTTCTTTTGTTTGTGATCTGTTTCCTCGTCTTGGCATTTTTGCTGCTTCCCTGAGTTGGTAGGTTGGGAGGATCAGCTGTGTGTATGCCAGGAGACAGCCTTATTCCACTAGACTTGGAAACCTGCAAAAGCCTCTGTGTTCAGCTTGGGTGGGGCAGAGTTTCAGGATGGAGCCTACAGCCTTGGCTTCTGGTTAGCCCCGCCCTCTGAGGTTCCTGAGTCTCAGTGTACCTCAGTGTCCTTTGGTATTCACTGAGCACCTCTGAGAGAAAGGCGCCCTAGAGTTTCACCCACTACCAGACAGTCTAGTCTGTCCCCCAATGAGCCTACAACTGGGGTTCAGTGTAGTTGGAAGTGGGGCTAAGAGCAGTCTGGAGCTTTTGTCTCCTTCCCGCTAGGGCAATCCATTGGCCCAATCAACAGTCTATCCTGTGATAGCAATGTGCACAACTTGGGGACTCTGCCTTTCACCGCTTCCCTGAGCCTCTGCCTTACAGCCCAGATTCCCTCTGTATGAGGCTGGGGCCCGAGGGTCTTGCCCAGAACTGGGGTTCAGTGCAGTCAGAACTGGGGCTCAGCACAGTCCTGAGCTTTTGTCTCCTTTCTGCTGGGGCAATCCAATGTGCGTGACTCCAAGGTTCTGCCTTTCGCAGCTCTCCTTAGCTTCTGCCTTACAGCCCAGATTCCCTCTGTATAAGCCTGGGATCCAGGATCTCGCCCATAACTGGGGTTCAGTGCAGTCAGAGTTGGGGTTTAGCACAGTCCAGAGCTTTTATCTCCTTTCTGCTAGGGAACACCAGCCAGGCACTCAGCTGCCCTTTCCTCTCAGGCTCCGTCCTCTCCCCATGAGCGCACCATGTCTCTGTACCTTAGGCTTTTTTACAGCTCCTCTGATTTTCCTTCTGTTTTTCTCTTTCCTTCTAGTTGTAGAATTTCCAGTCAGTCAACTTTCCTGTAGTTCTGGATAATGTCTACTTTATATTTTATTTGTATTTTTTGAAATTGTTGAGTGAGGCTGCAGTTAGGCATTTACTGTGCCACCACCTTGGTTTTTCTCCGAAACTTGACATTTTTAAGAGTAAATATATCTATGATGTTAACACCGTCAGAAAATTTGACATATGAAATTTTGAAGCTTGCTGTCAATACAACAAAATAGCATACATATCAGATTGCATATATATCAATATATGTGTAACTCCATCTATTGAAAAAAAAATAACCGTGTTATTATCCAACACACCTGGACAATATTTTATGTTGTCCCGCAGTTCCCTTAAGTTGTCCTCCTGTTTTTTTAATTTATTTTTTTCTTTTTGGTTTTCTGAGTGATTTTCTCTACCCTGTCTTTTGATTCACTGATCTGATCATTGGCTTCCCCTAATCTGCTGTATATCCTTCCAATGTGTTCTTTATTAATGCTATGTTATTTTTTATTTCCAACAGGTCTTTTTATAGTTACTACCGTATTTGCCGGCATATAAGACGATTTTTTGGCCCTGAAAAATACGTATTTGCTGGCGTATAAGAGACTGGGCGTATAAGACGACCCCCTAACATTTCCACTAAAAAATACAGAGTTTGTTATATACTCGCCGTATAAGACTACCCCCCACTTGGAGGCATATTTTTCAGGGCCAAAAAGTCGTCTTATATGCCGGCAAATACGGTATATCTTTTTCTTCTGTTGTTGAGCATGCTTGCCATCATTATCCTGAACTCTGTATCTGATAAATTTCTTATCTTCATTTCATTTATCTCTTCTTCTAGAGAAATATTCTTTCATTTGGGGCTTGTTTTTTGTCTGCTCATTTTATCTGCCTGTTTTGTCTTATGTCTATGTATTAGGTGGATCTGCTATGACTCCAAATCTGTACTGCAGGACAATTTCAGACACTCTTTCTGACTGGCCCTGAATATTCTGTTTGGCGCTATCTGCCAGCTATAGCTTGTGGCTCACTCTGCTGGTGCTTGGTGTCTTTGGAAAGGACCAAGATGTGCACAGCATCTGCTTTTCCTAGCCCCAGACCCAGAATGAAATCAGGCAAGGACTCAAAACCTTCGGAAACCTGCCTTCTTATTGTTTATTTTTTCTTTCCTTTTTTTTATTGAGGTATTATATGTGTACATTGATTACCATTGCCCCCCCCCCCACCTTCCATACATTCCCTCCCTCCCCAGAGTTTTGTGTCCATTGGTTGTACTTATATGCATGCATACCAGTCCTTCGGTTGATCTATTATCTCCCCCAGATTACCCTCCCCTCCCCGCTGTCATTTGACAGTCTGCTTGTTGCTTTATTGTCACTATATCTATCTTTCTGTTTATTAGTTAATACTGTTCTTTATTATCCATAAATGAGTGAGGACATGTGGTGTTTCTCTTTCATTGACTGGCTTATTTCACTCGGCATGATGTTCTACAATTCCATCCAGGTTGCTGCTAATGATGAGAATTCCTTCTTTTTTATGGCAGCATAGTATTCCATTGTGTAGATGTATCATAATTTTCTGATCCAATCATCTGTTGACGGGCACCGAGGCTGTTTCCAAATCCTAGCTATTGTAAATTGTGCTGCTATGAACATAGGGGCTCCCCCGAGTCCCACTGCACTCCCAGGAAACAGGGCTCCCCCGGGTCCCGCTGCTCCCCCGGGGCACAAGGCTCCCCTGGGTCCCACCGGTCCCAAGGGGAACACAGCTCTCCTGCGCCACATGGCTCCCCCAGGTGCCACCGCCCCCCCCCCCAGGTCACACGGTTCCCTCTGGTCGCACTGCTCCCCCGGGGCACAAGGCTCTCCAGGGGCACACGGCTCCCCCACGTCCCACTGCCCCCTCCCCCCCCAGGTCACAAGGCTCCCTCAGGGCACACAGCTCCCCAGGTCCCCACTGCCCCCCCCCTTGGGAACACGGCTCTCCAAGGGCACATGGCTCCCCTGGGGCACAGGGCCCCCCTGGGCTCACGGTTCTCCCAGGGCATACAGCTCCCCTGGGTCCCACAGTTCCCCCGGGGCACACGGCTCCCCCAGGTCACAGGCTGGGAAGGCTGTGGGTGCTGAGGCCAGGCTCGAGGCAGACCACTCCCTGGACCCGGGGCAGGGCAAGCTCTGCTCTCGGTGGGCCTCCCTCACTGGAGGCAGCTGTGGCTGGGGTGGCTGCGGCTCTGGTTCCACTGTGGCTTTATACTCCACATGGTGGCTGTGGTGCTTTTCCTTGGGGGCTCGGCAGTGGCTCTGGCCCAGCCCGGGGGACAGGTGAAGGGCTCTCTGGGGCCGAGAGCAGAAGGCATGGCTACGCCAGCTCCCTTGCTAACGCGGTGGGCAGGTTGGGAAGGCTGGGGGCGCGGAGGCTGGGCTTCAAGGTGTCTCGCTCTGGGCAGAGTGGAAGGTGTGGCCGTGGCCAGGCATCGGTTCCCTAACTCCCACAAGCAAGGCAGGCGGCCAGGAAGTCTGCGGGCATGGAGGCCGAGCTCCGAGGTGGCCCGCTCCCTGAGCCCGGGGCGGGGTGTGCTCCGCTCTCGGTGGACCTTCCTCACTGGCTGCAGCTGTGGTGGTGGTGGCTGCAGCTCTGGTTCCGGTTCCACTGCTGCTTTAAACTCCACATGGCAGCAGTGGCATTTTTCCTTGTCTCTAGTTGTAGCCATCCCATTCCGCCAGCTCTCCTGTGGATCTGATGTGATCCCTTTTGATTTTAGCTGTTGTTTTTTTTCCAAATTGTTGATGAGAAGGCAGCCTAGGAGACCACCTAGGCCACCATCTTGTTTTGCCAGCCTGCCTTCTTATTGTTAATTCAGACTTGATTAGCCTTAGGCTGTTGACCATAGGGTTTGATCATAGGTTTCTGAACATATTGGGAAAGTTGCTTCTGTCTATAGGCTGATTGTTATTCTTTGTCTCTTAATGTGCCTCAGAAACTCCACAGGGTGAGGCAAGGGGGTTTTCCAATAGGGTGGTGCAATTACTTTCCCCAACTCCCAGGCAAAGCTGCCTGGATGGTAAAAGTCTGTAGGACAAAGATGTGCTTTGCCGTATGAGGGAATGATTCAGCACAGGAAACTAGGGTGTCTTGCCTTTTGAGTTCTAATCCTGGAGCCCTTACCCTGACTTCTGCTTTAGTGTACTTTCTCCTCCCTCTGCAAGAGCCCAAGGTGAATGGCAGGCTGCACATAATATTTTTTGTGTTGGCCCTTTAAGTGGGTTCCTGCAGTTTCAGCTATCTTTCCATGGCAGATAGCAACTCTGTTGCTTTTCACTGCCATATGTTGTTTGGTCACCATTCTCAGTTCTGGTGCTCTGGGCTGGGGGTCCAAGCCTGATTTTAGACCCCAGAGTTCTCAGTGGGAATCCCCCCTCCCACCCATAGCTGCAATATCCCTCTGTAACTTCAGTTGCTTTCTGTGGGAACACAGCCAGCCCATTGTGCCTCTACACTTCCTTCTAGTCCAGGGGTGGGCAAACTTTTTGACTCAAGGGCCACAATGGGTTCTTTTTATTAATGTTTTTTTTATTAAATTATTATCTGTGTACATATATTACCATTGTAACCCCCCCAAACATTCCCTCCCTCCCCAGAGATTTGTGTCCATTGGTTATACTTATATGCATGTGTACAAGTCCTTCGGTTAATCTCTTATTTCCCCCATATTTCCCTCCCCAACCGCTGTAATTAGAAAGTCTGCTTGTTGCTTTACTGTCGCTATATTTAACTTATGGTTCTTCAGTTTATAATGTTCTTTATTATTCATAAATGAGTGAAGTCATGTGGTGTTTCTCTTTCATTGACTGGCTTATTTCACTCAGCATGATATTCTCCATTTCCATCCAGGTTGCTGCAAATGATGAGAATTCCTTCTTTTTTATGGCAGCATAGTATTCCATTGTGTAGATGTACCATAGTTTCTTGATCCAATCATCTGCTGATGGACACCTAGGCTGCTTCCAAATCCTAGCTATTGTAAATTGTGCTGCTATGAACATAGGGGTGCATATATCCTTTCTGATTGGTGCCCCTATTTTCTTGGGATATATTCCTAGGAGTGGGATTACTGGGTCAAATGGGAGGTCCATTTTCAGTTTTTTGAGGAAACTCCATACTGATCTCCACAGTGGTTGTACCAGTCTGCATTCCCACCAGCAGTGCACGAGGGTTCCTTTTTCTCCACAACCTCGCCAACACTAATTGTTTGTTGATTT
This sequence comes from Vespertilio murinus, assembly GCA_963924515.1. NCBI lineage: Eukaryota > Metazoa > Chordata > Mammalia > Chiroptera > Vespertilionidae > Vespertilio > Vespertilio murinus. Next base: position 53,402,175 of record OZ004710.1, read on the forward strand.
GTTAATGTTGGCCATTCTGACAGGTGTGAGATGGTATCGCATTGTTGTCTTGATTTGCACCTCTCGGATAAGTAGTGACTTTGAGCAGTTTTTCATGTGCCTCTTGGCTTTCCTTCTGTCTTCTTTTGAGAAGATTCTATTTAGTTCCATTGCCCATTTTTTAATTGGCTCATTTATTTTCCTTTTACTGAGTTGAATAAGCTGTTTGTAGATGTTGGAGATTAAACCTTTATCAGTAATATCATTTGCAAATATGTTCTCCCATACAGTGGGCTTTCTTGTTGTTTTGTTGATGCTTTCTTTTGCTGTGAAAAAACTTTTTATTTTATGTAGTCCCATTTGTTTATTTTCTCTTTAGCTTCCATTGCCCAAGGGGCAGTATCAGTGAAGAAGTTCTTATGGCATATGTCTGAGATTTTGCTGCCTGTGGATGCCTCTAGTATTTTTATGGTTTCCCGTCTTATGTTTAAGTCCTGTAACCATTTTGAATTTATTTTTGTGTATGGAGTAAGTTGGTGCTCTAGTTTCATTCTTTTGCAAGTATCTGTCTAATTTTCCCAACACCATTTATTGAAGAGACTGTCTTTACTCCATTGTATGCTCCTGCCTCCTTTGTCAAATATTAATTGAGCATATTGATTTGGGTTGATATCTGGATTCTCTATTCTATTCCATTTATCTATATGTCTGTTCTTGTGCCAGTACCAGGCTGTTTTGAGAACAGTGGCTTTGTTATACAGCTTGAAATATGGTATTGAGATCCCTCCTACTTTACTCTTCTTTCTCAGGATTGCTGATGCTATTCGAGGTCTTTTATTGTTCCAAATGAATTTTTGGAGAATTCTTTCTAGGTCAGTGAAATATGCCATTGGTATTTTGATGGGGAGTGCATTGAACATATAAATTGCTTTGGGAAGTATGGATATTTTGATGATGTTGATTCTACCAAACCATGAACATGGTATGTTCTTCCATCTGTTTACATCTTCCTCTATTTCTTTTTTCAGTGTTGAGTAGTTTTCTGTATATAGGTCTTTTACCTCCTTAGTTAAATTTATTCCCAGGTATCTTAATTTTCTTGGTGCGATGGTAAATGGGATTGCTTTTTTGGTCTCTGATTCTGTAAATTCATTGTTGGTGTACGGAAATGCCATCGATTTCCTGGCGTTAATTTTGTATCCAGCTACATTGCCAAATTCATTTATTAAGTCTATTAGTTTTTTGATGGAGTCTTTTGTTTTTTTATGTACAATATCATGTCATCTGCAAATAAGGATAATTTACTTCTTCTTTTCCGATTTGGAAGCCTTTTATTTCCTCTTCTTGTCTAATTGTGATGGCAAGTACTTCCAGTACAATGTCAAACAGGAGTGGTGAGAGTGGGCATCCCTGTCTTGTTCCTGTTTTATGAGGGAATGGCTTTAGTTTTTGCCCATTGAGTATGATGTTGGCTGTGGGTTTATCATATATAGCTTTTATTATGTTGAGGTATGGTCCTTGTACTCCCACCTTGTTGAGAGTTTTTATCAGGAAAGGGTGTTTATCAAATGCTTTTTCTGCACCAATTGATATGACCACATGATTTTTATCTTTCAATTTGTTTATGTGATGTATCACATTTATTTATTTGTGGATATTGTACCATGCTTGCATTCCTGGAATAAAACCTACTTGGTCATGGTGTATGATCTTCCTGATGTACTGCTGGAGCCGATTTGCTAGAATTTTGTTGAGTATTTTGGCATCTACGTTCATGAGGGATATTGGCCGGTAATTCTCTTTCATTGTCTTTATCTGGTATTGGTATTAGGGTGCTGCTGGCTTCATAAAAGGAGTTTGGAAGTGTTCCTTCCTCTTGAATTTTTTGGAATAGTCTGAGGATGATAGGTTTTAGTTCTTCCTTGAATGTTTGGTAAAATTCTCCTGTTAAGCCATCCGGCCCTGGGCTTTTGTGTGCTGGCAGCTTTTTGATGACTGTTTCAATTTCTTCCCAAGTAACTGGTGTGTTGACATTATTAGATTCTTCCTGATTGAGTTTTGGAAGGTTGTATTTTTCTAGGAATATGTCCATTTCTTCCAGGTTGTGCAATTTGTTGGAATAGAGTTGCTCATAGTATTTTGTAACAATCCTTTGTATTTCGGTGGGGTCTGTTGTTATTTCACCTCTTTCGTTTCTGATTTTGTTTATTTGGGTCCTCTCTCTTTGTTTCTTGGTTAGCCTGGTTAGAGGTTCATCAATCTTGTTTATCCTTTCAAAGAACCAGCTCTTGGTTTTGTTGATCTTGTGTATTGTTTCTTTGGTCTCCATGTCGTTTATCTCTGCTCTAATTTTTATTATTTCTTTCCTTCTGCTTACAGTGGGCTTTTCTTGTTGCTCTTTTTCTAACTCTGAGTTTTAGAGTTAGATAATTTGTTACCTTTTTTTCTAGTTTTTTGCAATAGGCTTGTAGAGATATGAACTTCCCTCTCAAGACTGCTTTTGCTGTGTCCCATAGATTTTGGATTGTTGTGTTTTCATTGTCATTTGTTGCCAGGATGTTTTTAATTTCTTCCTTGATTTCTCTGGTAATCTAGTCCTCATTTAATAGCATGCTGTTTAGTTTTCATGTGTTTGATTTCTTTGGATTATTTATATTGTAGTTAATTTCCAGTTTTATGCCACTGTGATCTGAAAAGATGCTTGATATGATTTCTACCTTCTTGAATTTGAAGAGACTTTGCCTATGTCCCAACATGTGCTCTATCTTTGAAAATGACCCATGAGCACTTGAGAAGAATGTGTATTCTGTGGCTTTGGGGTGGAATGTTCTGAAGATGTCTATTAATTCCATCTGGTCTAGTGAGTCATTTAGGATGGATATTTCTTTGCTGATTTTTTGTTTAGGTGATTTGTCCAAATGTGACCGTGGGGTATTAAAATCTCCTACTATGGTTGTATTACAATCAATCTCTCCCTTCATGTCCTCCAGCAGTTTTTTTATGTATTTGGGTGCTCCCACATTGGGTGCATATTTGTTTACCAGGGTTATTTCTTCTTGTTGGATTGCTCCCTTTACTATAATAAAGTAGCCTTCATTATCTCTTTTTATGTCCTTCACTTTGAGATCTAATTTGTGTGATATAAGTATTGCTACCCCAGCCTTTTTTTCATTTCCGTTCGCCTGGAAAATCTTTTTCCATCCCTTCACCCTCAGCCTGTGTGCATCTTTTTTTCTGAAGTGTGTTTCTTGTAGACAGAAGATATATGGGTCTTGCTTTCTTATCCAATCTGTTACCCTATGTCATGTGATTGGAGCATTTAAACCATTTACATTTAAAGTTATTATTGATAAGTAGGTATTTGATGCCATTTTTATTCTATACCCCTGTGTTCCTTCTTTGCTTCCTATTTGTTTATTTTTACAGTAAACACTGTAGCATTTCTTGCATTGCTAGTTTGGTGGAGATAAATTCCTTTAGTCTTTTTTTGTTTGTGAAGCTCTTGATTTCATTTTCAATCTTGATTGATAGCCTTGCTGGGTACAGTATTCTTGGATTCAGACCCTTCCTTTGCATGACTTTGTATATTTCATCCCATTCCCTTCTGGCCTGATGAGTTTCTGTGGAGAAATCAGTTGCTAGTCTGATGGGGGTTCCTTTATATGTAACCTTCTGTCTCTCTCTGGCTGCTTTTAATATTCTTGCTTTGTCTTTGTTTTTTTGCACTTTAATTATAATGTGCCTAGCTGTTGGTCTTTTGGGATTCATTTTGCTTGGGACTCTGTGAGCCTCTTGTATTTGTATGGGTTTTTTTCTTCTCTCTCTCAGGAAAGTTTTCTGTCATTATATCTTGAAACAGTTTTTCTATGCCTTCCTCTGTTTCCTTTCCTTCTGGAACCCCTATTATTCTAATATTGTTTTGTTTTGTAATGTCCCAAATTTCCCATACGCTCTCTTCCTGCTTTTTAATTTTTTTTTCTAAAAGCTGCTCTAATTGGGTATTTTTCCCCATCTTGTCTTCTAGCTCACTGTTTCGGTCCTCTGCTTCATCTAGCCTACTTTTGATGCTTTCTATTGAGTTCTTTACAGTAGCTATGTCATTTTTCATTTCTTCTTGGTTCTTCTTCATTTCCTCTTGGGTCTTGCTCATATTGTCAAATTTGTCTTCCAGTCTTTTTAGCCATCCTATGATCATTATTCTGAATTCTTGCTCTGGTAGGTTGCTTGCCTCTAACTCGTTTCCTTCCTTTTCTGGTGATGCTTGCTTTTCTTTGATTTGTGGGCTGTTTCTTTGTCTCCCTATGGTCTCTCTTTTCAGGGTGTCTGCATATGTAGATCTCTCTCTTCTGTGTTGATTTAAATTCACAAAATACAATACAACCAGGTACAACACACAAGGCACTGAACAGAAATGTATTTGCAGTGTTTTAACCTTCAATAAAGATGAACACTCGGGAAATGCAATTTAGGGGATAGGAGAGAAAGAAGAAGAGTAAAGAGTGAAGAGGGGGGGAGAAAAAGAAAAAGATAGGAAAAAGGAATGAAAGAAGAAAAAAACGGAGTGTCAAGATGAAATTGGGAAACAGGGAGAGAGAGAGAGAGAGAGAGAGAGAGAGAGAGAGAGAGAGAGAGAGAGAGAGACTAAGAGAGAAAAGGAGAACAAACTGTATACATGGGAAAATAATTTCAGTAGAGCAACCACTAACCCCAGCAAATGCTGGCAACAGTACCTGTCGAATAATACAATCTACAACACCCACAATATCCAGCTAAGTAAAAAACAAACAAATAAACAAACAAAAACACAGCAAATACAAAAGTACCAAGCAACAACATCAATTAAAGATTAAGCAAAATAATCTCACTAAAAGCATAAAAATACAATATAATCAATATTCACACAAACATCATCAAAAGTACAGAGGAAAACATTTTTTTTGTCTGCTAGTTAATACAGCTCAGAGAGGTGTGTGTATGCCCTTGCCCTAGTGGATCGGAAATTAGCTATATAAGGAGGGTAGAAATTTTAGTAGGGGGGAGACAGAAAGAGTAGGGGAAATCTAAAGCAGGAATGGGTTAAGATAAACAGGATAGCATAAGGGGGAAGGTTTGGAAGAGAATGATGTTATAAAGGTCTTGTTAAGATAGGGTTAAAGGAAAAATGAATATAGAATGAAGAACACTAATACCAATGTAAAATAAAGAGACAATAAATTGGCACTTTTTTAAAAAAAAGAAATAAATAAAAAGGAAACAAAAAAGTTAAAATAGCAATAGTAATAATGCTGATTAAACCTAAAAATGTGATAATTAAAAAGGTAAAATCAAAAGAGGAAAAAAGGAGACAGTTCGTTTCTTAAGTAAAAGATGCTAAAAATGACAATTAAAATAAAATAAAATAAATTAGGAAAAAAAAATGTGCAGTTGTGAAGGCCATTCACTTCCTCCGTTATTCTGTTTGGTGTGCCTGTTTCAGTCCAGACAGTATTGCAGTTTCCTGCGTTCCTCTGCACCTCAGTGTTGTAACCTAGCCCTTAAGTTTAAGATGATGATTTCTAGGTTTCTTGTTTTTTTCTTAAATAAAACTAATGATAAACACATTCAATTTGTACTCCAGCCCCTTGGTGGGAGTGTTTCTGGATTTATGTTCTCGTTTTTTTGGCTATCCTGGCCTTTTTCTATGGAATTCAATACTGATTTTGCCTCGGAGTTGAATCGCAGCTGGTCTCTCCCTGGCGCTGCTTCCCAGTTTCCAGAAAAGCAGTTTCCCCCTGCAGCCTCTCAGGGCCAACCAATCAGGGTGGCCTCTCCTTTGTAATCAGAAGCAAAGGGTTGCAGGGGAGCCAGTCTTGGTGTGCAAAGGGCCAGTCTCCACGCACTTACATACAGACTGTATACCTTTGCAACTATGTTCTCCCTCCGTGTCAGATCAGAGTGGGTTGCTCTCTGGAGAACCCAACAATTGGCAACCCTGAGGATCCCGACCACTCTCTTGGGTCACGCCAGACCCAACCGCGGAGGGCTTTGGTGGGCACAGATTTCCTCGGACCCAGCGCGTGATCTCAGCATGCAGTCCCTGCACACATTCCCAGAGCACAGCTTTTGTGTCTGCTACTGCTGCTGCTGGGACACAGGCACCTGCTTATCCCTAATAAAATCCAACCTTTCTGTGGAATTCGAGTGTCTGCATTGATCAGGTGCCCTCAGCTGCTCAGTGATCTCCAGATTTGTGGCTTTTTCAGATCTCAGATACGATCCCCAGTTGCAGCTCTGATGTGGATGCGAGAGGCAGAGTCTTTGCGGCCATCTTGCCAACCTGAGGGGAAGGGTCCGCGGGAGCAGCCTGCCGGCGTTAGCGGAGGTCCGTTCTGGGGTCGCCCGCGGAGGGGCTGTGGCTGAGCCTGGGCGGCCGGTCCTCAGTGCCTGAAGTGGGCTCACTTGGGGCGGGCGCGGTGCTCATTCTAGAAATACCTTTCCTTTCCGGGCGCCTCGGGTCCGCTCCCAGCCGCTGCCGCCCTCCACAATGGGTTCTTAAACTGGACTGGAGGTTCAGAACAAAAGCAACCTGACCATTCTGGCACTCTCATCTTGGGCTGCTGGAGAAGGAGCGGAGGGGAGAGCAAGAGAACCCTCTGCTCTTTCAGTTCCGTGGGCCAGATAGAACAGCGGAACGGGCCAGATCTGGCCCGTGCGCCATAGTTTGCCCACAGCTGTTCTAGTCTTCATGCTGTCTCCACTTTTATCCTTAGTTATCAGGATTCTCTCCAGCTAGTCTTTAGTTTATTATCCAGGATGTTTTTTCAGTATTTTAGATATAATTCCAATTTTGTCCTGGGTTTGTATCAGTGTAGTTTCCTCTTACTCTGCCACCATTTTTAAATCTAGTTCAATTAAATTTTTAAAAACTCTTGTTAAGCCAGGCTGGTATAACTTAGTGGTTGAGTGTTGAACTATGAACTAGGAGGTCATAGCTCATTTCCTAGTTAGGGTGTGCAGGAGGCAACTGATCAATGGTTCTCTCTTACCATTGATGTTTCTATGTGTCTCTTCTTCTCTCCAAAATCAATAGAAACATTTAAAAAAAGCTCTTGTCAAGATTGCCTTGCTCATATCAGGTTTTAATATTCTAAGGAGAGGAATACTAATGGCTTCATTAGCCATTGTGCCAGCATCTTCGGTCTTTAGAAATCCTCATGTGGTCTTATTAGATGTTTAAATACTGACCTAGGGAATCAGTAAACATAAAGCCCTCAGGAAAATTCAGACTTCAGGAGTATTTAACATGTTTATAGCCACAGTTAGGGAAAGACTCTTTTTGAGAAAAAAAAAGTAGTTTTGAAATAACTGAATAGTATCATAATTAATATCTTATAATGTATTATACTTACTCCTGTACACTTTCTTCACACAACAGTAAGTAGATTGTAAAATCATGACAAGGAAAAAGTTATAATGTAATAGACTAAAATTTCAGTGTAAGATTTCCAGGGGGTAACTTGAGCTGCTTCTGACACTTTCAGCATTTAAATAGATGTGTGGAACCATATGTTAGGAACTCAGTGGTCACAATTCTGAGATACTCCTTGATCAATGATAATATTTCAGGTGGGTTGCTGTTGCTGTTGAGCACTGCTGATTTATTGCACTGACCTTTCTTTGTGACTATTTGAATTGTCATTATGGCAGAATTTCCCTTTCAGTGGGAAACCTGAATAAGCTATTAAAAATGCTACAAAACACTCTCTTACTCTATATTCCCTTAGCACTTGACATAACAAATTGTTCTTTACTATCTTGCATTTGACCAAGCACTCTAGTATGCATGCATCTTCGCACTTAGTTATAGCTCTTTGAAGTCAAGGAGTTTTATAATCCTAGAGTTGGTTTATGACTTTCATAGAATCTAACTTCTAGGGAAAAATAGTTTAATAGTGGTTAAGAGCTAGGAATTTCTAGTCACACAGACCTAAATTCCACTCCTTTTCCCCCTTAATTTACTATTGTTGTGATCATTGGTAAGTTATGTGTCAGTTTTTGAAAAGTGAAGTGAGGATTATAACACCTCATAAATACTATATAACAATTTAGCACAGTGTTTGGCCCACACAAAAATACTCAGTAAATTATAAGTATTTTACTACTACTACTACTACTACTACTACTACCACTACTACTGCCACTACCACTAGAGGACCAGTGCATGAAATTTGTGCATGGGTAGGGTATCTAGGCCTGGCTGGTGATCAGGGCCAATCGGGGCCTTCCAGCTGTAGGCCAGGGCCTTCCTTCATTCCCCACAACCCCTTGTTGGTCAGCACATGTCATAGTGATTGGTCAAACTCCCAAGGGGACAGCTCGCATATTAGCCTCTTATTATATAAGATTATTACTATTATTATAGAATACAATAGTTATTCTTCAAAATTTGTTGAATTAACTCTCTTTTGGAACAGGTCTGGAAAATATAGATTTGAAAACTTGATATGTCCAGTTTTTGTAATCCTCACTGATTTTAATTGACAAAAATAGGAGTACCCTATATAATAAAACCCTCATATGCAAATTGACCAAACAGTGGAATGACTGGCAAAACAACTGGTTGCTATGACACAAACTGACCACCAGGAGGCAAATTCTCAATGCAGGAGCTTCCCCTAGCCCACCACCAGGAAGTGGCAGCTGGGGTGCAGCTGGCAAGCAGGTGGCACTAGGTCACCAGTCAAGATGGGTGTGAGTGGGGGCCCCAATTGCCCCACTGGTCACCTCACAAATTGGCCCTGATTGCCAGCCAGGCCTAGAAACCTTTCCATTCATGAATTGCATGCACCAGGCTTCTATTATGAAATAATTCTGTGGCTAACATATTTGATTCCAATTATTATTTCACTCGTCAAAGTCAAATATTAAGTATTTAATTTCAAAAAGGAAGGGCTCAATTAAACAGGGAAATAGAAATATGTTTGTCTTTGTTAGATATCAGTTATAAAATATAGTTCTTGTTTTGATAAAAATGATAAGTATTGTTTTTTTAAAATAGGCTTTTTGAATAGGCTTTCTCAATTAATCTTTAATTTTATTACCATTTATAAAATATTAAAATTCTTAAACTTAGCTTTGTTTGTTGTTAGTTATTTTGTTTGTTTATTGTTGTTGTTGTTGTTTTTAAGCAAATTACAGTTCTTACAAACCATTGACTTTTGGACAGATATAGTGAAATTATAATCATAGATTGGATGGGCTGAGGGTAAAGAAAGCATGGGAAATTGTTAGTATCTTACCAGCAAGGTTAATTTGATAACTGAGTGAATACGACAGGAAGAATTAAATCAAATGAATCCATGTTTTTATTAAAATCACTGGGGGTGATATAAGTTCTAAACAGAGAGACAAGATAGAAGAGATAAGATCTGCCTGTAGTTCAGGAAGATTTTGAATAATAAGCCTTCTTTCGACATCCAGAGCCTATATATTCTTCTGAGCTCAAAATCAGACAGTTAAAGTTTCTGTAAAACAAAGAACTGCTTGGAGTTCATAATGGCCTTTTCAGAGTCTTGGTTTGGGTTATTCAAAAATCATGCCTTTGAGCCGTGTGCCCCAGGGGGCCATGTATCCCGGGTGAGCCATGTGTCCCAGGGGGCTGTGTGCCCCAGGTGAGCCCTGTGTCCCAGGGGACAATGTGTCCCGGGAGAGCCGTGTGCCCTGGGGAAGCAGTGGGACCCGGCGGGAGGGGCAGTGTGAACCAAGGAGGAGCGGATTCTATTCGTGTGGTCCTGAGATAGTCACCATAAAACAAGCAGACTGCCAAATGAGGAGCAGATTCTATTCATGTGATCCTGAGATAGTCACCATAAAACAAGCAGATGGTCAAATGACAGCGGGGAGGGGAAGGAGACCTGGGGGGAGATAAGGGAACAACCGAAGGACTGGTATGCATGAATATAAGTACAACCAATGAACAGAACTCTGGGGAGGGAGGGCATGAATGGGAGGTGGGGAGGGTGGGGCACAATGGTAAGCTATGTACACATATAATACTTTAATAAATTAATAAAATAAAATAAAATAAAATTGATGATGAAAGACTAAATTGGGGGGGGGGGGAATCATGCCCAGAAAAAAATCAAGATGTCGGCATAGGTAAACGCCTAACTGCAGCCTCATACAATAATTAAAAAAACAACAACAACTAAAATACAAAATGGACATTATCTAGAACTACAGGAAAGTGACTGACTGGAAATTGTACAACTAGAAAGAAAGAGAAAGCCAGAAGGAAAATCAGAGGAGCTGTAAAAGCCTAAGGTATGGAGTCACGCTGCTCACAGGGAGAGGGCGGAGCCAGAGAGGAGGGGAGGCTGAGTGCTTTTCTTGCGTTCCCTAGTGGGAAGGAGATAAAAGCTCCAGACTGTGCTGAACCCCAGTTCTGACAGCACTGGACCCTAGTTCTGGGCAAGAGCCTGGGACCCAGGCTCATAAGGAGGGAGTCTGGGCTGTAAGGCGGAAACTCAGGGGATCAGCAAAAGGCAGTCCCAGAGGTGTTTACATTGCACACAGAGGATGGACTGTTGACTCTGCTGCTAGATTGCCCTAGCGGGAAGGAGACAAAAGCTCCAGACTGCTCTCAACCCCACTTCCAACCCCACTTCCTATTGCACTGAAACCCAGTTCTGGGCTCATTGGGGGAGAGCCTAGACTCTTTGGTAGTGAGTGAAACTCAAGGGCACCTTTCTCTCAGAGGTGCTTGCAGCAAGCACTGAAGGACACTGAGGAACCCTGAGACCCAGGAACCTCATAGGGCAGGGATGATAGTAAGCCAAGAATGTACAGGAAAGTGTACATTCACTTCACCCTGAAACTCCGCCCCATCCAAGCTGAGCACAGAGGCTTTTGAAACTTTCCAAGTCTAGTTGAATAAGGCTCTCTCCTGGCATAGACATAGCTGATCCTCACACCAATTGGCCTGGAGGTCAGTTCCTCCCAGTGATACCAACAATAATCAAGACTTAACTACAACAAGGCTGTACACACAATCTACAAAAGGGGGCACCAAGAGTGTCCACTTCAGGCAATTGGGAGACTGACCCACTGAACCAGATAGGACACCTTAGCACACAAAGCCACCTTACCAATTCAGGGAAGCAGCGAAAATGCCGAGACAGGAAACAGATCACAAATGAAAGAAATGGAGGACAAAAAGCAACTGGATATAGAGTTCAAAACGATGCTTATAAGCCAAAACCAGTTTGGCTCAATGGATAGAGCGGTGGCCTGCGGACTGACAGGTCCTGGGTTCAATTCTGTTCAAGGGCATGTACCTTGGTTGGGGGCACATCCCCAGTAGGAGGTGTGCAAGAGGCAGCTGATCTATGATTCTCTCATTGATGTTTCTAACTCTCTATCCCTCTCTCTTCCTCTCTGTAAGAAATCAATAAAATATATATATTTTAAAACACACGCTTATAAGGTTTGTGAAGAATCTCCTAGAAGAGGCTGATAAAATAAATGAGACCTATGAGGATATGAAAAGGGATAAACTATAAATAAAAAGGGATCAACTAGAAATAAAGAATACATTGTCTGAAATAAAAAATATTATACAGAGTCCTAAAAACAGAATGGAAGATCACAAGAATCAAGTCAAAGATTTGGAACATAAAGAACCAGAAGACACTCCTCCACAGAAGCAAGAAGACAAGACAATCCAGAAACTTGAAGATAATGTAAGAAACCTCTGGGACAACTTCAAGCGAACCAACATCAGAATTATGGGGGTCCCAGAAGAAGAGAGAGAACAAGATACCGAAAACATACTGTAAGAAATAATGGCAGAAAACTTCCCCAGCTGGTGAAAGAATTAGACTTATAAGTCCAGGAATCACACAGAACCCCAAACAAAAGGAATCCAAAGAGGACCACACCAAGACACATCATAATTAAAATTCCAAGAGCAAAAGACAAGGAGAGAATATTAAAAGCAGCAAGAGAAAAGCATGTAGTTACCTATAAAGGAGCACCCATATGACTGTCAGCTGATTTCTCAACAGAAACCTTGCAGCCCAGATGGGAATGGCAAGAAATATTCAAGGTGATGAATAGCAAGAACCTACAGCCAAAAATACTCTACCCAGCAAAGCTATCACTCAGAATCGAAAGCCAGATAAAGAGCTTCACAAATAAATTTAAGCTAAAGGAGTTCATCACTGCCAAACCAGAATTATATGAATTGCTGAAGGGGGTTCTTTATGAAGAGGAAGAAGATAAAGATAAAAATTATGAACAACAAATAGGTAACTATCAACAAGTGAATCTAAAAATCAAGGGAATTAAAAAATCTGATGAACAATATTAACTGGTGAATATAATAGAATCAGAGGTATGGAAGGGGAGTGGACTGACAGTTCTCGGGGAAAAGGGGAGGAGGGTGCAGGAAGAGACTAAACATAAACTGTGCATCTATGGATGAGGACAATAGGGGTGGGGAAAGGGCAGAGGGTGGGGTGGGAACTTGGTGAAGGGGAGCAATGGAGGGGGGAAAAATGAGGAACATATGTGATAATATGAACAGTAAAGATTTATTTTAAAAAATCATGCCCAAACACAAGCATTTGTATGTAAGTATTTTATTTAGGAGGTGAGCCCAGGAAATACTGCAAGGGAATGACAAAATCAGGCTGGGTTCTTTTTAAAAAAATATATTTTATTGATTTTTCACAGAGAGGAAGAGAGAGGGATAGAGAGTTAGAAACATCGATGAGAGAGAATCATCGATTAGCTGCCTCTTGCACACCCTCTACTGGGGATGTGCCCGCAACCAAGTTACATGCCTTTGACTGGAATCGAACCTGGGACCTTTTGGTCCGAAAGCTGACTATCCACTGAGCCAAACCAGTTTCATCCAGGCTGGGTTCTTTATCCTGTTCCAGTGGTACAGGGGAAGTTCAGAGTGTCAACTGGCAAAGGAAAGACTGTCTTCTTTATCAAAAGATGACCTCCTCTTACTTCAAAACTCTGTCTATTGATACATTGGGGGTGGGTTGATAAGAAACTAGCTACATTGGATAACTGAACTCGTGGCCTTAGCACCAAACTCTGGGAAGTTTTCTGAATTTAGGATATCAAGTGGATCTTTGCAGTCAATTATGGGAAAAGAGGATTCCACCCAACACTGATATCATCTTGTTACTTTTCCGTGCACCTTGAGGAACAAACCATTTATTCAAGAAACAAATCTTTACATGGAATTCTAGATCTTTAAATGTTATCCAGAGGCTTCTCTTGCCTTTCCACTCACATTTGCTTCTATCCATTATTTCCGGGATCACTGTGGTTTCACCTTGATGTTCCCTTTTGCCATTTTTATGTTTATGATGAACACAATGTACCTCTGTAGTGCTTATATTCTGATTCTGAAAGGATCCTAGATGAGTCATTGATTTCAGAGAGGAAGGGAGATGCAGAGATAGAGACATCAATAATGAGAGAGAATCATTGATTGGCTGCTTCCTGCTAGAGAATGGCAGAATGAGATTTTAAGATTGGGTAGTCAGGAAAGGTTTGTTTTGTAAGGTCCCAAGACCCCCGGTGAGTCCGACGGAGTGGGCGACGACCCCAAGTCAAACGCCAAGACCGAAACTTGATGCAAAAAGCAGGAGGATTTTATTACAAGCACAGCGCAAGGGCTCGCAGGCAAGCAGACAGCAACCCGAGGGAAGTGCTGGCTGACTGGAGTGCTGAGCAACTGCAGAACATGAGTTTATAAAGGCAAAAATCACACATGGGAGGGGTTACACATGGAGGGGGAGGATGGGAACAAAGAAATTCCAAGAAGGGGAGCTGGGTTCGTTAATTACATGTTTTATGACAGGGTCTATGCTTAGTCAACAGTCCCATCTGGTAATCTTGCAAGCCCCTTTGCCTCCCCCCTTCCCATTCCTCTGGGTAAGTCCTCAGGGTAGGGAGTTTCTGGGGACTGATTTCATTCTTGCCTAACCTTCAACCGTAAAGAACTGACTTCATTCCTGTCTAATCTTTAACCATAAAGGTCACATCCTGGAACAGGCAGTGGGGGAGGCCAATTCCTCAATCTTGGGGCCCTTACATTCCCCCCTTTTCTTTTCAGGGAAGTCCCAATCCTGGAACTATAGGTCTCCATCTTGAGAGAGGGGCAGGTACCTCTGCTAGGGACCTGACCGATTTTTCTAATTCGCCTATAAATTTCTATAGGGTACTTAAATCCTGGTCTATTTGTTGATTTAATTCTTGCTCGTATATTTAGCTTTACTAAGCTTTAGACTTTTTCACTGGCTAGCAAAAATGTTTTACCACAGTACCACAGTTCCCATTGAAGTCCAATTCCCCTCCTGCTGGCCTCAAGTCTCCTCCTGGCCTGTGTGGAGCTCAGCCTAGGGATCTCACGGGTGAGGCCGCTGGTTGCCAGGATCCAGGCCGTTTTCTGTGCAGGAGCGGGGAGTGGTGTAGTCAGGTCTGGGTGCCGTCTACTTCAACAGCCATGGGCGTGGGCGTGCTCAGGGTAACAGTGTAGCGTCCTTCTCAGGTTGGGGTTAGTCGTTGGGCAGTGAATTTCTTTACCCACACAGAGTCTCCGGGCCGGAAGGGGTGTACAGGGTCCACGGTGGGCACTGGCAGTGCATCTGCAATAAGCTTATGGGTGGCTCTCTGGGTAAACTGCAGAGCCTGTAAGGACTTGAGCAAGGGAACGGTTACAAATTTTAGCTTTTAGTTTCTCCCTGACCCTGGGAAGGATGGAGAGGAAGTTTACCATACATGATCTCAAAAAAAAAAAAAGGGGGGGGGAAACCCATCCCAGTAGAGGGCACATCTGGTCCATAAGAGGGAGAAGGGCAGGGGGTTGGTCCAATTTTCACCGGTTTCTAGGACAAATTTAATTAAACTTTTTAGAGTCCTACTCATGCCTGTCCTAAGGCTTGAGCTATATTTTGAGATACCTTGCTACAAAGGCTGGGCTGTTATCTGATCTTATGATTACTGGCAGTCCAAACCTAGAGGCAGTTTCTGTCCTAGTGGGGTATGCTTCAACCTGACCTGAGGTGTTTACAAAAAAACAAAAACAAAAAAACAAAAGAATTAGCATGTACTTATACCTTAATGTTGGTGGCTTAATCTCTGTGAAATCCACCTCCCAATGCTCTCCTGGGGAATCTCCTTGGAGCCCGAATTCCCAGGGGTGACCCTCTTACCTTGCTTAGTATTTACCTGTGCACAGACAGTATTTCTAGTGACTATGCTTTTAATTACCTTATCTAAGCTTGGTAGCATCTGCCTTACAGAAGTTCAGAAGACATGGTGACACCTAAGTGGGTAACCTGGTGTAACTGGGCAACTAATGTCTGACCTGAAGCCTCTGGGACCAACAGTCTGTCATCTGGTAGAGTCCACCAACCATCTGGTCCTTTGATGACTTGCTTCTGTTCAGCCAATTCCTCTTTTTGCTTGGTGTAGGTTGGGGTCCGGCAGGGTTACTAAGGCTTGTAATGGCCCCACTGGTTTTTGGGCTTCTTCCTTAGTAGTTTGGTCTGTGGCTCTATTTCCTTTGGTTTTAATTGTCTCCCCTTTCTGATGTCTTTTGCAGTGCACTATTGCAACTGCCTTTGGGAGTCAGATGGCCTCAAATAAGGCTAAAATAATGTCCTTTCTGGCTGGAGTTGGTAACCCTCTTTCCCGGGGGATGGCACTGTGTCCCCATCAAAGGGCCTGGATTAAGGCCAAAAGTTCATGAACTGTGCCCAAACTGTGTGGTCAATGGTGACTACTGCTGCTCCTGCATATCAGATCCCATCCTGTACGTAACTGCTCCCATCCGTGAACAGTACCTCGTCTGGTGATGATGGCAGGACATCTGTCAGTACTGCGTCTGTTACCTCTATGCAGTCATGAATGGGTTCCTCTGGATCATCTGGAAGCAGGCTGGCAGGGTTGATGGCCAGTGTCTTATGGAACCGGACACAGGGCTGGTCCAGGAGAAGAGCTTGGCACTGGGTGATTCTGGTGTTTCACATCCATCTCTCTGGAGCATTTGAAAGAGGGCCTCAGTGGCATGGGGTGTTGTCAGGGCTAGCTCCTGGCCCAGAGTCTGCTTATCTGCCTCCTTCACCAGCAATGCTGTAGTGGCCACTGCCCAGGGCACACTGGCCACTCTGCTGCCACAGGGTCTAGCTTCTTAGACAGATAGGCATCAGGTCTCTTCCAGGGACCTAGAGTCTGAGTGAGAACCCCTTTTTAATGCCCCTTACCTCAGTCCCTTGGTGACATCTGGCAAGGCTAGGGCAGGTGCTGAGATGAGAGCCTTCTTTAGCTCCTCAAAGGCCAGTTGTTCCACTTTGGTCCAGTTCAGCGGCTGCATTCCCCCAGTACGTGTTCCTTCCCAGATCTATGGTCCTTCTCGATGTCCCAGGAAAACAGGCAGTTTGTCTGGTGGCTCTCTGGACTGATATCTTCTTAGAGGTCCCATTGGCTCTGTCAAGACTGAATAAACTGCCCCAGTGTTCACCAGTAAGTTAATAGGTTTGCCTCTCACTTGTAAGGTTACCCATGGGGGCTTAATGGAAAGGAGCCCCGGTCCTGTTAGTCCTTTTCGTCTATGTTAAAAAAAAAAACTCCTGAAGTTTAAGTCTTCCTTTCTTGACTCTCTAGCTAATCTGCTAGGACATCCTCCCTTGCAGTGCCTTTCTTTCCTATAATAGGCATACTAATTCCTTCCTATTTACTGCTGGCCTTTTCCTCCTTTCAACCTTTCTCTGTTCCCCTTTTCATCACATGCACAACCTTCACAAAAATCTTTACTATTTTAAATTAGCCTTCAAACTTTCTCTCTATGTCTTTCAAAAACGCAAAACCATGCCTTAAACCTTCCATTATTAAAAAAAAATATTTAGAAAAGGAGAGAGGGAAGAGAGAGCAGGCTCAGCCCCCTGTTCCCAGGCCTCCAGCCGCTTGAAATTTAAAGTGACACATTTTTCCTACAGATAAGGATCTCAGTTTCTGATAAGCCTGAAAAGAGGAATGGGGAATTTCTAACTGCACTTTTAAGCCCCTTAAGCCCCCTAACAGAACACGGTGAAAAGTGTCCAAGCAGTCATGGGGGCTTGGGGGGTCTCATTGGGGTATAGGGGGGATCACAAAAGAATTTCCCTCCTAGTCAGCCACCCCCTCCAGCTACCCTAAACAACCCCGGGAGGGAATGGACACCGGGTGGGTGGAGAAAGGGAGAGGCGCAGGTCCCAGGTGGTGAAGGCGCTGCTTCCACAGAGACATTTTCATCTGGTGGTCCACTGAGAAAATCACTTGCCTCCTGCTGATGAAGGTGGCGCAGGGGAACTGGTGACCCTTACACTGAAATCAGAGTCCCTGAATGTTCTGAAAAGTTCTTCTGCTCGACTGTTTCCATTAATATTATTGATTTTAAAACCATAACTTAAGAGTTGACACACACACACCAGGACCTAGTTGTCCTCTAAATATTTTCTTTTGTCTCTAAAGGTTTTACAATGTACTGTAATCATTAATCACATCAATTTAAATGACCAATTGAGACAAACAGTTCTGAAACCGTTCCTCCACCACTGATGACAACTGGGTGGCGGCAGGTGTCTGAAATAAGATTCATTTAGTTTTTGAGCTTGCTGGGCAGACTTGGTGACTTTGCCAGCACAATCTTCCTTCTTATAAATAGTTTACTTAAGAATTTGGTATCTGCTTTTAACTTTTTGTACCACAATTGTTACAATTTCATACCTTCAAATTAATAAACATACATAGAACTTTTGTTAGGCCGGCTGTTTTCCCTCTGGCAGAAAGCAAGCACCCCTGGGGGAAAAAAAGTTCCCCGTGGCCATTTGGGGCGGTTTGCTAGCCGTCAGAGCACTTAGTTTTAAACAAATTAAAAGTTTCTTTCTTTCTCCTTTTTTCTCTCACAGATTTTCACACTTACATAAACAAATAATTGTACCCAAGCAGACAAACAAAATATCAAACAAACATCTGTACTTATACCCTTTAAATAAACAAGTAACATTATAGTGTTTCAGCAAAACAGAAAAGGCACTCATGCTGGACAAAGAAACCAAGACTAATACTCTAGGAACCATGAGAGGAAAGTTATCTTACAGACCGGCATTGACCTGGGAAAAAGTGTGGTTAAATCAAAAGCATTAATATAAGACAGAGACAAAGAACAAAAAGCGATACAACAAGACACCGGGCCCACACGAACCTACACAGATACAGAATACCAGATGAGGGATGATATCCCTCCCAGATACCAGATGAGGGATGATATCCCTCCCAGACGCCAGCCCGGCCGGACACGCAAATGCCTGTTGCCGGCCAGCTACCAGAAGTGACCAAGACCTCTCGGTCACCACCCGTCCCTGGGGCGTCCCCCAGGGTGACAGCTTTTCTGGTCGAAGACCCTTCAACCAGAGGTACCGATTCCTCACGGAATCGACACCCTGTCGCCAGACGAGGGATGATATCCCTCCCAGATTCCAGAGAACACCAAAAACGAACAGAGGACAAGACAAACACTGAGCGACTCTGGAGTCTGCTTAACTTCAAGACCGATCTTGGCACTTGAGGGGTGGTCGCCCCATCCCGGACGAGCCCCCAAATGTAAGCAACCCGAGGGAAGTGCTGGCTGACTGGAGCGCCGAGCAACTGCAGAACTTGAGTTTTTAAAGGCAAAAATCACACATGGGAGGGGTTACACATGGAGGGGGAGGAAGGGAACAAAGAAATTCCAAGAAGGGGAGCTGGGCTCGTTAATTACATGTTTTATGACAGGGTCTATGCTTAGTCAACAGTCCCATCTGGTAATCTTGCAAGCCCCTTTGCCTCCCCCCTTCCCATTCCTCTGGGTAAGTCCTCAGGGTAGGGAGTTTCTGGGGACTGATTTCATTCTTGCCTAATCTTCAACCGTAAAGAACTGACTTCATTCTTGTCTAATCTTTAACCATAAAGGTCACATCCTGGAACAGGCAGTGGGGGAGGCCAATTCCTCAATCTTGGGGCCCTTACATTTTGTGGGACTGAAATCAGTCGGATGAAAGAACTAAATATGTGGGAAGGAATATCCCAGGAGAAGGACAAAATACAAAGGCCATGAGGGAGAAAATACCTTGGCATCATCCAGGGATAAATAAAATGTCCATAGTGGTTGAAGCATAGCCAACAAGGAGGAAAGTTTTGGAAATAATATTAAAAACAAACAAACACATAACTGGAGCCCTACCAGCAAGCAGTTGAAAGTCTCATGGAAGGAGTTCAGATTTTACTGGAAAGTTTTAAGTAGGATGATTTGTCATAATTCAACTGTTAACAATATTTTCTTCCATTGTATAAAAATACACCAGAAGTCACCAGAATGTCATTGTTTCTGTAATGCATCTTTGAGATATATGAAATTATAGCTGCTGTTTGTTAAAACCAAGATCTGTGACTCAAAAATTTAATTATTTTTTTATTTTTTATTTTTTTACTTTTCAGCTGCCAAGGAAAGTGAACCATGAAGCCACCATTTCTTTTGGCCCTTGTGATCTGTTCTGTATTCAGCAAAAAATTGAAGATGGTATCAAAGAGAAACTCTGGTAAGTTGCTGGCAACTGTTCACATTTTTTGTTGTTGTTTAAAAAGTATATTTTCTGAACATCCAGAGAGTATTTTTGCCTTTAAGTATGAATGTCTTAAAACAGAATCACTTGTATTCCAGTCATGTTGCAAAGTAGCCAAAATGAAAATGAGATTTTAGCCTACCACTGAGAAAATGTTGGGAAACCAGTGGAATTTTGTACAACTTCAATTACAGTATACCTTCAGTGGACAAAGAAATGTTAAGGGCCTACTTAGTGTTGATTAAATTTGCTAGTGTATATACACCTGGGAGCAAATATTTGCAAATGAAAATACAGGAAGCTTTTAAAAATATATATCCTTTACTCCTAATTGAGTGTGCAGCATTACAGTTTAAATGAAACATTTTGACAAATATCAGTGAGCTTTAGTTCCTCACATTTTACATTTGTATAAATTCCTAATAAGCAGATGTTTAAAGACTCCAAGTTCAGATATATTAGCTAAAAGCCTAAAGAGAAATTTCTTAAGAAAAAATATCTATTCCTAGAACATGGTAGTGTGTGGGGGGTAGTCTTATATGGCGAGTATATAACAAACTCTGTATTTTTTAGTGGAAATGTTAGGGGGTCGTCTTATACACCCAGTCTCTTATACGCCGGCAAATACGGTATATATATATATATATATATATATATATTCTTTCAGTTTTGATTATACATTCAACTATACTTAAAAACCATGCATGAGATTTTAAGAATCGATTTTCTGTCTGTAATCATTCTAGTAAGACCTTGAGGAATGTAATATTAATATGGAAACAAAACAAGAAACTGTGATGGGGCTTTTTGTTGAATTCTAATTCAGTAATTTCCTAGAATTAAATATATGTTCTTTACTTTAACATTTAGTATAAAACCCAGACAATAAAGTACATGACTATTTTTTTTAAAGCAGTAAATGCTGGCTGTAGCCTGGACTTTGGTTAATGTCTATTTTCTGTGGTGAGAGTACTTGCTAATTAAAGTAGCTAAAGGATGGTATCATTCTTCAGTTGATAGAATACTAGTCTTTCACAAAAGTGGGTTATATGTTATAAAATAGAGCAAAGCCGAAGTTCAAAGGACTCTGGAGTGGTGAAGGTAGGGCAATATATTGTTTTTTTCTCCACTTAAACACTTATGTATGTATTTAATATATTAGTGTATTTTGTGACTTTCTTTCAGTTATAATTGTGTGTAACACTTTACCTATATTATCTTCAATTTGCCTTATTTTACATGGCTGCCTTTCCTTGCCTTACTTTTGAAGTCACATTTTCATTTTCTCTCTTGGTTCACACTGATTATTTCTAAAATGAAATACTTGGAGATATTACTTACTAACTAGCAAATGGGCCAGACACCATTTTTCTCACTTTATTGCATTATAATATCTGTATCAGAATTGGAATAAAAATAAAAGATTTGAGACTTTTAAAAGTTATCTATATTATGGTAGCTTAATTCTGATAAAATCCAAACTGAAAAAATTAACACAGTTGCTATCAACATATTCTTGTTTTCTTGGTTCGCTTATTATTTATGGAAAAAAGGGCTGTTAAAAATGTATATACAGAGAAAGTTAAAAGATTGACTTTTTGAGTGCTTTGTCCCTTTATTCTTTAGTTATGAAATGTGATACTGTGGCTTTCTAGAGGTTCTCAGCTTTGTCTTAGTGTGGCCAAGTAGTATCATATTTGCAGTGAGCTTTAGTGAAGAAACATTACCTGAACAGATATACGCAAGAGTGAATGTGTTTGAATTATTTTAGTCTCCATTCCCCCACATACCTACTAGGGCAGTAGGAATTATAATATTAGAACAAAGCTTTTCCTATAGTTCTTGGAAGTAGAGATGATTTGAATGCAATTGGTCTTTTTTCTTATGCCTTTCTGCTTTTTTTATGGTGTACTTGGATTAGGCAGGGAAGACTAATAGCATGATGTTGTTCGGTGCATATCTCTCTGTATGATATTTGTTTGTAAATTGCAAAATACAGTAATAAAAAAATAAACATTTGTGAATAAAAGACATCTTAAGTTGCCCATAGCTGATGAAAAGGGGAGGTATTTTGGAGCAGTTCTTTTTACTCTTTCCTTCTCTATAGCCACTCTCATCATAACCCCCTTCCCAGATCCTACATTTCTGCTATATGATTTTATGCAGAAAATAGATTATTTGCCCTCTTATTATGATATTCCTTATGGAGAATATTAAAGATCACTTTGCAGATATGTTGTAAAATTTTTTATGTAGTCTGTGAGGTTCTTTGGCCTTTGCCAATTAAAGAGATAAAAATTCAAGCTTGCCTAGTTATTCTTAAAATCACCAATGTGTCAGAACTTTTACTTTTTTCCCATCCTTCCCTTCCTCCAAGTTGAAAAATGAAGAATGTGCCCTTTACTCATTTACATTTATAACTACCAGATATGAAGCCAATTATAATGATTTCTGAGCATTTCATTACTGACAGGGTTCCTTTTTTTGCTAAGATATCTAAAATTACTGATGCACAAGACCTCCCTTATGCACAAGACATAAAACAAGGAATGGGAGTTTCTTCTTCTATACTTGTCAATCAAAGGAAAAAAATAACAGGTTTTTAAAAATATCTGGTCTGGGCACATGTTGAAACAGACCTCTTGGTTTTCAGCAGTACACATTTTTAAGAAGCTGCAGCACAGGCTCTATATCCAGGTAATACTCATTCATAATGGGCAAGTCCAATATTAACCCTGGCTCTGAGATTTCATTTAGGGCCTGGTTGCATTAGAATATACCAAAATTCATACCATCTAATTTTAAGGACTGTACCTGATTGGCAAGTGTGGGCTTGTTATCATCTTCACATAGTATTCATGAGGTCCTATAGTATCGGCATTCCCAAAATTTAGGACTAATAGATAAGTTCAGTCTACTCTATGAACAATTGGTTTATAGTACTTAAAGGTATCATTCATTATGGTAGGTAATTGGTTAATATCTTGCTCGACAAAGGCTAATTGCAGAAATGCCCAATAGAGAACAGGTGTCATAAACTAATTTTTAATAGAATGAGTAGGATAAAACTAGCTTTCCTTCAAGAATAGATCACCCAAGGGCTTCTATTTACCTATTTCTTTTTACCTAAAAAATTATGTCCCCAGAGTATACCTGGATTTATTGAGAAGGGCTATTGAACTGTCACTTTCACTTTCCTCTGACTTTTGTTGTTGCTGCTGCTGCTACAGCAACAGGAAAATGTGAACTGTGTTAATGCAATTGTGGTATTTGGTTCTCCCAGCCTAAATCTCCATATCAGAGGAGAAAGGAAAAGGTAATCAGTTTGATGAGAGGATATGTTGAATTCTGAACTCAAATTGGGTCATCTTGTAGTCAATACATCTGAAGGATGACCATAATAAAGCAACTTCTTAGTGATCTGGTGTTTGAAGAAAAATTGCAGTTACAAAAATATCTTAATCAACTAGAAAAATACAGTCTCTACTGGTAAGGAGGATGTGAAGGCCTGCTGGCACACAGTAGGTACTTATAGATATATTTTGGATCAACTTGAACAAAAACCTTCAATTCCATGTAATGAAAAAATAGCTTTACCTGAGGTTTTGATTTACAGGTTTACAGACTCATGAAATTTTCTGATTGTTGATGAGAATAGCAGTTTGTTCTCATGAGAAATCTGGTTTTAGAATTTCCATTCAGATGACTGAAGAAGACCATAAAGGCAGAAATAGAAGTTATATGAGTCTATATCTATGGCAAGAGCTAGAAAATGTTTCTCAAGGAACTTCCAAGTGCAAACAAAATAACTTTGTGAAATTGTTCATTATATTATTAAAAATAAAACAAAATCTGCTTTGACTTCTTAAAAAGGAGATAAAATGTTTTATTTTAAAGTGGTGGTTAAAAGTAATGTTTCTCTGAAAATATTCACATTGTGCATTTAGCTGTGGAGTGCAAGAGCACTAGATTAGAAGTTAGAAGATCAACAAAGTGCTACTGAATCTCATCTAAAATTATTCTAATAGTGCAAACTTCAAGGGGAAAATACCATCACATGATTTCTTTTTAATTGAAAGTGATAATTAAGTCTTGATAATTTTACCTTTATAATCATGTTGAATTCCATAAAGGACACTAGATCTTGGAAGAAAGAGAAATGGGTACTGGAGGATTGGCTTGGCCTGGCCAGAATAGAGCTGAATGAAATTCACATATATTAAAGGAGTAGAAGGGCAAATAATTTTAGGATTCTCAGTCTTTGACTTTTATGTGATATATATATATATATATATATATATATATATATATATATATTAAAATGACCAGTATTTAGACCAAATTCATACACAGAAATGTGAATATAAATAAATTAAGCAAAAAGAAAAAAAAGAAAAAAAAAGCCACACACACAAAAAAACCCCACCCAAACCAGATTGTGTCCTGACTGGTGTGGCTCAGTTGGTTGGAACATAGTCCCATATACCAAAAGGTTGCAGGTTTGATTTTAGGTCAGGGCACATACCTAGGTTGTGGGTACGATCCCCATTTGCAACAATACAGTAAGGCAGCCAATTAATTGATGTTTCTCTCTCACATTGAAATTTCTCTCCCTCCTTCCCTCCTTCCCTCCCTCCCTCCCTCCTCTACTCCCTCCCTCCCTCCTTCCTTACCTTCCCCTTTTTCTAAAGTCAATAAGCATGTCTCAGGGTGAGTATAAAAACAAACAAAAAATGAAACAAAATCCAGACCACAATGATTATTAAAAATATGCATTTACACTAATCAAAATTGAAAAAAATTTAAATGATGTTTAGTGTTTATAGTTAAATTATTTTTTCTACAACGATTGATTAAATGTATGATAAAAAGAGATTTATTTATTTATTTATTTATTTTAAATATATTTTAGTGAATTTTACAGAGAGGAAGAGAGAGGGATAGAGAGTCAGAAACATCGATGAGAGAGAATCATCAATCAGCTTCCTCCTGCACACCCCCACTGGGGATATGCCGGCAACCAAGGTACAAGCCCTTGACCTGAATCAACCCTGGATCTTTCAGTCCACAAGCCCACGCTCCATCCACTGAGCCAAACTGGTTTCGGCAAGAGATATATTTAAATGGGAGAAAATATTCTTACTGAATAATAATATAAGAGAAATTAATTCATTATGAAACTTGCACATTACAGGCCTCCAAAGTGAGGGAATTCAGAGAAAGGCAGGGTCAATATTGGACTACTGTAGAAGACGAGGGGCTTAAAGCAAGCCTTGATAGTAGATAGAACCAGAGTGAGAAGGAACGAGGGAGAAGGACATTTTCAGTAAGGAAGTAGGAGCACAGTGTAAGTAATGGTGATGGCAGGGAGTGAGGAGGCACCTGTGTCTTGGGAGAAGTGTAAAAATTTGGATAGAATCTTTAATTAAATTTTTTAAAGATGCAACAAATTGTCCACTGAAGTCACTGTACCAAACCTCTATTTCCAACCCAGAAAAGATCAGAGCCCTCTCTCATTACACATTTACTAAGTGAATATTCTTGATTAAAGAGTATTTGCCAATCTAAATCCAAATGAAAAAGCACCTCATTATTTACTAAAATCCCCATCTTGGCTATGATGAGCATGTTTCTTGGATTCAAAGAACATTGGGAAAGTGAGAGAGAGAGAGAGAGAGAGAGAGAGAGAGAGAGAGAGAGAGAGAAGAAAGAAAAAAATTGAATCATCAATTGAAGACTAGCTAGAGAGAACCTTGATAACTAGAGAAAGGGAGAGAGGTTAAGAGAGGGAGTGTGAGAGATTAGCAAAGCAGCAAAGCAATCTGGAAGGGGACATCTCTGGCCATTCCATTAAGAGTTTGGGCAACAAAGAATGACAGAGGAAGAGGAGAGCATGTGAATTAAGATCTGCGTTCGTTATTTTGCTTACTGTACATATTAACAACATCTGATATGAATGAAATTTTGAAGTCCTTTTTGATATTGACACTCTTTAAATGAAAATGTGTGGGTAATTAAGCTAATTAAAATATTTAATGAATTTAAAAGCAGGAAAGTCTGAAAACAATTCCATGTAGGGATCTTGTCCAATTCTGTAGCATTGCCCAAATACTGAAAGAAGTTGCCAAGCTTGGTATTATGTTGGACTCATTGTTGTCTGTAATGGGAAATAGTGAGAGAGAAGTAAGAATAAATTGTGCATTCTATTAATTTTGATGTTGTAATTTAGCATATCAACAAGAACTGCCAAGAACTGTAGTGAATAGGCTCCTTTCTACTCTGTATTGGAATAAAAGGATATTGTATATGCCAGAGTGGAGAGAAGCTTTGAATGCATACAATTTCTGCTAGTTTAGTTTCTATCATAATCCAATTCATGTAGGCATGTTAGGCTAAAGTGTGGCCCTGTTGACTTCTACAGGTATAATTTGCTCTAAATGAAATATGTGCTCTGTAGAAGTACACCATTACTGCCTATTTAGTTTGGTCCCTGGAGAAAGCTGGCATCCAGAGATTTCTTAAAATAAGCATAACACCTCTGGTCCATTAGAGGAATACTGAATATGCAGGTTTAAAGTTTTGTTCATATTCTGAGTCTTGCCCTATTTTTGCTGCCATATATTTAT
The DNA here is from genome assembly GCA_963924515.1 of Vespertilio murinus. NCBI lineage: Eukaryota > Metazoa > Chordata > Mammalia > Chiroptera > Vespertilionidae > Vespertilio > Vespertilio murinus. The sequence continues at coordinate 53,428,426 of OZ004710.1, forward strand.
CTGAAACTATCATAGAGATGCATAATGCTTTGTGAGGATTGCATCAGAACTGAACTTCTCTAAAAAGAAATGCCTTGAAATTTAGTGACCTTTCCCCAGGCTAAAAACAATCAGGCCCTTATACTCTCTGTGGATGTGACTTAGGAGAGCTGTATTTAAGTGTATTCTCCCTAAAGGACTATCAACAAGAAACACATGGTTTAAGAGGCACCCATTAAACATGTGAGATGCATGACACATATTTGGTATCACTGTTTTGTGGAGAAATGAGACAGTGGTTGCCTTGAACTAAATTCTGCTAGGGAATATATAATCATGACATTTATTAATTTTCCAAACATATAAGCACACCATATAAAAAGTCCTGTGCTGGGTACCTTTAGGTGACCAGAAATAGAGTATGATTTTTGCTCCTAAGAAATTTAGTTAATCATAGGGGAAGGGAGACACTAATAAGCATTGAGTGTAGCTATATGCCAGGCATTCTATATACATTATCCTATATAATAAAGATGTAATATGCAAATTGAACATCACTCCAATACACAAGATGGCCACCCACATGTGATCAAAGATGGCTACATGTGAACACAAGATGGCTGCCACAAGAAGGCCAGCAGCATAGGGCAGTTGTGGGAGATCAGACCAACAGGGAAGGGCAGTGGAGAGGGACCAGATCTGCAAGGGAGGTCAGTTGAGGGGGACCAGGCCTGCAGGGGAGGGCAGTTGAGGGGAACCAGTTCTGTAGGGGAGGGCAGTTGGGGGCAACCAAGCCTGCATAGAAGGGCAGTTGAGGGGGACCAGGTCTGCAGGTGAAGGCAGTTGGGAGTGACCAAGCTCTCAGGGGAGGGCAGTTGGAAGGAACCAGGCCTGCAGGGAGAGCAATTAGGGGTGACTGGGCTAGCAGGGGAGGGTAGTTGGGGGCAACCAGACCTGGAAGGGAGGGCAGTTAGGGGTGACCAGGCTGGCAAGGGATGGTAGTTAGGGGTGATCAAGCCACCAGGAGAAGAAATTGACATTTGCATTAATATTGGGGGTAACCAGCCCTACAGGGGAGGATAGTTAGGGTCGACCAGATCATCAGGGGAGGGCAGTTAGGGGCAATCGGGCCAGCAGAGGAGCAGTTAGGCGTTGATCAGGCTGGCAGGGGGATGGTTAGTGGGTGATCAGGCAGGCATAAGCAGTTAGGGGCAATCAGGCAGGCAGACAGGTTGGGAGCCAGCAGTCCTGGATTGTGAGAGAGATGTTCCAGATTGGAGAGGGTGCAGGCTGGGCTGTGGGACACCCTGCACCTGTGCACAAATATCATACACCAGGCCTCTAGTCTCCTCATAAAGGCACTGAGGTAGGTAGGTCAACCTAATGTCTCATTTTACAGATAAGGAAATTAAGGCTTTGTGTGGATAAATAATTTGAGCACTTTTATATAGCTAGTAAGGGGCAGAATAGGAATTAAGCCCAGTTATAACTAACTCAGTTGTCCTTTTATTTTTATTTTTAAAAAAATATATTTTATTGATATTTTACAGAGAGGAAGGGAGCAAGATAGAGAGCTAGAAATGTCAATGAGAGAGAAACATCGACCAGCTGCCTCTTGCACACCCCCCACCGGGGATGTGCCCGCAACCAATGTACATGCCCTTGACCGGAATCGAACCCGGGACCCTTCAGTCCGCAGACCGACGCTCCACCACTGAGCCAAACCGGTTTCAGCCTCAGTTGTCCTTTTAAATTTTCTGCCATACTGTCCCCTTGTGTGGACATCATTATTCTAATTTTACAGATGAGAAAACTGATGCTCATGGAAGGGTGAGTTTAGCTAAGGTTGCCTACTATTAAATAGCAAATACAGGATTGGGACCATGGACTGATTTCAAAGTTTATGCTCCTTTTGCTAAACTATGGATATAACTTGTTTACAACTCTTATAAAAGGTATAAAATAAGTGTCATAAAAGACACACAGATACAGTTCAGATAGAAGAAATTTTATTTCCAGCTGGGTGGTGAGGATGATAAGGGGAGAGGTTTCATTTGGAATTGAATATGAAGACTGGGTTGGGAATAGTGATGGAGAATTATTCTTAGCAGAGGGAACAGCAGCATCAAATATATAGATACCTAAAGTGCAGGCTATTTTTTGAGTATTAAGTACCCCAGTTTGGCTGTAGGATAGTTTATGATTCAACTAGATGAAGAGATATATTTATACAGAAACAAGCAATAAGATGGTGTCTTGAGCATTTATCTACTTTTTAAAAATATAAAAATATATTGAGGTTCTGGAAAGGAAATGTGGGTTGAAGTGACTTAGATTGGAAGGCAAAGGGCAGGGTTCAAGGGACATTCTAGTCTTGGGCTTTTAGTGTTTCTGTATACATGCTTTCCATTTGCTATAATAAGAAGGTCCGATCAGAGCTCTATTTTCAATTATGAAAATGTATTTTGAATAAAAGAAACTACTGAGTGAGGCATCGCCCTCAATTATAAATCAGAATGAAATCAGCCTCAGGGAATTCATGATTTTTTGTTTGTTTTTTAAATAGAAACTTGCTTGCTTGGTCTTATTACCAGAAGGTGGCACTGTAACACATTCCTTCTGTAGCTCTGAAGTGGTGTTTTACAATCCTATGGTTGTCTTTGGACTCCAACATGACAAGAGCTTTTCTAGTCACCATACTGTGTGTGTTTGGGCTGTTCTTAGCACACATGCCCTAAGCACTCCAATTCTTATTCTCTAATTTGTGAGAGCTACTCTGCTTGGATGATCACATAACTACTTCTGAATCTTTCCAATTTTCACAAAGAAGATGACTATGGGACATAGCTCTAGTTACTTATCAAACAGTTCTTGAGTTAAATTTTCTGATGTTGAAGGCAGGGGAAAAGTTATAAGGCTGGCAGATTTTTTTTCTTGGTCACTTCCCCCTGCCACTCTAATATCCTTGCTTTTTTCTTGGGCATCTAGCCATCACCAAGGCTGAATAGTATCCAAATGATTCACAATTTTCTTTACCTATTTCTCTTTTACTCAGGACTAACTATCTTGTTCTTTAATAGGTGACAGCTTGCCCTGATTGGTTTGGCTCAGTGGATAGAGCCTGTGCACTGAAGGGTCCCAGGTTTGATTCTGGTCAAGGGCATGTATCTCCGTTGTGGGCACATTCCCAGTAGGGAGTGTGCAGGAGGCAGTTGAATCAATGTTTCTCATCGATGTTTCTAACTCTCTATCCCTCTCCCTTCCTCTCTGTAAAAAATAAATAAAATCTATATTAAAAAATAGGTGAAAGCTTGTACCTCAGTAAGATACTCCAGGCTGGTGTGTCGGGACACTACTGAGCATTTGATGCTCTTTGAACACACCTTTCTTTTTGATACCCTCTACCCTTTTGCTCAAGTAACACCACTTTATCTTGAGTCTCTCCATATCTTTCTGGCAACTCTTTTTCAATCTTCATCGTTACCTTATTTTCTTCTAACTATCCCTGAAAGGGTATTTTTCACCAGCATTTTCTCTTTAATATGCCCTTTATAAACCACTCTATATTTTTCTTGAGTTTCCATTCCCTTGGTATTACCTATCCATTGTGTTTCTCACACTGATAAACTGTTAAAATGACATGTGGTGTTTAAAATTTTTTTCTTTTGTATAAGATATATATATATATATATATATATATATATATATATATATATATATGTAAAATGAATTTATTTAAGCTGGAGTGAAGCACAGGCATCAATAGATGTTTTGTTTGTTTGTTTTAACTTTGAGGTGATTCTAATGCACAACCTATAATAAGAACACCTGGCCTTTGAAGCTTCTAGATCTAGCAATCTAGTTTTTATGTCCCTTCTGAGTCACATCCACTATTTTCCTTCTTGATATCTTCTCTTGATTGTCCCTCAAGTACTTTGAATTAGCTTGTTCAAAATTGAACTTTTAATCTGCTCCCTTCAAATGTCACTCTTCCTCCTGTGTACTCTATCTTGGTTGTAATGGCACTGTCATTCTTTATGAAAGTTAATATATGGTGAAATCTCCAAATCTTTCATAATTTCTATATCAGTAATCACCAACTTCTACTAATTCTACTTCTAGAATAATCCTCAAAATTCATTCCACTTCTCTTCATTCAACTGCCACTGATCGAGTTCAACTTTTTATCATTTTCCTCCTAAAGCCTGATTATACAATCTTCTTGCCTTTGGCATCCAGTCCCTTCTATGATCTCACCCATTTCCCCTAATACTTGCAGATGGTATTTTTACTAGTTTATTTGTGTGTGTGTGTGTGTGTGTGTGTGTGTGTGTGTGTATGTATACACATTAATTAAAGGGTAATATTTTAATCAGACCTGGAGACCTTCTGGACATCCTCTGGACAAAGCCATGGTAGCAGGGCTGAGGCAGAGGCAGTTAGGGGTGATCAAGCCAGGAGGGAAGGGCAGTTGGGGGTGATCAGGCCAGCAGAGGGGGGCAGTTAGGGGTGAGCAGGCTGGCATGGAGGGCAGTTGGGATGATCAGGTTGGCAAGGGGGGTAATTGGGACAAGAAGGCTGGCAGGGGGGCAGTTGGAGGAGAGCTGTCCAGCAGGCAGGGTGGTTAGGGGTGATCAGGCAGGCAGGCAGGTGAGCGGTTAGGAGCCAGTGGTCCCAGATTGCAAGAGGATTTCTCACAGGGATTGAGTCTAAACCATCAGTTGGACATCCCCCACGGGGTCCAAGATTAGAGAGGGTGCATGCAAGGTTGAGGGATACCCCCCTACCCATGCACAAATTTCATGCACCAGGCTACTAGTACATATAGAGCCAGAGTTGTGACATCCACAATGACCAGAGGCTCAACCAAATGCCAGGCTGCGCACATAGCAGGCCAGCAGGCTGAACTGCTGACCTCTCAGAGAGAGAGAGAGAGAGAGAGAGAGAGAGGCGGGGCTGATCAGCAGCAGCAGCCGGCTGCTGGTGAGGCCCAGAGAGAGAAGGAGGGTGATCAGACCCCGCTTCTCTCTCTGGGTCTCACCAGCAACCAAGCCTCTCTCTACCAGAGATCATTAGTTCAGTCTGTTAGCCAGCACCCTTGAGCAGCTAGTGATCAGCATCGCCTCTATGATTAGGCCCAGATATGCTGACTGGCATAGAAACTGACCAATCAGAACCAAACTGGATGAAGTGCAAGGAGCCAATAGCTACCTAGGAGGCAGAGCTTTTGATGCCAACTAGCATACAAACTGATCAATCAGAACCAAATCTGGGTGAACTGTAAAGGCAGAACCTAAGGTAGGGGCTGAGGAAAGGTTTTAAGGGCAACAGCTATTTGGTGTAAGGTGTAAGCAAACCAGCAGGGGAGGGCAGTTGGGGCAACCAGGCTGGCAGGGGAGGGGAGTTGGGGTGAGCAGGCTGGCAGGTGGGGGCATTTGGGGGCATTCAGGTGGCAGAAGGGGCAATTGGGAGTGAGCAGGCCAGCAAGAGGGGCAGGAGGGGCAAGCAAGCTGGTGGATGGGAAGTTGGGGTGAGCAGGTTGGTAGAGGGGCCATTGGGGGCAAGTAGGCTGGTAGGGAGGCAGGGGGCATGCAGGCTAATGGGGGGTCATATGGGGGTAATTAGGCCATCAGGATAGTGGTTAGGGGAGATCAGGAATGCGGGCAGGTGGGTGGTTAGAAGCTAGTGGTCCCCGATTGCGAGAGGGGTGTCCAACTGCCAATTTAGCTCTGATTCCTGTGGTATTGGGCCTTAACTGACAGACTCCCCTGAAGGGTTGCAGATTGGATTTGGTGCAGGGCAGGCTGAGCCCCCTCCTTCTCCCCGCACAAATTTCATATCTATATAAAGAGCTAGGGTCCATACCATCCAAAACAACCAAAGGCTCAACTGACCTGAATTTAGTGCTGGGCTGCTGTGGTGTCTCAGCACTGACTGCTTCTCCTGTGGGTGCCAAGACCCAGAACTGACTGCCAAGGGAGCTGCAGTTAAGACCTGAAGAGGAGCTTGGAGAGAGAAGCAGAGTCTGATCATAGCCTCCATGGCAGCAGTTGATCAGTACTTGCCTCTCTCTTTCACTCAGGGCTTGGCCAGAAGTCACACCTCTCTTTCTCTGGGGCCTCTGCTGGGGCTGCTGATAAGCCTAACCTCTCTTATCAGGCCTGTTGACAGGCCAGGGGACACTGACTGGCATAGAAACTGAGCAATCAGAACAAAATCTGGGTGAAGTGCGATGAGCCAATGGCTGCCTAGAAGGAGGAGCTTTTGAGTGGACTGGCATAGAAAATGACCTGTCAGAACCTACTCTGGGTGAACTGCGAAGGCAGAACCGAAGGTGGGGGCTGAGGAGGGGTTTTAAAGGCAACAGCTATTGGGTTTAAGGTGTAAGAAAGCGGTTCAATTTTTTAACCCTACCAGACTGCTGTACCGATTTTTCAGTAATTTTTGAATCTGCCGCTATACTGCTGTACCTAATTTTTGGTAGTTTGCCTAGACCTATTTTCTACAATGTCTCCAAGTTCCATCTTATTCTAACCACTTGTTTTCATGTAACTAACATTTTTCTATATCATGTTGATTTTTTTTTTCTCTTTAATGCTCAGGAGCCCAGGTATAGGGAACAGTTTCAGGGCCTCAGATCTGGTAGGGTTAATGACCTTTTTGTCAGTATAGAGCATATGGCTGGCTGTCAGTCCAGTTGTAGGGATTATGTAATTTTATCTGCCAAGAGCATTTCCTGAAAAAGGCTTCCCCCTCCATTTAAACAATTGTATCCTATATAATCTATACTACTAAAATCTATGCTAATTAGATCAGGTCGACAGGACATGTTATGGATGTCTGACTTCCTTCTGGAGAAAGCCATGGTGGTGGGGACCCAGGCAGAGACAGTTAGGGGCAATCAGGCCCACAGGGGAGGGAAGTTGGTGGCAAGATCAGGTCAACAAGGGAGGGCAATTGGGGACAAGATCAGGTTGGCAGAGGAGGGCAGTTATGGGTGATTAGGCAGGCAGAGGCAGTTAGGGGCTATCAGGCCAGCTGGGGAGAGCAGTTAGGGGCAAGGTCAGGCTGACAGGGGAGGGTCATTGGGGGTGAGATCAGGCCAGCAGGGGGGGTAATTGGGGGCAAGATCAGGCCAGGAGGGGAGAGTAAATGGGGGCGAGATCAGGCTAGCAGGGGAGAAAAGTTGGGAGTGAGATTAGGCTAGTAGGGGAAAGCAGTTGGAGTGATCAGGCATGTAAAAGCAGTTGGGGGCGAGATCAGACCAGCAGGGAAGAGAAGTTGGGGGTGAGTTCAGGCTGGCAGGGGAGGGCAGTTAGGGATGATCAGGCAGGCAGGCAGAGGAAGTTAGGGATGATCAGGCAGGCAGGCAGGCAGGCAGGCAGGCAGGTGAGCGGTTAGGAGCCATCAGTCCAAGATTGTGAGAGGGATCAGGCCTAAACTAGAGGTCAGACATCCGTCAAGGGGGCCCCGATTGGAGAGGGTACAGGCTGAGAAAAAAATTGTGACAGAATAGACTGATGTGTCCCAAGCCTTGTCCTGCAGCAGAATGAAGGAACAGCTGATGGTCACACAGGGAGGATTTGTTGGTGAGATAAAGGACAACTAAATTCCAGAAGAAGGTGGGGGGCTGCCATGCAGGGTTCCCCTGACCAGGCATCCCCCACTGAGGCTGGGTTCTCTCTCAGAGCAACTGGCTTGTATGCAGAGACCACGTCACCTTAAAGGGGAAAGTGAGTCTTATCAGAAGCTTGAAAAGTTGCAACTGCAGTGACCACCAAACAGCTGCGTGCCCCAGAACACTGGTTCCAAATTGGTGCAAACACGTGGTTTCAGAGGAGGTGTACACTCCACCACAGAAAGGAGAGAGAGAACTACATAACCAAACATCCAGAGAAAAGAGACCATGCGGATACAAAGAAATAACAGCAAATGAAAGAAAAGCAGGCATCACCAGAAAAGGAAGTAAACAAAATAGAGGCTAACAACATGTCAGAGAAATGGTCATAAGGTGGCTGAAAAGAATGGAAGACATATTTGACAATATGAGTAAGAACCAAGAGGAAATGAAGAACCAAGAAGAAATGAAAAATGACATCTCTGCTGTAAAGAACTCAATAGAAAGCATCAACAGTAGACTAGAAGAAGCAGAGGACCACATCAGTGAGCTATAAGACAAGGTGGGAAAAATACCCAATTAGAGAAGCTTCTAGAAAAAAAAAATAAAAATTAAAAAGCAGGAGCAAAACCTAAGGGAACTCTGGGACAACACAAAACAAAACAACATCCTGAAGAGGGTGCAGGCTAAGCTAAGGGAACTACCCCCCCCCCCAGCCCCGTGCATGAATTTCGTGCACCGGGCCACTAGTGTGTGTGTGTGTGTGTGTGTGTGTGTGTGTGTGTGATCGTTTTTTTCCTATAAAATAAAACTTCTCTGGCTCTCTACTACAGTTTAAATGTCTTCTGGCATATACTCTGTGGTAGACAAGTTCCTTCTTAGTTTATTTCTTAATTCATTTATTCATTTAACAATTAAGTAGACCATACACAAGCCATCCTGGTTTATTTATCATTTCAAAAATAAAATTCTTCATTTTCTCATCTCTGAACATTTTATCTTATGTTTTTCTTCACTTGTGAACACTTCCCACATTCTCTACCTTTTGATAATCCTACTCATCTTTGAAGACCCATTTCAAATGTTATTTTCTCTGTGATGCATTCCCTGGATTTCCCCCTCCCACCCACCTCTTACAGACAGAATTTATTATTCCTCTTTTATGTTCCTATAGAATTTGCTTGTATTTCTATACTGGAACTGGTCATATGTGATTTCAGTATGTTTATGCCTGTCTTTTACACCATACCTGTGAAACATTCAAGGGCAAGAATTGTTTCTATAAATTTTCTGTGCCTAGAAGACGTCCCTGCACATGTAGTTGATTGATAAATATTTATTGGATGAACAGTATGATTTAAATAGGAAGTCATTGAGCAACCCTGAATTACCAAGTATTTCAACTCTCAGTTTGAGATTATTACCATAACACAGACTATCCACCCTCAGGTTCTGCTGTTTGGACAAGAAGGATTTATCAAGTGCTATCAGAGCTCTCTGTAGCTCTATCCTCATATACAGAGCCCACATTCACATAGATTTTATGGTTACTAGTGAGCCTTTAATGTATAAACACCACCCATTTAAGCTCAGACTCCTCAATGTTCAGTGACTTTATGGCTCATATGGTGTGGACTAACTAAAGACACAACATGGGAGAGTAAGGAAGTCTTGTTGACTTGCAAGGGACAGACCAGTCACTTTCAATTTTAATTTTCTTAAGCAAAAGTACCATATATGTAGCCTGGTATTAAAAAAGCTTCAATAAATTGCTGTATAAATGAAAACCAAAGTCCCTTTCTACCATATAAACCATGAAATCCCATATTAAACTCATCTCTTTGCTGCAAAATAGAAAAAAACACAAAAATGGCAGAACTGGCAACAACCATGCTTTAAATTCTTGTACAAACATTTTGATAGTGTTTCCCACACCCTTACACAGCATACCCAGTGGAATCTTCTATATAATAGAAAAATATGAAAATTAGCCACAATGTCACCACCAGACAGCAGGGACCTGAGGTTGCATGGTGCCTGGACAGGGCAAGAGACCTCAGGCTGCGCCCCCCGTCCAGTGGGGCTTCACGGGGAACATGGAACTCTGCCCCCACCACCCGGTGCCTGGCCAGGGGACCTGAGGCTGTTCTCCACATCCAGAGGGGCTTGATGGGGGTGGGGCCAGCTGGGACTGGGTTTCCGGCATTTATGAAGCCTGTGCAGGTGGTGGGCAGGGACTTAATTCTAGGTCCCATGGTGGGCCCCAGATCCTGACAGGAGGGACATTTTCATATACATTTTAGTAGTTTTCTTTCATGTCTGATACTTCTATTATAGAGAAAGGGCAAATAGCAATATTAAAATATTTCCTCTAATTAATTCCCCTTTAATTTGCAGGAATTTCATGTACCAGGCCATTAGTAACAATATAAAGGAACCAGAAACTTCAATTGCCAGTGGAGTAAGGAAGCCTAGTTTTATCAGCACACTGATATGTGAACCAGGTCAAAGTCAACCTTTTACCGGTAGCCTTTTAGAGAGCCTGTGCATCTTATCCTTCCTATTTTACTTTCATTCAAAACAAAGTCTTCCAACACTTTGAGCTCCTCATCAATCTCTAATTTCTCCTTTAAAATTAGTCCCCAGGGAGGAGGAAAAATGGCGGAAGACCAGGTAGGCAGGTTCTGAGCCTTGTCCCTAAGAAGAAAGAGAGAGCAGCCAAGGGTCATGTTGGGAGTGCTTGTCAGCAAGCCAAGAGACAGGCGAACACCAGGGGAAACTGGGGGTCTGCTGATAAGGTGCCCCTGACAGTGAAGGACCCATAGCTGGGTCCCTTCCCAGAGTTACCGACTGGTGCAGACAGGGAAATATCGCCATTTTGAAAGGAAGAGTTTTGTGTCAGAGGCCTGAATATCCACAGCCGCATCGACCACCAAGGAGCTGTGAGCCCCAGAATGCTGATCACAGTCAGCTAGAACACTTGGACTCAAAGGAGCGCTCCATCCCAAGGCAAAAAGGTCAGGTTTCGAGGAGATCCGGTGAGTCCCCCAAGGCATGGAATCAGAAGACAGGCCTGTGTGCACCAGGCACAAGGAGGCTGGAGGACTGGGCCTGGGTTTAAAAGAAACCCCCGGGTTATGGGCTGGTGGCACCCCTGACTGTGGACAGGGCTCCTAATTGGGGGGGATATCTAAGGACCAACATGAGCTGACTCCAAGGCATATCCCGAGAGTTGAAGGGGAGTGCAGTCGGCTCGGTCCTACAGATCAGGGACACAGAGAGGGGGAAAAAGCTAGACAGGCTTCAGAGCCAATGAAGTCAACCCAGAAACACTGCCACCCAGTGGCTAAAGCACATATGGACCCTAGACCTGCTTAAAAATCAGGATCTGATTATAACACTGAGGAGCAGTGAAACACAGGGAATTGCAATTACCGCCCAGACTGGGAACAGGCATGCCATACAGAACAACAGAGGAAGTGAATGACCTTCATTACCGCAAATTTTATTTAATTTTTAATTTTAATTTTTTTAATTGTTTAATTTTTGTTTTTTATTTCCATTAGTTGCAACGCTTACTCAAGAAATCATTTTTTTTTGTTTTCACTCACTTGATTTTACCCTTTTAATTAATTCATTTTTATATGTAATCAACATTATTACTACTACTATTTTACCTTTTTATTTTATTTTATTTTGTTTATTTTTATTATTATTTTTAAGTGTCATATTATTTACCTTTCCTCCCCCATTCAGGATTACTATTCTACAGACTATTTTTATTTATTTTTTATTTTTTTAATAAATCTTTATTGTTCGTATTATTACAAATGTTCCTCATTCCCCCCCTCCATTGCTCCCCTCCACCAAGTTCCCATTCAACTCTCTACCCTTTCCCCATCTCCCATTGTCCTCATCCATAGGTGCAGTTTATGTTCAGTCTCTTCCTGCCCCGCCCCACTCCCCATTTCCCCGAGAATCATCAGTCCACTCCCCTTCCATGCCTCTGATTCTATTATATTCACCAGTTAATATTGTTCATCATGATTTTTACTTCCCTTGGTAGTTACGTGTCTGTTCATAATTTTTATCTTTATTTTCTTCCTCTTCCTAAAGAACCCCTTTTAACAAATCATATAATTCTGGCTTGGCAGTGATGAACTCCTTTAGCTTAAATTTATTTGTGAAGCTCTTTATCTGGCCTTCTATTCTGAGTGATAGCTTTGCTGGGTAGAGTATTTTTGGCTGTAGGTTCTTGTTATTCATCACCTTGAATATTTCTTGCCATTCCCGTCTGGCCTGCATGGTTTCTGTTGAGAAATCAGCTGACAGTCGTATGGGTGCCCCTTTATAGGTAACTACCTGCTTTTGTCTTGCTGCTTTTAATATTCTCTCTTTGTCTTTAGCTCTTGGAATTTTAATTATGATGTGTCTTGGTGTGGTCCTCTTTGGATTCCTTTTGTTTGGGGTTCTGTGTGCTTCCTGGACGTGTAAGTCTATTTCTTTCACCAGGTGGGGGAAGTTTTCTGTCACTATTTCTTCCAGTATGTTTTCGGTATCTTGCTCTCTGTCATCTTCTGGGATGCCCATAATTCTGATGTTGGTTCGCTTGAAGTTGTCCCAGAGGTTTCTTACACCATCTTCAAGTTTCTGGATTCTCTTGTCTTCTTGCTTCTGCGGAGGAGTGTCCTCTGGCTCTTTGTGTTCCAAATCTTGGACTTGATTCTTGCAATCTTCCAAACTGTTTTTAGGACTCTGTATAATATTTTTTTATTTCAGAGAATGTATTCTTTATTTCTAGTTGACCCTTTATTATTTCTTGTTGACCCTTTATTATTTCTTGTTGATCCCTTTTCATATCCTCATAGGTCTCATTTATTTTATCGGCCTTTTCTAAGAGATTGTTGAACAACCTTATAAGCGTGGCTTTGAACTCTATATCCAGTCACTTTTTGTCCTCCATTTCTTTCGTTTGTGATCTGTTTCCTTGTTTCGACATTTTCGCTCTTCCCTGAGTTGGTAGGTTGGGAGGATCAACTGTGTTTATGCCAGGAGACAACCTTATTCCACTAGACTTGGAAACCTGCAAAAGCCTCTGAGTTCAGCTTGGATGGGGTGGAGTTTCAGGGTGGAGCCTACAGCCTTGGCTTCAGGTTAGCCCCGCCCTCAGAGGTTCCTGAGTCTCAGTGTTCCTCAGTGTCCTTTGGTACTTGCTGCAAGCACCTCTGAGAGAAAGGCGCCCTAGAGCTTCGCCCGCTACCAGACAGTATAGTCTCTCCCCCAACAAGCCCACAACTGGGGTTCAGAGCAGTTGGAAGTGGGGTTAAGAACAGTCCGGAGCTTATGTCTCCTTCCTGCTAGGGCAGTCTCGAGGCCCAATCAACCTTCTGTCCTCTGTGCACGCAAATGTGCGCCACTCTGGAGCTCTGCCTTTAGCTGGCTCCCGGCTCCCCTTAGCTTCCGCCTTACAGCCCAGATTCCCCTTGTATGAGGCTGGGACCCCAGGATCTTTCCCAGGACTGGGGTTCAGTGCATTCAGAACTGGGGCTCAGCACAGTCCTGAGCTTTTGCCTCCTTCCTGCTGGGGCAATTCAGCAGCACAGTGAACAGTCCGTCCTCTGTGCGCAAATGTGCTTGACTCCGTTGCTCTGCCTTTCACCGGCTCCCAGCTCCCCTTAGCTTCCGCCTTACAGCCCAGATTCCCCCTGTATGAGGCTGGGACCCCAGGGTCTCTCTCAGAACTGGGGTTCAGTGCAGTCGGAGTTGGGGTTCAGCTCGGTCCGGAGCTTTTATCTCCTTCCCACTAGGGAACGCCAGCCAGGCACTCAGCTGCCCCTCCTCTCTGGCTCCATCCTCTCCAGCTCCATCCTTTCCGGCACGATCGGTGTCTCCGTACCTTAGGCCTTTACAGCTCCTCTGATTGTCCTTCAGGTTTTCTCTTTCCTTCTAGTTGTAGAATTTCCAGTCAGTCAACTTTCCTGTAGTTCTGGATAGTGTCCACTTTATATTTTAGTTGTATTTTTTGAAATTGTTGAGTGCGGCTGCAGTTAGGCTTTTACCTCTGCCGCCATCTTGTTGCAAATCCCTTTACAAACTATTTATACCTTCACTTCTCCAACCCTTTATTCTCTCTCAAACCTACCTTTATGCCATCACTCTCTTCCTAACCCTTCCCCTTTGGTGTCCTGCTTATCTTAACTCTTTACTGCTTTAGATTTTCCCTACTACTACTGTTTGCCTCCTCCTAAAATTACACCCTACCTTTGTATATCTAATTTCCAACCCCTTGCTCCAAGCCCATTCACACCTACCTTGTCGCTGTCCTAAAAAAACAAAACAAAATAAAAAACCCTAAACACACACACACACACACACACACACAAACACACACAAAACAATCTTTCTCTCTATCCCATTGTAGTTATATGTTGAATGTTAACTATATCAAAGTTTTATGCTTTTTTGTAATATTAGTTTGCTTATTCTTTTTGTTTGATTGTATGTTTTTGTTAGCTGGATTCTAGTCACCTTTATTGGAGGATATTAATATTGCAAATACATTTCTGTTCAGTGCCTTGTGTGTTGTACCTGGTTGTGTTGTATTTTGTACCTTTAAATCAAAGCAGGAGAGAGAGAGAACTACATAACGAGACATCCTAAAAAGAGAGATCATAAGGGGGGAGGGAGGAGCCAAAGAAATAGTCCACATATGAAAGAAAATCAGGCATCACCAGAATAGGAAGTAAACAAGTTAGAAGCAAGAAACCCACCAGAGCAAGAATTCAGAGTAATGATCATAAGATGGCTAAAAAGGATGGAAAACAAATTTGACAATATGAGTAAAAACCAAAAGGAAATGAAGAAGAACCAAGATGATGTGCAGAAGAACCAAAAGGATCTGAAGAAGAGCCAAGAGGATCTGAAGAATAACCAAGAGGAAATGAAGATGAACCAAGAAGAAATGAAAAATGACATCACTACTATGAAGAACTCAATAGAAAGCATCAAGAGTAGACTAGAAGAAGCAGAGGGCCGCATTAGTGAACTAGAAGACAATATGGAAAGAAATACCCAATTAGAGCAATTGCTAGAAAATAAAAAATAAAAATAAAAAACAGGAGGAGAGCCTACAGGATCTTTGGGAAAATAAAAAACAAAACAATATTAGAATAATAGGGGTACCAGAAGGAAAGGAAACTGAGGAGGATATAGAAAATATATTTCAAGAAATAATGACAGAAAACTTTCCTGAGATAGAAAAGAAAAAAACCACAGAAATACAAAATGCACCAGAGGCCCAAACAAAATGAATCCCAAAAAAACCGATAGCAAGACACATTATAATTAAAATGGCAAACACCAATGACAAAGGCAGAATCTTAAAAGCAGCCAGAGAGAGACAGAAAGTTACATATAAAGGAACCCCCATCAGACTAGCAACTGATTTCTCCACAGAAACTCATCAGGCCAGAAGGGAATGGGATGAAATATACAAAGTCATGCAAAGGAAGGGTCTGAATCCAAGAATACTGTACCCAGAAAGGCAATCAATAAAAATAGAAGGTGAAATCAGGAGCTTCACAGACAAAAAAAGAATACAGGAATTTATCTCCAACAAACCAACAATGCAAGAAATGCTAAAAGGTCTACTATAAAAATAAAGAAATAGGAAGCAAAGAAGGAACACAGGGGTATAGAATAAAAATGGGATCAAATACCTACCTATCAATAATAACTTTAAATGAAAATGGATTAAATGCTCCAATAAAAAGACATAGGGTAACAGATTGGATAAGAAAGCAAGACCCATATAACTGCTGTCTACAAAAAACCTACTTCAGAAAAAAAGACACTCACAGACTGAGGGTGAAGGGATAGAAAAAGGTTTTCCAGGTGAACACAAATGGAAAAAAAAAACGCTGGGGTATCAATACTTATATCTGACAAATTCGATCTCAAAGTGAAGGACATAACAACAGATAATGGAGGCCAGTTCATAATACTAAGGGGAGCAATCCAATAGGAAGAAATTACCCTGGTATACATATATGCACCCAATACAGGAGCACCCAAATATATTAAAAACTGCTGGAAGACATTAAGGGAGAGATTAATAGCAATGCAATCATAGTAGGAGATTTTAATACCCTACTGTCACCTTTGGACAAATCATCTAAACAAAAAAATCAGCAAAGAAATATCAATGCTAAATGACACACTAGACCAGATTGAATTAATCAGCATCTTCAAAACATTTCACTTCAAAGCCACAGAATACACATTCTTCCCAAGTGCACATGGGTCACTCTCAAAGATAGACCACATGTTGGGACATAGGCAGTCTCTTCAAATTCAAGAAGATAGAAATCATATCAAGCATCCTCTCATATCATAGGGGCATAAAATTGGAAATCAACTACAATAAAAATAATCCAAAGAAATCAAACAAATGGAGACTGAATAGCATGCTATTGAACAATGACTGGGTTACCGAAGAAATCAAGGAAGAAATTAAAAACATCATGACAACAAATGACCAGGAAAACACAATAATCCAAAATTTATGGGACACAGGAAAACAGTCTTGAGAGGGAAGTTCATATCTCTGCAAGCCTATTGTAAAAGACAAGAAAAAATGGTAATAAATTATCTAACTCTAAAACTCAAAGAGTTAGAAAAAAAGGAACAAGAAAAACCCAGTGTAAACAGAAGGAAGGAAATAACAAAAATCAGAGCGGAAATAAAATGACATAGAGACCAAGAAACAATACATAAGATCCACAAAACCAAGAGTTGGTTCTTTGAAATGATAAACAAGATTGATGAACCTCTAGCCAGGCTAACCAAGAAACAAAGAGAGAGGACCCGAATTAATAAAATCAGAAAAGAAAGAAGTGAAATAACAACAGACCCCGCCAAAATGGTACCATATCCGCAAATCAATAAATGTGATACATCACATAAACAAACTGAAAGTTAAAAATCATATAGTCATATCAATTGATACAGAAAAAGCAACACCCTTTCCTGATAAATACTCTCAACAAGATGGTAGTACAAGGATCATACCTCAACTTAATAAAAGCTATATATGATAAACCCACAGAAAACGTCATACTCAATGGGGAAAAAACTAAAAGCATTCCCTCTAAGAACAGGAACAAGACAGGGATTCCCACTCTCACCACTCCTCTTTGACATAATACTGGAAGTACTAGCCATTGCAATTAGACAAGAAGAGGAAATAAAAGGCATCAAAATTGGAAAAGAAGTAGTAAAGTTGTCCCTATTTCCAGATGGCATAATGTTGTACATAAAAAAATCCAAAAGACTCCATAAAAAAACTAATGGACTTAATAAGTGAATTTGGCAATGTAGCAGGATACAAAATCAACACCAAGAAATCTATGGCATTTCTCTACACCAATAGTGAACTCACAGAAACAGAGAGTAAATAAGCAATCCCATTTACCATTGCACCAAAAAAAAATTAGATACCTAGGGATAAACTTAACTAAGGAGGTAAAAGACCTATACACAGAAAACTACACTACACTGAAAAAAGAGATAGAGGAAGATGTAAACAGATGGAAGAATATAGCATGTTCATGGATTGGTAGAATCAACATCATCAAAATGTCCATACTTCCCAAAGCGATGTATAATTTCAATGCACTCCCTATTAAAATAGCAACGAAATACTTCACAGTCCTAGAAAGAACTCTCCAAAAGTTCATTTGGAACTATAAAAGACCCAGAATAGCCTCAGTAATCTTTAGAAAGAAGAGTAACATAGGAGGGATCTCAATACCAGATTTCAAGTTGTATTACATAGCAACTGTTCTGAAAACACCCTGGTACTGGCACAAGAACAGACATATAGATCAATGGAATAGATTAGAGAATCCAGATATCAACCCAAATTCCTATGCTCAATTAATATTTGACAAAGGAGGCATGAGCATAAAGTGGAGTCAAGACAGTCTCTTCAATAAATGGTAATAGGAAAATTGTACAGATACATGCAAAAGAATGAAACTATATCACCAACTTACACCATACACAAAAATAAACTCAAAATGGATACAGGACTTAAACATAAGACGGGAAACCACGAAGACTCACAACAAGATGGCGGCAGAGGTAAAAGCCTAACTGCAGCCGCACTCAACAATTTCAAAAAATACAACTAAAATATAGAGTGGACACTATCCAGAACTACAGGAAAGTTGACTGACTGGGAATTCTACAACTAGAAGGAAAGAGAAAACCAGAAGGAAAACCAGAGGAGCTGTAAAAGCTTAAGGTACAGAGGCACGGTGTGCGCACGGGGAGAGGACGGAGCCGGAGAGGAGGGGCGGCTGAGTGCCTGGCTGGCATTCCCCAGCGGGAAGGAGATAAAAGCTCCGGACTGTGCTGAACCCCAACTCCGACTGCACTGAACCCCAGTTCTGGGCAAGACCCTGGGGTCCAGGCTCATACAGAGGGAAACCGGGCTGTAAGGCGGAAGCTCAGGGGAGCGGTGAAAGGCAGTGCCCCTGAGTCGCGCACATTGCACGCAGAGGACGGACTGTTCGCTGAGCTGCTGAATTGCCCCAACGGGAAGGAATCAAAAGCTCAGGAATATACTGAGCCCCAGTTCTGACTGCACTGAACCCCAGTCCTGGGCAAGACCCTCGGGCTCCAGCCTCATACAGAGGGAATCTGGGCTGTAAGACAGAAGCTCAGGAGAGCTGCGAAAAGCAGAGCCCCTGAGGCACGCACAGAGGACAGACTGTTGTTTGGGCCGAGAGATTGCCCTAGCAGGAAGGAGACATAAGCTCTGGACTGTTCTTAACCCCACTTCCAACTGCTCTGAACCCCAGTTGTGGGCTTGTTGGGGGAGAGACTACACTGTCTGGTAGCGGCCGAAGCTCTAGGGTGCCTTTCTCTCAGAGGTGCTTGCAGCGAGTACCAAAGGACACTGAGGAACACTGAGACTCAGGAACCTCAGAGGGCATGGCTAACCGGAAGCCAAGGCTGTAGGCTCCACCCTGAAACTCCGCCCCATCCAAGCTGAACTCAGAGAGGCTTTTGCAGGTTTCCAAGTCTAGTGGAATAAGGTTGTCTCCTGGCATAGACACAGCTGATCCTTCCAACCTACCAACTCTGGGAAGCAGCGAAAATGCCGAAACGAGGAAACAGATCACAAACAAAAGAAATGGAGGACAAAAAGCGACTGGATATAGAGTTCAAAGCCACGCTTATAAGGTTGTTCAACAATCTCTTAGAAAAGGCGGATAAAATAAATGAGACCTATGAGGATATGAAAAGGGATCAACTAGAAATAAAGAATACATTCTCTGAAATAAAAAATATTATACAGAGTCCTAAAAACAGATTGGAAGATTGCAAGAATCAAGTCCAATATTTGGAACACAAAGAGCCAGAGGACACTCCTCCGCAGAAGCAAGAAGACAAGAGAATCCAGAAAGTTGAAGATAGTGTGAGAAACCTCTGGGACAACTTCAAGCGAATCAACATCAGAATTATGGGCATCCCAGAAGATGACAGAGAGCAAGATACTGAAAACATATTGAAAGAAATAGTGACAGAAAACTTCCCCCACCTGGTGAAAGAAATAGACTTACACGTCCAGGAAGCACACAGAACCCCAAACAAAAGGAATCCAAAGAGGACCACACCAAGACACATCATAATTAAAATTCCAAGAGCTAAAGACAAAGAGAGAATATTAAAAGCAGCAAGAGAAAAGCAGGTAGTTACCTATAAAGGGGCACCCATACGACTGTCAGCTGATTTCTCAACAGAAACCATGCAGGCCAGACGGGAATGGCAAGAAATATTCAAGGTGATGAATAACAAGAACCTACAGCCAAAAATACTCTACCCAGCAAAGCTATCACTCAGAATCGAAGGCCAGATAAAGAGCTTCACAAATAAATTTAAGCTAAAAGAATTCATCACTGCCAAGCCAGAATTATATGAATTGCTAAAAGCGGTTCTTTAGGAAGAGGAAGAAAATAAAGATAAAAATTATGAACAAACACGTAACTATCAACAAGTGAGTCTAAAAACCAAGGGAAGTAAAAATCATGATGAACAATATTAACTGGTGAATATAATAGAATCAGAGGTATGGAAGGGGAGTGGACTCATGATTCTCGGGGAAATGGGGAGTGGAGTGGGGCGGGAAGAGACTGAACATAAACTGCACCTATGGATGAGGACAATGGGTGATGGGGAAAGGGCAGAGAATTGAATGGAAACTTGGTGGAGGGGAGCAATTGGGGGAGGGGAATGAGGAACATTTGTAATAATATGAACAATAAAGATTTAGTTTAAAAAAATAATATGAGTACTGTCTGCTAAATTAAAAAAATTATGTATTTATGAAATAAATAAATAAATTACTTATCTAAATTAAAAAAAAAAAAAGACGGGAAACCACAAAAATACTAGAGACATCCTCAGGGAGCAAAATCTCAGACATATGCCTAAAGAACTTCTTCACTGATACTAACCCTAAGGCAATGGAAGCTAAAGAGAAAATGAACCAATGGGAATACATCAAAATAAAAAGCTTTTTTACAGCAAAAGTAACTATCAATAAAACAATAAGAAAACCCACTGTATGGGAGAACATATTTGCAAATGATATCACTGATAAAGGTTTAATCTCCAACATCTACAAACAGCTTATACAACTCAATGAAAGGAAAATAAATGAGCCAATTAAAAAATGGGCAATTGACCTAAATAGTATCCTCTCAAAAGAAGACAGAAGGAAGGCCAAGATGTACATGAAAACATGCTCAAAGTCACTAATTATCCAAGAGATGCAAATCAAAACAACAATGCGGTACCATCTCACACCTCTCAGAATGGCCATCATCAACAAAACAACAAACGACAAATGTTGGCGAGGTTGTGGAGAAAATGGAACCCTTGTGCACTGCTGGTGGGATTGCAGGTTGGTGCAACCACTGTGGAGAACAGTATGGAGCTTCCTCAAAAAACTGAAAATGGAACTCCCATTTGACCCAGTAATCCCACTAAGAATATATCCGAAGAAAGTAGAAAGACCAATCAGAAAGGATATATGCACCCCTATGTTCATAGCTGCACCATTTACAATTGCTAGGATTTGGAAACAGCCTAGGTGCCCTTCAGCAGATGAATGGATCAGAAAACTATGGTACATCTACACAGTGGAATACTATGCTGCCATAAAAAGAAGGAATTCTCATCATTTGCAGTAACCTGGATGGAATTGGAGAAAATTTTGCTGAGTGAAATAAGCCATTCAATGAACGAGAAACAGCACATGACCTCACTTATTTATGGATAATAAAGAACATAATGAACTAATGAGCAGAAAAATAGATAGTGTTAGTAAAACAACAAGCAGACTGTCAAATGACAGTGGGGAGGCTAGGGAGATCTGGGGAAGATAAGAGATCAACCAAAGGACTGGTTTGCATGCATATAAGTACAAGCAATGGACACAAAACTCTGGGGAGGGAGGGAATGTGTGGTAAGTTGATGGGCAGTGGTAAGCTATGTATACATATAATACCTTAGTAAATTTTAAAAAATTAAAAGTAAAAAAAAAAAAACATAAGGAATTCACGGAAAAAAATTGTAGGAATATGAGACTTTGGGTAGTTCTACTTCTACAATGTTTATATCATTTTTCTATTTAGCTTCTGACCCTGTGTTTCAAGATTATTTTCTTAATTTGGAATGTAATAAGAGCAACCTCTGCTTCCTCTTTAAGTTCTCTCTAATTTCTTTCCTGCCCAATACCAAGAATTTTAGCCTAGAATTTATTGTCATTTTAGAACATACCTTATTTATCTATATAATATTTCAAACCTTGAAACCAAATTGAGCACAAAGGCAGATTGGGCCTAACTGGAGAAAATTAACAATTTTCATTAATGTTAGGAGAGTTCATATCTTTTTCTCCTTGAGTACCTAGAATTTGAACACAGTGAATTCTGTCAGAGAGAAAAAATATTCTTAAAGTAGGTAGTTCAGATGTATCCAGTTTTATTTTATTAATTTCAATCTTATCTAGCTCTATACAAAAACTATTAAATTTATCTCTTTCTCTTTTTTGATTTATCAGGGCCTTTCCCTCTCACATATAATATTCTTTCAATAAATTTAGTATACTGTATTGTATATTCTTATAGCATATTATAGGTTTACTTTATAATATTAAACTAGGAAAAAATTTTAAAATAATGGTATATTTCATTTCAGCATGACTAAAATGAAGTTCATGGCATATTAATTTTATTGGAGAAGTACACTAAATATAGGTTATTCTGAAACTCACTAGCCAAATATTCAAATATTCTATTGCTCCTTAGTGATCTTGGCTTCAGCTGTGGAGGAAGGAAGATAACATCCACACTGTAACATTGAATGTGATTTGAGATAAATCCATATTGGTCACATGGGGGTAGTCTAGTCTTGCAATGTGATGAAAGAGAAAGAAAATAAGCTGTAAGGTGAAAGGTAATTGTTTTACTTTGGAATAAAGAAGACTAAATGATGACTTAAATAAATGAAGGAAATGTTTTTGTTTTTAATTAAATTTATTGGGGTGACATTGGTAAAACTTAATAGTTGCTTAAAAATCAGCATTGTTTGATAATAAACATAAAAGGTTAAGTCTAAAAATAATGAAGTATTTTTTTATAAAGAATTGTATCCTGTAGTCAAAGAATAATACATGATTTTAGATATAAGTTGACATTTGGAAAAAATTATTTTAAATTAAGAGAATCATGCTCCATGTAGATTACTGATTCACATACCCAAGGCAATTAACTCAACCAGATGATCTTTAGAGATTCCTTCAAATTTTATTTCTATCATTGAGCTTAAAATCCTGCTTCTATGTACCCCAAGCCTATCAGATACCTATTTTTTATAACCTTTTTAAAAAATATATATTTTATTGATTTTTTACAGAAAGTAAGAGAAAGGGATAGAGAGTTAGAAACATCGATGAGAGAGAATCATTGATCAGCTGCCTCTTGCACACCCCCTACTAGGGATGTGCCCGCAACCAAGGTACATGCCCTTGACTGGAATTGAACCCGGGACCTTTCAGTCTGCAGGTTGATGCTCTGTCCACTGAGCCAAACTAGTTTCGGCTCAGATACTTTTTTTTTTTTTAATGATTTTCCTTTTATCTGGCACTTTTCATCTTTATTTTTAATTATGTGTTGGGCAATGTCCCTCTTGGGATAATGAGGATAAAAGAAAAGAAGCCCCTTGTTGAGTGGCCAAAATGGCCATCCTTAAAAATATCAGTGGGTATTGTCATTTTAACATATTCATCTTTGAGACTATATAGTTATTTGGATTTTGTTGTTTTTATTCAAAACATCTACTATCTGGGAATTTTCTTCAGACCTCATTGCATGATATAAATGACTAGTTTTACCTGACCTTTAGAAGTAATTTGCTTCTATAAAATCGTCAGCATACTATCCTATCTAATAAAAGAGTAATATACAAATTGACCATCACTCCAACACTCAAGATGGCTGCCCCCATGTGGTCAAATATGGCTTCCCCCATGTGGACATAAAATGGCTGCCACAAGATGGCCATCAGGGGAGGGCAGTTGGGAGGGACCAGGCCTGCAAGGGAGGGCAGTTGGGAGCAATCAAGCCTGCAGTGGAAGGCAGTTAGGGCTGACCAGGACAGCAGAGGAGGGAAGTTGGGGGTGACCAGGCCTGTAGGGAAGGGCAGTTGTGAAGGACCCAGGCCTGTAGTGGAGAGCAGTTGGGAGGGAACAGGTCTGCAGAGGAGGGCAGTTATAGGTGACCAGGCCTGCAGAGGAGGGCAGTTAGGGGCAAACAGATTGGCAGGGGATCAGTTAGGCATCAATCAGGCTGTCAGGGGAGTGGTTAGGGAGTGATCAGGTTGGTAGATAGAACTGGTTAGGGAAAATCAGGAAGGCAGGCAGGCAAGCAGTTGGGAGCCAGCAGTCCAAGATTGTGAGAGGAATGTCCCAGATTAGAGATAGTGCAGGCTGGGTTGAGGAACAACCCCCCCCCCCATGCACGAATTTTGTGCACCAGGCCTCTAGTGTTTAATAAGAGTGGTGACCTGTCTTGTTCCTGTTCTTAGGGGAAATGCTTTTAGTTTTTGCCCATTGAGTATGATGTTGACTGGAGGTTTGTCATATCCTTTATCATGTTGAGATATGCTCCCTCTGTACCCACATTGCTTATAGTGTTTAATCAAGAAAGTGTGTTGGATTTTGTCAAATGCTTTTTTTGCAACTATTGATATGGTTATGTGATTTTTATCTTTCAATTTGTTTATGGGATGTATTATGTTTATTAATTTGCTAATATTGTACCAGCCTTGCATCCCTGGAAAAAATACCACTTGGCCATGGTGTATGATATTTTTAATATATTGCTGGATATGATTTGCTAATATTTTGTTGAGGATTTTAACATCTATGTTCATCAGGGATATTGGCCTGTAATTCTCTCTCTTATAGTGTGTTTATCTGGTTTTGGAATTAAGATAAGGCTTGACTCATAAAAAGAGTTTGGAAAGTTTCATTCTTCTTGGATTTTTTTGAAATTGTTTGAGGTGTATATGTGTTATTTCTTTTTTGAATGTTTGGTAAAACTCCCCTGTGGAGCTGTCTGGACCTGGGCATTTGATTGCTGGAAATTTTATTTTATTACTGCTCTATTTCATCAGTTGTTATTGGCCTATTTAGGTTTTCTGATTCTTCCTGATTCAGTCTTGGGAGATTTCATTTTTTTCTAGGAATTTGTCCATTTCATCCACATTGTCTGGCATGTTGCACAGATTTGTTCATAGTATTGTCTTATAATCTTTGTTATTTCTGTGGTTTCAGTGGTTACTTCTCTACTTTCCTTTCTGATTTTATTTATTTTGGTCCTCTCTGTTTCTTGATGAGTCTGACTAACAGTTCCTCAATTTTGTTTATCCTCTCAAAGAACCAGATCTTTGTTTCATTTATGTTTTTAATTAATTAAATAATTAATTTTAGTATCTATGTTATTTATTTCTGCTCTAATCTATATTATTTCCTTCCTTCTACTTTGGGATTTTATTGTTCTCTTTCTAGTTCTTTAAATTGTAGTGTTAAAGGGTTTATTGCTATTTTTTCTCTTTTGTTTTCCTTTCTTTCTTTCTTTCTTTCTTTCTTTCTTTCTTTCTTTTTTTCTTTCTTTCTTTCTTCCTTTTTTTTTTTTTGAGGTAGGCCTGTAGTACTATGGACTTCTCTCTCAAGACTACTTTTTACTGTGTCCCATAGATTTGGGGTTGTTATTTGTTCATTTTAATTTGTTTCTAGGAATTATTTTTTAAATTTATTTCTTGATCTCTTTGTTTAATAACATGCTATTTAGCCTCCATGAGTTTGAAAGTTTTGGGGTATTTTTACTGTAGTTGATTTCTAATTTCATTCCACTTTGATCTGAGAAGATGTGTGACATGATTTCAATTTTCTTGAACTTGTAGAGATTTGTTTTTTATCCTAACATGTCGTCTATGTTTGTGAGTGATCCATGTACACTTGAGAAGAATGTATAGTCTGCTACTTTGGGGTAAAATGTTCTATGAATATCAATCAAAGCCATCTGATCTAGTGTATCCTTTAGAATCACTGTCCTTGTTAAATTTTTTTGTCTGGAAGATCTATCCAGTGAAGTCAGTGGACTGTTAAAATTCTCTACTATGACTGTATTGTTGTTCATCTCTCTGTTAAAGTCCTCTAAAAATTTTTATTTTTAAAAAATATTTAGGTGCTCCCACATTGGATGCATATATGTATATATGTTTACCAGGGTTATATCATCTTGCTGGATTATTCCCTTTAGTATTATGTAGTGACCTCTGTTGTCTCTTATAATGGTCTTTGGTTTGAAGTTTATTTTGACAGATTTGAGTATTGCTACCCCAGCAGTTTTTGTTTTCTTTGTTCACAGTTGCATAGAAATTTTATTTTGCCATCCATTCACTCTAACCCTGTGTGTGTCTTTTGTTCTGAAGTGGGTCTCTTATAGACAGCATATAGTTGGGTCATGTTTTTGTATCCATTTAGCTACCCTATGCCTTTTGTTTGGAACATTTAATCCATTAACATTAGGGTTATTATTGAGAGGTACTTATTTATTGCTATTTTAATTCTGTATGCCTAGGTTTCTCTCTCTGTTTCTTCTTCTCAATATAGCAGTCCCTTTAGTATTTCTTGTAATGCTGGCTTGGTACCTGGGACTGCTTGTGTTCTTGCTTGAGATTCTCTGTGTCTCCTGAACTTGTGTGACTTTTTCTTTTACCAAGTTAGGGGAGCTTTCTGCCATTATTTCTTCAAACACATTCTCTACTCCTTTCTCCTTTTCTGTCTCTTCTGGAACACCCGCTTTATAATATTGTTATGTTTCATACTGTCATGGAGAGACCTCCAGAGAAGACCACCAAGATGCCAGATCAAAATTTATGCCTTTGTTAACGAATTCAAATCCGGGCTCTCCCCCTACTGTCGCAGCAGTGAGAAAAGAAAGAAGAGAGAGCCCCGAGCACACAGGAAAGCCTGCCTTTATCCTTTTTTTGTTTGTTGTTTATTTGGCAAATTCTGATTGGTTAATCTTTAAAAACACTAGTCTATGAGCTAAAGTTTACATATCAGGAAAGCTGAAGGCTATTCCTCTACCATTATAGTTTGTTTTGAGACCTTGGCTTATTGTGATTTAGGCTAGCTGGTAGTTGTTTTACAACGGTGGGGGGAAGTATAGCTGACTAGTCAGAGTTCTTCATCTGTCCTAGGGTCATGGTGACCCATCACACTATGAGCTATGAAAAATTCCACTAGTATAGTAACATCATTAAAAGTTTGCACAACACCTGAGGCGGGGGGCTTCTTTTCAGTTTAAGCGGTTTCTGTTTGACCTGGTGTGCTCTGCCTGCGCTGCCCCGTGATCACTTGGAATAGGACATACCCGAGCCAGCCCATGACTAACATAAAGCGCATCATGCTACATCATTCCTCCCCTGGGCTGGAGCCCTGCCTCCACAGGGTCCTGCCGCCTATAACAATACTATCTCATAGCTCCCTCATACTGTCCAGTTTTTAAATTATTTTTAGTTTTGGTTCACTGATTGAGTAATTTTTTTCAACTCTGTGATCTAATTCACTGATTCAATCCTTAGCCTCCTCTAATCTGCTGTTAATTCTTTCCTATGTGTTCTTTATTTGAGTTATGTCATTCTTTATTTCTGACTGTTCTATTTCCATAGTTACTATATCTTTTCTCATGCTGTTGAGCATCTTTACCATCATTACTCTAAACTCTTTTTCAAGTAAATTTCTTATATGTGCTTCATTTATCTTTTCTTCTGGAGAATTCTCTTATTCTTTCATTGTGGGTTGTTTTTGGTCTCCTCATTTTGGCTGTCTGTTTGGGTTTGTGACTATGTATTAGGTAGATCTTCTACTCCTCTCAATGTCTAGTGCATGACAGTGTCAAATGCTGTTTCTGACTAATTAGTTCAGGCAAATACTGAAAGCCTCCAGAAACCACCTCTGACTACAGAAATAAGACAAGAAGGAGAGATAAAAGGCATCCAAATTGGAAAGGAAAACATAAAATTATCATTATTTGCAGATGACATGATATTGTACCAAGAAAACCCTGAAGATTCCACCAAAAACTATTAGATTTAATAAATGAATTTAGCAATGTAGCAATATACAAAATCAACACCCCAAAATCAATGGATTTTTTACACCCATAATTAATTATCAGAAAGAGAAACTAAACAAACAATCTCATTAATATTGCAACAAAAATTAAGATACTTAGGAATAAACTTAACAAAGGGGGCAAAATACCTATACTCAGAAAAATACAGGATGTTGAAAAAGAGATAGAAGAAGATGTAAATAAGTGGAAAAATATACCATGTTCATGAATTGGTAGAATCAACATCATTAAAATATCCATACTACTCAAGGCAATCTACAGATTCAATGCAATCCCTATTAAAATAAAATAGTATACATTTACATATATATCTAGTTATTTTGCTAACTCGATCAGTGTGGTGATGCATTTTCAATGAAAATCATGTTGTGGTTTGCAACCAGACTGATGGGGTGGTACAATTAGATATGGGCAGTTGGCCGACCTGCCTGCTGGTCAAACTCCTGGTTGAGGGGATAATTTGCCTATTAGCCTTTTATTATATAGGATATACACTGAATGGCCAGATTATTATACATTCAGAGATCATAATAATCTGGCCACTCAGTATATATATATATATATATATATATATATATATATATATATATATATATGGTTTCATTGGCAAGCAGGCTTCATCAAGATATGTTAAAAGCTCATTAATAGAATATTTGCACTAAAAAGAGGAAGAATCAACCTGATGAGAGAATGTGCCTCATTAATGGCTTGGAAATTAAGCAGTCTCCTGCTAACTAATCAATGCTAAGTGACTGACTTTTGTGGAAGCCGCAGCACATTAGTAGCATACACACAGATGGTAATGTGCTAAAAGATATTTAAATATATGTGAAAAGAACTATATTAATAAAAAAAACATATCCTAACTGTCCATGACTTTGCTCTTATTCCCTATGCTATCTGTATGTAATTTGATTCAGTTATTTATGAGAATATATTTTCCCGATACTATCTACAGTTTTCAAATTCTATATAAATAATGGATTGTGATCAATATTCAAAATAATTTTATTCGTGAAATACTCTGTAAGAAGAATTGACTTATAATAATGGTTTTATTTATTCAGTAACTCATTTATCCAAGGACAATTGAAGGAGAAATGGATTCCCAGCCCAATGCAATAAATGTTTATTTTAAATTGTATTTGACTAGTTCTTTTTCTTTTTTGTCAAATGCTTTCTCAAATGTGACCTGTTAATAAATTATTCCAATATCTCCAAGGGCCTTGATGAAGATGTTCATAATGTTCATACATAAATATGCTTGAGTTTCTCTGACAGCAAGCCAGTAGTGACATCAGAGATGGCATGACTATACTTCAAATAGGACAATGCATTTGAAAGCCAATTCACTAGCTCTATTTCATCTCATACTTGTCAAGCTACTACAAACACCCCAAGTGATAATGCATAAATTATTTTTAAATCTTGTATCTCCTTTCTTTCAGCAAACCTGTCTTTTTAAGAAGCAACTTGAAGACTGCAATGAATTTTAATGACATCACACTCATGTCTTTTCTTCACCTAGTCCAAAGGTTTAAGATTACCTTTTCTTATTAATTTCCCTCCTTAGAAATCCCAGCTTTGGGTATCTTCAGTGAAAGGAGCCAGTTGAAGTGCTTATCAATTCCCAGGGCTCCTTTTGGTTTTATTTAGATAAGAAGCTCCCTAAGGGGGAAGACCTTTACTTCTTTGGTGAAGTGTAACATTTTCTCACAGCTCTCTGTGCCTGGTAAATAGAATTGAAAAATGTGTCTTGGAATAGAGCCGAAAACTAACATGAAGACAGACAGGCTGATTTTCATGCCTGTTGCTTAGAAGAGTAGTACTATGACAATACAATATCCCTGGGTCTTGTAATTGGTTAAAGCCCAGAGATAGAGGTATTTAAAAGGCTGGAAGGCAAGGCACAATAATGGGTTTTGACTATATTGCATATTTCCCCAACCAAAATTGTTAGGTTATGAGATCAGTAATCAGTATTTTCAGGATTTTCACTAACTTTTAAATAATAATGGTGAGAATGTACACTACATTTCTTTTCTTTTTCAAATATGTTTTTATTGTTGTTGTTTTTTAGAGAGAGAGGAAGTGAGAGGGATAGAGAGATAGAAACTTCGATGAAAGAAAAACATCATAAATCAGCTGTCTCCTACACACCCCCCATTGGGGATGAGTCCACAATGAGGCATGTACTCTGGGAATTGAACCAGTGATAACTTGGTTCCTGGATCAACACTCAACCATTTAACCACACCAGCCAGGCAAATTTCTTAAAGTAGATGCTACCTCTATCTACTTCAGGGTTTGGCTTCTCCATGAAGTCCTTTCCCCCTATTCCTCTTCCTGTTAGTTTTTCTTCTCTAACTCCTCTATCAGAGTCTAATCAGTTTGGAAGAACATTACTTTAAAGCTCTACAATGTGGGATGTTCAGTGTGAGCTCACTGGCAAAAATAAGCTCATATATACCTTAGACATATGGCCATCTTGGTTAAACTCTAAGGGCCTTAGTCTATTTATTTGTTGTAATTTTACTAGGTTATTATTAAATGACAGACAAGACAAATGAATATAATCTCTGGGTAAATTTGCAAATTTTAGTGATATTTCTCCCCATTAAGTTTTAACCTTAATAAGACAACAGAGACCTTTGTACAATAAACTAGTCCATGACTTAGTTTTAGCTTTATAGACAGAGAAACACCATTAAGTAATTATTTTTCTCTCAAAACAAAAATGAGTTTTAAACATCTGTACTGAGTCTTCTGAAAGTAATTTGTTTTTGACAGCTAGAGTTGAAACAAGACCCTGAATTCTATTCCAAAATAGATAAGACTAAGTCTTTGCCTCTACCCCTTTTGTTTAGTGGTAGTCTGTATGAGTAACCTATGTCTCTGAATGGTAATGATACATTGAAGAGCCAGACACATTTATCCAGACAGAACAAGTAACCAAACAGCTAGGTTTACTCAAGTACCAGATGGCCCTATTTTACAGAAAAGGAAATCAATGTCTAATGAGGCAAAGCAGCTGGGCCAAGGCCACTCCACAAGTTAACAGTGAAATCTTGCTCTCTTATGTTTTATGGGTTAAACATCACTATCCTGAAGATTTATTCATATTCTCTTACTCCTTACCTTGGGGGAATTCTCTTAAGTGTATTATTCCTCAGTTTCTACTTTATACAGTTGGGACAAATGACATTATTTCTTCACTAATTCATTCAGAAAAAAAGAGTCTAGGCATGGGTATAGTCAATAATTTTGTTAACTATTGGTCAATTTTGATAACTATTGTCAACTGATGATCTTCAGTGCCAATTCAACACCAACAGGAATCCCCAATTCAGGATGCAGTTAAAAAGAAATTTTTATTCAATTTCAAACAGCTCAACAGTGATGCAATGTACCATGTCTGTGAAAATGGCATGGCCATTGAACAGCCCTGAGGCCATACAGTTCTGCGGTCAGGTAGGCTGCTCTCTGGCTACACAGCTGTCTCTGTGATGGTCAGTGAGATGTATTTTAGCTAGGGAAACATAGTCTTCAGTCTTTGGTAGAAAGTGTCCTCTCTGTAGCAGAGAGGAGCTGGCTTATATTGTTGTAGTGTAACCCCCATTTTACAAAGGATGCCTCAAAAAATAGAATTATGGAATCATTTACTAAAGGTTGGTGGCATATGAGGGTTTAAAGCTCCAAATCTCGCAGCCCTGAACAGTTTGCTACATCTGGCTTATATTGTCAGAATATCACAAAAGTATAGATTACATCTTTGGGTCTAGAATGAGGAACCTGTTTCATGATTTTACAGAAGTGAAACTGAGCAAATTATTTATCTAAAGTATGAATCACTCAATCAACAGAAACACATTATCTGGGATGGACCACTTGGACAATTTAGAATAATTGTGCCGTTCAGATTCTGAGATCACTGAGTCAGCAGGAATGCACTATCTATAGCTTCTAAGGCAATTTAGGATAATTGAACTGTCTTGGATCCCAGGAATGTGTTTCAATGACCAGCGAGATAAAAATCAATGGGATATTCAAACCATCATCAATGGACTATTGGGATAGCATACATAAGTTCAGAAAATCAAAATAACTTTTAAATGAGTACAGAACCCAAAACAGCAAGGTTAAAATATTAAACAGCAATTTTTACCCAAGTATGGTTGCTACCATACTTCATTATAGACAAATTTATGCCTCTGTTTCCTGATTGGTCCATCCCCATGCAAATAAGGGCACTGACTCCTTACAGTTAGTTGGTCCAAAGGCACTGTTCAAACTGGTCAGAATATAGCTTCTCTGATTGGTTGGAGCTGCACAGCTCGAATTGAATGGGGAATGCCTCAATCCTACTCATTGAATAAGATTCCAGGGAATCTTTATAAGGTCTGGTTTAGATGGCAGAAACAGTGTATAGGCAGGCAGCTCAGTGCAGAGACAGGAAGTTTAGTGCACAGGCAGGCAGATTAGTATAGAGGCTTCTCCATGAAGTGCAATTTGTGTGAGAGACTTCTGTGAAAAAATGGCAGCTAGTCCCTGTTTTTAAAATATATATTTTATTGATTTTTCACAGGGAGGAAGGGAGAGAGCTAGAGAGCTAGAAACATCGATGAGAGAGAAACATCTATCAGCTGCCTCCTGCACACCCCCTATTGGGGATGTGCCTATAACCAAGGTACATGACCTTGACTGGAATTGAACCTGGGACCCTTCAGTCCGCAGGCCGATGCTCTGTCCACGGTTTCGGCTAGGCTCTGTTTTTTTTTTTTTTTTTTTTTTTTTTTTGTTTTTGTTTTTTTAATTTGAGCCCAGTTCGCAACAGCAGACCTTCTTAGTATGTGTCTTTTTTCCCCTCAGGGTTCATACTATATATTAGGCCAGGTGGGTACCTGAAATATTGGGGGAGCAGTCTGTAAAATACATTATTTTCTAACCATTATGCTATACAACTGAAACTAATGCAGAATAATATTGAATGTAAACTGTAATTTTAAATAAATAAATAAAATAGTCTAGGCATTAAAAAGATGGAAGAGATATAGTCCATATGTGGAGATATGCACTGTATTTTTGCTATATAAAAAATAAACACTAAAAAAGGAAAAAAAAGAAAGGGTAAACACAAAAATCACAATAAAAATCAGGACTGTAATAGAGTTTAAAACAAAATGCTGTAAGAGGATTTTATTGTTGTAGGGCCCCAAGATGGAGGAATTGACCTTCCCCACTGCCTGTTCCAGGATGTGACCTTTACAGTTAAAGATTAGACAGGGAGGAGGTCAGTTCTTTATGGATGAAGATTAGGCAAGAATGAAATCAGTCCCTAGAAACTCCCTACCCTGAGGACTTACCCAGAGGAATGGGAAGGGGAGAGACAAAGGGGACTGTTGACTAAGCATAGACCCTGTCATAAAACATGTAATTAACGAGCCCAGCTCTCCTTCTTGGAATTTCCTTGTTCCCTTCTTCCCCCTCCATGTGTAACCCCACCTGCGTGTGGTCTTTGCCTTTATAAACTCATGTTCTGCAGTTACTCGGGGCTCCAGGCAGCCAGCCCTGTTGCTGTCTGCCTGAGAAGCCCCTGCACTGCGCTTGTACTAATAAAACCTCATGCTTTTTGCATCAAGTTTTGGTCTTGGCGTTTGACTTGGGGTCGTCGCCCCCTCTGTCGGACTCACTGGGGGTCTTGGGACCTTACATTGTTACAGTAGAGGCAGACTTTGTCAAAATCTTTTTAGCTCTTTGAAGAAATATGTAAGGAGCTTAGTATCTGTACATTCTAAAACATTTTGAAAATTATATATACCGTATTTGCCGACGTATAAGACGATTTTTTGGCCCTGAAAAATACGTATTTGCTGGCGTATAAGACGATTGGGCTTCTAAGACGACCCCCTAACATTTCCACTAAAAATACAGAGTTTGTTATATACTCGCCATATAAGACTACCCCCCACTTGGAGGCATATTTTTCAGGGCCAAAAAATCGTCTTATACGCTGGCAAATACGGTAAACATACAGTTTTTCTATTCCTACTTCATCATCATCCAGTGCTGAGCATGACTATGTCTTTGCCATTATATGTGTGATAGGAACAACTCAGACACATGAAAAACTGGCAAGGTTTTCTAGATGCTTTTGAAATATTTTATTTCTCTATGCTTTTGCTCCCTCTGTCACTTCTACTTGGAAACCCTCTTTCCTTCTATACAAATTAGTTTCCTTTTTAAAGGCCCTGCTTAAAGGACCAATCAGTTCACATTAGGCTGTCTGTAGAGAGTATTAATGCACACAGGACATAAGATATTTAGTAACTAATCCTCATTATAAAACCACTTGTCAAGTACTGGACTTTACTTGGGTTTGCTGCATGATACATCACCTTCAATGATGGGCATTTGTAGAAAGGGACTGACACATGGTAATATCTTGGCTGACATAAAGCACACAGATCTGTTAGGTGTTCTTTAATCAAATACATAAATTCCATGTATTCAGAGGATTTACTTTTGTTAACATTAAAAAAAACAACAATAACATTAAAATCTGTAAAGAACTTTTGTGAGTTTATTTGAGCCAAACTGTCTACATATGCCAGGAAGAACCTCAATGAATTGAGATAATGCTCCAGAAAATGGCAGGTTACATCACATCTGTATTTATACATTGCAATAAAAGGAAAGGGATGTAGGTGGGTTACATGAAATCCATTGGTGATAGACTAGAGAGGTGGGAGAAAGCAAAGTGAGGGTGGGGATTGAGATTGGATAAAAAGTAAAATGATAAATATATAGTACTTAGGTGGATGCAGGAACAATTAACATGATAATAATGAAGGAATTTGTGGTATCTGTCCTGGGGCTGAGCATATTAAGTTGTTCCCCAAGGGGTCCAGAAAAAGTGAAGTTACAAGTTACTCAGACATTTCAAGGGTATGTTATCGTAGATGCAAAAAGACAGATAGACTCAGTTAAGGTAAAGGTTGACCTTATCAGTGAAGACATAACTACCCACCATAATGGCTTTTAGTCCAGACCATCCTTTGTGGTTACTTTAGGTCTCTGAGTTTGCAAGACCGCCATGCAGGCCTTTTCTGAGCTTGCCAGGTTAGCACGTGGTTCCTTTTGTCCACATTGTTTATGAAAAGCATTTTATGGCAAAAATTAATCCAGGTCATTCTTTTACTGGGATAAAATTTTTTGGAAAATGTTAACTAACTCATAGGACATTTAACCATCTAGTTTTTAGGGTTGAGATGTGGGCATCCTTTTTTAATTTAACTTTGCTTCATAGCATAATTCCTCAATATTAGAGTCTCCATATATACTAATTAAGTGGCTAAAGCTTGGCTTCTGTGGACTGTTTATATAATACAGATACTAATTTCCGGAACCTGCTGGCAACGAACAGTACCTGATTGAGAGGGTGAGGATAAGAAAAAGACAGACAAGAACAGACGGGTGTTGGGAGGGCTCAGACCTGAGGCCTACAGCCACGAATTTTATTTTTCCAAACTTTAAATACAATTCTTAAGGAGGAAATATTTATTTCAGGCAATCATGAAGGTGACCGTTTCTCCTAACATGATGAGTTCCTGGACAGATAAGTTCCTTCAGCACCTGAACTATTACAACCACCTGGCCTTTACGACCACCTGACATTTACAACCACCTATCTTCCTCTTATCTCGAAGCTCCTAAAGCAAAGGCATCTGCAGTTAGCAGCATTCCTAGGGGTAATAATTTTCCACTTAGGTGGAAAGGGGGGCACATGAGAGCTGTGTCCTACACCCATGCCTGCATTCAGGCATATAGGACCCTTGCATTCAGGGCAGCTCCCCACAACTAATGGCTCATAATGACTTTGAAAGAACTGTCTGGTTAAGCTTGCTAAAGCTAAAATTGCCTTTCATTTTTTATATTTCCACTGTTCTCACACTTTTGAGAACATTAAATATATTTTTACTCAGGAAAAATATTATATGCATCTTTATGGAAAAGATAACATTACTTTCCATGATTTTATATGTAGCCAAACTATGTATATCAAAGGCATATTTGCCCACACATTTGCCAGGACCTGTGATTTTTGCAAGCCTTCCCTTCAGCCTCAGAATCTGTCAATAAGAAATTGGTTCTCCCACTTATTCAAAAGTAGAATTGATTTCCAGGTATTTGATCTCTTCAGACTTTAATTATCACCAGGAGTTTAGAGTCAGTAGTATAAAAAGGGTACAGGGCCAGTAGCCTGACCATTCACTACTCCTGCTTGCTATTGCTGCTAAGACTGATTAAATACTCTGACCTGAAGTTTAAGTATGTTGCCATTCTGGGCTGTTCTGTATCATCTATTCTAGTTGATGTCTCTGCTTATCTTTCTAGACCTCAGGTACTTTCTGAACCTTTCTTGACCTGCTAGACACTTAGTCCAATTTTATTCTAGCCAGCCCTGTTTTACTTCTACTCATACCTCAGAGAACTTTTTGAGGATGGGAGGGAGATTTTGAATATTTAGAAATGAGAGGGATAATGAATTAAGTACCCTGAGATAACAGAAGGGAATAGGATTGATCAAGAACCCAGGAAAAAGAACTAAAAAAGAATAGAGACATCTCTTTCATTATAACAGTAGGGAAGAACAAAAAGTTGAGGCCAGACACAGTTTAGGTTATCTTTGGTGAAAATTGAAGTCAAGGTGGCTTCCATTTTGTAAATTAAGTTTGAGGTAAGTTCAGTCAGCTGAGGGACAAGGAGATATGGAAAACTAGACCTTGAAAAGGTAGCTAAAATTTAGAATATACCCTGTTTACATAGTCTCTTTCCCCAGTGTTGTGGGGTCGAACCCTGGGTTCAAAATAAGACCACTGGAGGTTGATGATTTGTTTTTAAAAAGTAGGCAAAGATTTATTGAAATATCTGGCCAGAGCAGCTGCAAGAGCACTACACGCAGGCAGGCTCCATATGACTGCGGCATTCCAGGTATAGGCAAGTCTTTTTTAAAGGCATAAACCACAAGAATTATCCTTTGTTTCTAGACTAAATTCTAAAGACTGGGGATAGCCCACAGGGTTGGTTTCCAGTCACATCCTGCTGGACATTGGAATGTGGCCCTACCTTGAGATAGCCAATAACACAGAAGCAGAGCTCAGCGGTTAGTCTCTAAAGGTTATCTACAGTTTCTATCCCTGAAGCTACTGAGTCAGTGGGAATCATTCTCCTGTGGTTCTGGTCTCAGGCACGGGAAAATTGCCTTAGCCTCCAGGTCTCCACATGGAAGTTGAGGTAAGTACCTTGTGTCTTAATCAGACTTAGCAGGGTTGGAATTCAAACAGCAGGCTTTATCAAAGTATGATTGCTACCATATTTCACCCAGACTGATTGTTTCTAATATCAGGGGCTGGAACAGCTACACTGAAATGATTCTGCAACACAGTGAATATATTAAAAAGCTTGAAAACTTCAATAGTAGACTACTTTAATGAGCAGTCTTCTGCAGCCCTGATCCCACAACCAGATGAGTTGGTGCCATTATAAATTAATAGTGTCTAACCTTAGCTGAGCTGTTAATGTCACCCACTAATTCATTGATTGGCTTTTGATCGGCTACTTCTGAGATTATATGCTTCTCTTACCCCCTAAGGAATATGCTAGGTGGTAATATTTGGGATTGACAGTTTGTAGTGAAATAACTCTTTTGCTTGAAAGCCATGGCAGGGACCTAATTTATGTTGCTATAACTAGACAATAAATGGGTCTGGGCTGCCTGTCACTATTTGAGCCAATTCAACAGAGACAGGGTTGAATCATATATGGACATTTATTCCAATAATGCTGACAGTAAGGGAGAGCAGCAGAAAATTCTTGTGGTTTGGTCACCCGCAAAAATCTGCTCTGCCCTCTACCATAAGCCATCTACTTATATTAGGTAGAAGGAACAAGATAAAAGAGGAAGTATGTAAAAGGAATAAGAATGGGTATTCAAAATAGGCAGTTTACATATAATGCAGGCTGGTGATTTGCAAAGGCCTGCAGATATGCAAAGGGGTGGAGA
Organism: Vespertilio murinus; assembly: GCA_963924515.1. NCBI lineage: Eukaryota > Metazoa > Chordata > Mammalia > Chiroptera > Vespertilionidae > Vespertilio > Vespertilio murinus. The sequence continues at coordinate 53,465,867 of OZ004710.1, forward strand.
TTTTCAAAGGGCAGGCACCTCTGCTTTCTGCAACAAGGTTGATAATTTTTCATGATAATAGTTCCTAGCTATTGAGGATGGGCCACATTTCCAGGTGAGCTCCCACATCCTGTGTGTAACTCCCACCCAGTATTGTGCCAGGTAAATTCTGGAACCCACAGGCCATGAGGGAGCAGAGTCCGATGCAAATGCAGGAAGTCTTTATTAAATCTAACCTGGGTTAGGGTTCAAGCTGGGGCACCAGTGCAGTGGCACTTAACCATTCCAAACTCAGACTCCATTCTAAGTTTCTTCCCGAGTTTTATACTCTAGCCCAGCTATGTAAGCAAGCACCCTTTGCCTCCCCCCTTCTTGTTCCCTTGCATTAGTCCTCTTTTGCTGTTGTGGCATTTCCAGGGTGGTCGGATGGTCATCTCCCGTAATTACAGGTTAGGCTGGTGTGTTCCCAGGAGGTGCTTTCCGCGGCCGTCAGCTCAGCTCCTGGGAGGAAAATTCCACAGTGGTTAGGTCAGTCGTCATGAGTATCATAAGATGTTGTACCTGCAGAATGAAACCTCCCTCGGGACCTAGCCTTGCTTTAATGTTTGCCATAAAATATTGTATTCTGGTTTACTCAACCTTATATTTGTATTCTGGTTTTACTCAACCTTACACCAGAATGTGTTTTCTTTAATCAAAACAAACCAATCATGGTTAATGAAATATGGTAGCAACCATACTTGGGTAAAAACTGCTATTTGAAACTTAACCCTGCTGTTCTGGCTTCGACATTCACTTACTTGCTTAAACATAGGGTAGTTATCTCAGCTTCCAGGTCGAGACCTGGAGGCTAAGGTAATTTTCCCATGCCTGGAACCAGAACTACAGGAGATTGATTCCCACTGACTCAGTAGCTTCAGGGATAGAAACTGTAGATAACCTTTAGAGACTAACCGTTGAGATAGGGCCACATTCCAATGTCCAGCAGGATGTGACTCTGAAAGACCCTGCAGGCTGTTCCCAGTCTTTAGAATTTAGAACAAAGGAAAATTCTTGTGGTTTGGACCTTTAAAAAGACTGCCTACACCTGAAACAGTGCGGTTGTATGGACTCCACCTGCATGTGGTACTCTCTTGGCTGTCCTGGCCAGTTTTTCAATAAATCATTGCCTGCTTTTTTAAATCAATCATCAGCCTCCGGTGGTCTTATTTTGAACCCAGGGTTCGACCCTACAGCATTTAACAGAGCATGATTAATATTTTTCATAATTATAACTGGTCCCCAAAATTTTGTTTCTACCCCTAACATTACCACCAACTATTAGTGCTAATTGGCAGAAAGACATGCATCTTTCTGGACTTTTGGGTGCTTCTGAGGGAAGATAGTCTTAAGCACTATGTGAAGAAAATATTCTCTTCTCTTGAATTAAATTAACTAAGATGAAAATCAGAAAATATGCTTTCTCTCCAAAGTCTGGATTCCCTTACTGTGTGTGTGTGTGTGCGTGTGCGTGTGTGTGTATGTGTGTGCGTGCATGTGTGTGTGTGTTTCTTAGTATTCCTATGAATTATGTCAGCTGAGGAGTTAGAATCTTCCATCATAACAGGAATGCACTCATGTATGGCTAATGGTCTATCTGAAATTGCTGTGTTGCAAATCAGTGATCTGGACAAGATACTTTAATGAGCCAATTAATTAGAAGTCATCTTTATTGCACGCAAGTTCAGAGCAGATTACCTGTCAAATTCTGAATACCCAAAGGAAGAAGCATTCTCTTTTTATATATTTTTTAGGTCATTGTGTAAGTTATTTTTACAGACAGTTTGTAACCTTGAGTACATATCATATCTAACAAACACCTGTAACCTTGAGTATCATATCTATATAGGCACCTGGCATCAATATCAGCATATTAGTTAGGTGGCTAGCTTGCAAGGTCAGACAAGTTTATCTTTTCTATTTAAGCAAAAAACAAAGTTATTTTATAGTCTTAAAAATAACAGAGTTGACATACAGTATAAGAGACTAAGAACAACAAAATAGTTCAAACAGCAGTTTTCAAAAAGAGGGATTACTATTCATATATATATATATATATATATATATATATATATATATATATGACTAAGGAAAGACTTTGAATTTTTTAAAATAGTGGGCTTTGGACCATGGAATTTGTGATCAATCTAACATGTGGCCTAGCATCAGAACCATGGTGTGGGTCGCAACGGGTGGATCAGATAAGATTTGTGAGATGAAAACACCTTTTCAGAATAAGGAAATGGATATGGAATTGTTGGATTGGAACCCAGATTCTTTGTCAGGAGTGGAAGAATGAATCCATGGCTAAAGTGTGTTAAAGAAAAAAACCATTGAAACCTGTAAAGAATTTTGTGAGTTTATTTGAGCCAAACTGTCGACAATTGCCAGGAAGCAGAACCTCAACGGATTGAGATAATGCTCCGGAGAATGGCGGGTTACATTTCTGTATTTATACCTATAAATCAAAGGAGGGACATAGGTGGGTTACATGAAATTCATTGGTGATGGAGTAAGGAGGCGGGAGAAAGCAAGCTGGTGGGAAAGCCCTGGGATTGGATAAAAAGTAAAATGATGGATGCTTACTTAGGTGAGTGCAGGAACAATTAACATGATAACGAAGGAATTTGAGGCATCTGTCCTGGCGCCCACCACATTTGGTTATACCCCAGGGGCTCCAGAGAAAAGGGAAGTTACAAGTTACTCAGACATCTAACAGATAGGTTATCTTAGAGGCAGGAAGGCAGATGGGCTCAGTAAAGATCAAATCTGATCTTTGTCTGGGAAACATTGGCCTAGAAAATGACTGCCCACTATAACCTGTTGGAAGTAAGATATTTAATTTTCAAACCATCCTTTGTGGTTACTTCAGGTCTCTCAGTCTGCAAGACTGCCACACAGGTCTTCCCTGAGCTCATCAGGTCAGCGAGTGGCTGTTTTCGTTCACAAGTGTAGTATAGCAAAGGTAGAGATTTATTGAAAAACAAATACAGACCCCCACTTGAGGAGAGGGAAAGAATCCCACAGAATGAACTCCCACGTGGGGAGGGGGAAAGGGTCCCACTGACTTCCTGTTTTCATGGTTTATAAAGGCTGTAGTCCCTGTGTCCTGATATCCACTCTTATTGGTCAATATTTCCTTTAAAATTGGTAACTATAGTTATTCCTGAGGCTCTCCTCCCTCATCATCCTCATATTCCTTCAGTGCTTCTTCCTTCTTTATTTTGTAAAATAGACCTTTTTTTTTTTCTACTTCTAGTTCCCTTGTCTTATGGAAATATACCTGTTGCTTGCTCCCTTGTCATATGGAAATGTAACTGCACCTGGCTTTCTTGTGTTATGGAAATGTACATTCTCCCAATCTGTAGCCCTATGTTTTTTTCCATGAACCCCAATTCTAAAAATTCCCTAAACCTGCCTATATTTCCCTAAAATTCCTGTTTCAGTACAATATTGAGCTGAAGTATCTGAAAGATGGGTATTTTTAACAAAACAAACAAACAAACAAACAAACAAAAAAAACAAAACAAAAAAACAAAAAAACACACATTGAAACCTGTAAAGAATTTTTGTGAGTTTATTTGAGCCAAACTATTGACATATGCTGGGAAGCAGAACCTCAATGGATTGAGATAATGTTCCGGAGAATGGTGAGTTATATTTCTATATTTATACATTGCAATCAAAGGAAAGGGACATAGGTGAGTTACATGAAATTCATTGGTGATAGATTAGGGAGGTGGGACAGAGGGAGCACTTGACATTAACTTGATAACAATAACAATGAGGGAATGTCTGGGGACCATTTGTTGTACTCTGAGGGGTCCAGGGTAAAAAGGAAGTTACAAGTTACCCATATATCTCACAGATACCTTTACCTTAGATGCAGGAAGGCAGATGGGCTCAGTAAAGTAGATCCAAGTTGATCTTTGTCAGGTGAAATATCTGGGACATGACTAGCCACTATAACCTGTTTGTGGTTAGATATTAAATTTTCAAACCATCTTTTGATGTTATTTTAGGTCTCTGAGTTTGCAAGACTGCCAAGCAGGCCTTCCCTAAGCTTGTCAGGTTAGCATGTGGCTCTTTTCTTTCACAGTATGCAGGCATAATAATAATTAGGGATTGGTGTGCTTCAGGCACTATTCTTATTACTTTATCTGTATTAACTCATTTAATTCTCACAACAGTCCTATGAGGTAGGTATTGCTTTTATCCATGGAGGAGTGGAAATTACAGAGCTAATAAATGGAAGAGCTAGAATTTACACCTGTGCAGTTACTAGTAGTTGTAATGACAAAAATGGAATTATCATCTCTATTTTTAAAATATAGAGAGGTTTATTAAGTTGTTCAAGATTAAAGAGCTAGTGGAATTAACTCAATAACTCAGATGTTCTGTCTGTCAGATATTGTTTTGTTACTACACTCTTGGCAATCAAAATACCAGCAACACTTAATCATTTGGGAGCTTATTAGAAAGTCAGGCTCTCAGGACCCTTCCTAGATCAGTTGAGTCTGAATCTGCATTTGTCTGGACATTGAAGTTTGAGAAACAATGGGTTATACCTGATTATCACCAATTCATGAGACAGAACTATTAGCCAAATTACTAGTAGTCAGTCAGAAACTACATCCTCTTGTTACAGAGTTCCTGAAGGATCAAACAATGCAGGAGGAGAGTTTGGAGAGACTCACTTTATTCATCTCGAGATGGGCTTAGAGAAAATGAATTCAAATTCTAAGCAAAGGTACAAACAGAACTTCCCTTTTTATTAAGGAGCCAGCTCTTTGTGCAATTAGTGGTTATCTTGCTGCTGTCCTTGAAAACAAATACAGCTAAATTTATGGGCATACCTAGTTTTGACCTGCAAGGTCAGACAGCTAATTTTATCCTCATTTTACAAGCAGGCTAGAAAGCAAACATTTTATCTAAGAAAAACAGCAGAAAATTCCAAACAGCAGTTTTTTACAAAATAGGGGTTTTCTTTCTCATCCTCCCCTGCACCCCCGCGCCTCCCCCCCCCCACCGCCTTGTCCCACAAGCTTTTCAGCCTTGTGGCACAATAACCACGGGATGTTATAGTGAATAGGGGTGTCAAAACTCTTTTACTACTTCCTGCTGGAAAGGGTCGCCGTCCCAAGGATTAACATCCCATTTCTTCCTCTTGGAGAGGTTTGTAAGGAATTCTTCTGGCTTGTAGGACCATTTGAAGTTTAAAGGCATCTAGACGGGATGAGATAAAGCTAGTTAACAGATTTAGAAGACAAAGTCCTAGGGTTATAGCTATCAGTAGTATTAACAGTGGTCCTGTCAATGGAAGGAGCCATTTTCAGAGCCCCCCCCCCCCCCCCCAGGTCTCAGATAACTCCTGTCTTATTTATGAAGCTCAATCAGCTAGTTTCTTGGCCCCATTCTTTACAATATCAGACTGGTTAGCATAAAAACAGCATTTTTTTTTCAAGGAACAGGCACAGCCCCCCTTTCTCCGCTGTAAGAAGGTTTATCCTCTTTGATTCTTGAGAGTAACTGCTGCCAGTGAGTGGTTAAGATTAAGAAAGTTCAGTAACAGTTAAAGAATTAGCCTTAGCTTCATTATGTTCCTTTGATGTGCTGGACCATTATCAGTAAATTTATGGTGCCTCTGTGTTCCAGCAAGGGCAGAAGAACTCTTCACCTGGGACTAGCCTTGTGTTCTGGTGGCACTCATAAAAAGACAAAATGAGAATTATTAGAAAGAAAAAACAACAACAATAGTTATCTAGAGATACAAGAGCATTTCCAATTTAAGAGAAGATAAGAAATATTAGTGTAAGGAAGAATTCAGCAGGGCATTTCTGAATCCCTTGGATCAGGTTGATCAGCCAGGTCTGTTGTTTTCTTGAAGGTGACCCACAGGGTGTGTTTCTGGTCAAAGGTCACCTTCTGCTTAGTCTGGATGTCACTCAGCTGGTGGGCTGCTTTCACCCAAGAGTGGTGAATCCAGTTGTTCAGTCCTGCAACCTTGAGAGTTGTGGGAGTGGTTAGTATGACTGGATAAGGTCCTTTCCAAATTGTCTTAAGGGGCTCTTTTTCCCCCCAGTCTTTTACCCAAACCTGGTCTCCAGGTTTATAAGGATGTACAGCTTTTCCTAGAGAGATGAGTCGTCGGTCAGTAACCTATCTGTGGATCTCAAAGATAGTTTTTTCAAGTCCTTGGAGTTGCTTCTGGATTTCTAAGTTTCTTATTTCTCTCAAATCTTCCTTTGGCTGAACTAACAGAGGGAGTCTACCATATAGAATTTCAAAGGGAGAGAAACACCCTGGCCTTCAGGACACAGCATACTCGCAGGAGTGCAAGAGGCAAGATTGGATAAGGTTGTCTCTTAGTATATCTTTGTTAGGTTTGAAAGGAAACAGGAAACAGAACAAGGAATTTTAAAGTAGAGTTTATTCCCCGGTAATGGGCAGAAGCCATCACCGAGGTAAAGATCAGAATTGGGGGGAGAGGGGACAGGAAATCGGACCCAGTCAGGCTGATGGCGGTCAACATCCAACAGCAGCACATGTCTTGCCTTCTTAAAGGACGGAAATGGAGGGGGTTGGGCCCAGGGTGGAACAGGAAGGGATGGGCCCCAAGGGCACTTTGGCCCGTGTTGATTGGTGGTTCACTGTCTTGGAGATGTCTCTGTGGCAGGTGCCAGTAATGTGTTAGCTCCACTCACCAGTTTGGGAGGGGGGGAGAGCCTTTCAATCTTAGCCATAGCCTACTTTAGAGTCCAGTTCATGTACTCTACCTTCCCTGAACTCTGAGGCCTGTAAGCTGTATTTAGGTTCCATCTAATTCCTAAAGCTTTAGCTATCTGTTGTATTATTTCTGCTACAAAGGCTGGGCCATTATCAGACCCTATGGTCAGAGGCATTCCATACCTTGGAATTATGTCCTTCAGTAATGCCTTAGTGACTTCTCTAGCCTTTTCAGTGCGAGTGGGATATGCCTCGACCCAGCGTGAAAAGGTACAAAGACTAGTAGCTATCTATTTCCTCTGCTAGGCCCTACTTCTGTAAATTCTACTTTTAAGTCCTCAAAAAGAGCTTGCCCATAGCGCTGAACTCCTGTCGGTCCCAGAGGACCCTGTTTGACATTGTTCTGTGCACAGAGGAGGCATCCCTGTGAGACTAAGGCACACAAGGAGGGAAGACGGGCAATTAGGTAATATCTGCCTAACAAAGCCTCTAAAACAGTCTTCCCTAAGTGAGTAAGTTCATGCTGTTGGAGGACTACCTTATGTGCTAACTGTTCTGGGACATAGACCCTATGATCTGGGAGTGTCCACCAATCTTCTTTTGTTCTTTTGCCCCCTTCTTGCTGAGCCCATTCCTCCTCCTGTGGAGTGTATTTTGGAGGTTCAGGTAATTCTGGAGCCAACATGATCTGTGCTGGTGCTGTTTGTCCTTTGATAGCCTGATTTTCTGCGGCATCAGCACACTGGTTTCCTTCTGGCACTGAATCTTTCCCTTTCTGGTGACCTTTGCAATGAATGACAGCTATTTCTTTAGGCTCCCAAACTGCTTCTAGTAGCTCTAAAATCTTATTTTGATTTTTGATTTATTTTTCTCCTTTCATCAGGAGGCCCCTTTCCTTGTATATAGCTCCATGAATATGAGGGTAGCAAAGGCATAGCCTGAATCAGTGTAGATGTTGACACGCTTATCCTTACTGAGTTCCAAGGCTCTGGTGAGGGCCCAGAGTTCTGCCCTCTGTGCTGACCATCCTTCAGGCAGGGTCTATCCTTCAGTTGTCTCAAAGTTTTATACCACTGCATATCCAGCTTCTTTTTTCTTCATCTAAGAAGCTGCTGCTATCTGTGAACAATACCAAGTCCGGGTTTGACAGTGTCACATGCAAGGTTGTAACAGCCTCATTAACAGCCCATAAATCCTATACTGGGCGGTAGTCATTAGTCCCAGGCTTTTTTGACAGGCAAGAGGGGAATATTCCATGGTGACTGGTATCTTTTAAGGAGTCCCCACTGAAGTAGCCGGTCTAAATGGATCTGAATTCCTAGGTGTGCTTCCCTTGGAATTGGATATTGTCAGATTTTGACAGGCTGTGCCCCAGGCTTTAAATCAATTAGTATTGGGGCATGGTCTTTGGCCAGGACAGGGGGATTTCCTTCTGCCCAGACCAGTGGGAATTCTTCCTCTAATTCAGGCTCTAAAGGTGAGGCCTTTGACTGAGGGTCATAAAGTCTCCATTCTTCCTTCTGGGGCACTGCTAAGGGCAGGATCATTGGAGAAGTCTCCCCAACTCAGGTGAAGCTGTGCTGAGCCATTTGGAGCAAAAGTGATTTCTGCCTTCATTTTGGCTAAAAGGTCTCTACCCATCAGAGGTACTGGACAGTCTGGCAAGTACAGGAATTCATGAATTACTCGGTGGCCGCCAAGTTGGCATCGGCGAGGCTGGCAGAATGGTCTACAAGTCTGGTCCCCAGTAGCTTCAATAATGGTGACCTCCTTCCCTGAGAGAGGCACTACTTTCTGTGTGACTACTGAGTGCTCCGCTCCCGTATCAATCATAAAGTCCACATTCTGGCCGTCAGTTTTCATTCTGACCATGGGCTTGTGGGGGCCCAGCTGAAAAGAGCCAGGTCTATCATAGTCAGAGTCGGCTGCTGCCATCCCAATAAGGTCTGCTTCAGGTGGTTCTAGTTGATAGCAACTGGGTGGAAAAAGGGACCCTAATTTCTTGCTCTGCCATTTGGGACATTCATTCTTCCAGTGCCCTGTTTCCTTACAATAGGCACACTGGTCCCGTCTCAGATTTGCTCTCCCTTTCCCTCCTGATCTGTCATCTTGCTTCCCTTTTTGGGCTGTCTAGGGGCCAAAACCTCTGAAAGCCATTGCTATCACATTGGCCTTTCTTTGTATTCTCTTTACTTCCTCCTGTTTTGCTGTCCTGTCTCGGTTGATGAAAACCTTGTTGGCTATCTCTAGCAGTTCACTAGCATTTTTTTCCTGCAAACCCTTCCAGCTTCTGTAATTTTCTCCTGATATCAGGCTGTGCTTGGCCTACAAAAGCAGCATTTACCATGATTTGAGTGTCTGGGGCCTCAGGATTAAAGGGAGTGTAGATTCGGTATGCCTCACACAGTCTCTCATATTAAGCTGCTGGACTTCCATCCGGCTTCTGGAAAACCTCAGAGATTTTAGCCATATTGGTGGGTTTCTTGGCTCTGGCCCTGATCCCCTGGAGGAAAGCCAGCCAATATCTTTGTAATCTGGTCTTTCTGTCTTCTGAGTTCGGGGACCAATTAGGTTCCTCATTAGGGAAGCCCTCCCTTGCCCATCTGTCTGTGTCTAAAGTCCCTGCCAGGGCCTGGGTCTGGAGCCACTTCCAAGCCTCTGTCATTACTCTCATGTACTCCTCAGTGTTAAAGAATGCAAAAAGGAGCTGCTTGCAATCCACCCAGGTGGGCTTCGGGGTCTGAAAGATCATTTCTAGGAGATCTACCATGGCCTGAGGTTTTTCAGAATAAGCTGGGGTGTGTTGCTTCCAATTCAGAATGTCACTTGTGGTAAAGGACTGATAATAATAGACCGGCCTTCCTTCCTGTGAGGTCCCATCTTCACCCAGCACTTGGGCACCCTGAATCTCCCTGAGAGGCATCTGAAGTGCTGGCTGTTGTTTGGGCCCTTGATCAGCTGAATGCAAGCGCTGCCCAACCAGCTCTGGAGAAGGGAGATGGAGGGAGGCAGTGTTTCCAGATTTTCCAGACCTTCCAGGCTAGCGGGGGGGGGGGGGGGGGGCACTTGGTGCTTCCTGTGGCTCATATGGAGGTGGTAACACTGGTGGGACTTCCTCGGAGGCGTCCTGTAGAATATGGGGTTGAACTTCCTTCTGAATAACTTACTCCTTCCCTGCTTGTTTCTCCTTAGTCTACTCCTGGTCTGCTTGCCTCTCCTTAGTCTGCTCCTGCCCTGCCTGCCCCTCCTTAGTCTGCTACTTCCCTGCCTGTCTCCATTCCTGCTACTAAAATCTTACTCTGTCCCTTCTTGCACACACAGAACCGGACCCAAGGTGGCAAGGTCTGAGCAATTTCTAACCAGCTATCTATGTAGGGGAACTGATCTGGGTGCCCAGGATCTCCTGTGACTACATTCCACACTGCCCTGACCAATCCTTCATCTAAAGAGCCTTCCAAGGGCCAGCCAACCCTGAAGGCTGGCCATTCTACTTCATGGAATTTCCTCAGTGTTTCAGAATTCATTTTAATTCCATAATCTCCATCAAATCACTTTTTAAAATTTTTCAACATGCAATTGAGAACAGTGGGTTTACTCTGTCCCTACCCCATGATGGTAGGTGGCGCAAGACAGACAAGGGAGGGGGCAACCTGTTTTCACAGATCCTCACTCAGATGCCCGCCTGGTCGCGTCCCTTGGGAGCTTAGATTCATCTTAGCTAAGGTGCACCCGTATAAAACCCAGGCCTGGTCACCTCTACGTGGGGGTGAGTCACCTTTATGCCATATGATGAATCGCTAAACCACAGGTTGGGGCCCACTCGGACTCCGTAACTGAAGTCGGGGAGCCACACAAAGGATAAGAGAGGGCAGGCCCTCTCCCTCCACACTCACACACTCTCACCAGACATTCACTCAGAGTTTAAACAATCATCCACCCAATTCCTGATTAATTTTCCTGAGGAAGCTATATGGCTTCCCAAAAGAAAAGATAATTTAATCCAGTTATAGATGCTATTAGAATCAGGGGTCCATAGATAATAATAACTTCAGCCTTAGTTCCACATTGGACTATGATGTCACAGGCAGAGACAGCCCTGCGGAGCTATAAGCCCTGTCTCTGAAAGTCTCCGATCACTAAAGAGATAATAAAGCCATAAATAAAAGTTCTTTGTTCCTTGAAATGTCACAAATTTATACCTTTAAATTAACCTTAGGACTTTAAAATTTCAATTTAATATAGCAAATTTATAAATCAGAGCAAACTGAAACCCTTACTTATACAAATTTATAAACAGAGATAAATTTTTATTAGCTAAATGGGCTGATTCCTTTCACTGTGATAGAGAGCAAACATCTCTGAGAAAAATAACTCAGCAATGCTTGCTTAAGAGGTTTGCAGACCTTCGCAGCAGGTCCACCCTATCTTTAAACAATTTAAACAACAGAAAGACATAACAAATACTCCCATGTGAATAAACTAACAGCACAAAGTAGCTTTTACTTCACACAGACCATTTAATGAACTAATAATTATGCCAAGACAGACAAACATCCATACTCACACTCCCTCAGTAGACTAGCCCAGACTGAAGATGAGCAGATAAACACAACAATGCCCAACTCCCCAGATGGGCTTGAGGGCACTCCTAGCACCCATGCCCCAAAATAGAATTCTCAACCAATGTCTTGGTGAGAAACTACCAGAGGAGTTAAGACTGTGTCCAGTCCCCCTTCTTGGTAACAAATTGGCTAGTCCCACACAAATAAACAGCAGAGCGAACTCATAATTCCTTCATTCACTCCAGAGTCCCACATTTATATACTAGCTAGTCTTAGTTTTTTACTTCTACCAGATATTTACTGAGTTTAAACAGTCACCTGATTCCTGACTCCTGATTAATTTGCCTGAGGAAGCTTTATGGCCTCTGGGGAGGTGATCAAGTTCCCCCTTCCACTCATTCAAGTGGGCTGAACTGATGGGGCCCCTACCTTACAGATTCTGTTCACAGGTCTAGAAGTGTCTGTCCGCTCTCTCCAAATGCTGTCTGGGTCCTGGGTGAGGTCTCAGAGCGCCCAAAGTCCCCCGGTTTAATTCTGCTAAATCAACAGAGAAGGCGCCTTCCAGAAGCCTGTCCAACGCCCCCTGGCCCCAAACCCGATCCACTCACCAGAGGCTAAATGTCAAACATGGGTTGGTTTTCTTGATCAATGCACCAAATTATATTACAGAGTTCCCGAACAAACAATGCAAGAGGAAAATTTGGAGAGACTCACTTTATTCATCTTGAGATGGGCTTAGAGAAAATGAATTCAAATTCTAAGCAAAGGTACAAGCAGAACTTCCCTTTTTATTAAGGAAATAAATTGCTCTCTGTGCAATTAGTGATTATCTCGCTGCTGTCCTTGAAAACAAATACAGCTAAATTTATGGGCATACCTAGTTTTGACCTGCAAGGTTAGACAGCTAATTTTATGATCCTCATTTTACAAGCAGGCTAAAAAGCAAATATTTTATCTAAGAAAAACAGCAGAAATTTTCAAACAGCAGTTTTTTACAAAATAGGGGTTTCCTTCTCACTATTATCTATTTTTAAAAGGGTGAGGTTAGGAATTTGGGGGTTATTTAAATAACAGGAAACACAGGGTTTTGAATAGTTGACCATCATTGAAAGTATTGAAGTTCAGAAGTTAGGAAATGGGACTGTACAGAAACTAAAGTTTTATTCTGTAGGTTTTCAAAGATGAGTGACTGAGATGTGTAGGCAATGCAGGACTACCAGCTAGACCTCATTTCAGAGTGTCTTTTATTTATTTGCCAAGTGCAGAGCTGGTTATAAAGTGTGTCTGATTTTATAGTGATTCCAACAGGGAGGGTTAAATAATGGATTTTCCATACTCTCTAGATGACCTTTCAGCTTCTCTGTACTGGGGAAATCACATATTTCATTGCTTTAAGTAAACCTGATACATGAATTTATAAACAGATTTATAAACTGAAAGTTAAAGGTTTGGAAATCTAGATTAACTAAATTATTTGTTGTGTTAGAGGACATGTTATTATATGTTTCCTTTCAATAATGAGCTCCCCAAAAATATTTAAGACAAAATTTTTTTGTCTCTGTTAATAATACAGCCAGATAAAAGGATTCACAATATAAGTGAGGTGTCTTAGCATTGTGCTAGGATCATTTATCTAAGCAACTATTAAATTGTTCTTAATATTTTCTGAATTAGGGATATATAAGGTTTTGCTATATACCATCTTTGAAAAGACAAGAGAGGTGCTATCCGGAAAATGCAATATTTATTTTCGGTATCTTTAAATTCGATTTTATATTTTTAATTCTTCATGGCCCATGAAACTGAAGATGTGACTTCACTGAACTGATATTTATTAGAATTTGAGGAATGAAACTGAAATAAAAAGGCAATTCTTTTATTTTGGTACAAGGCCTCCTAAGCAACATTTCACAAAACACATGTTGTCAATTACCATTGTGGCTTCATCCATCCATCCATCCATCCATCCATCCATCTACCTACCCACTCACCTACTTATTTGTTAATTCATTTAGTCAACATTGTCAATAGTCACTTTTACAGGATTGGGGATGCAATAATGATCAAGTCAGATACATTTCCTACCTTTTGTGGCTTATAGTCTAGTTTTTAGATGCAGCCAGGTTAACCAGACTATGATGTAATGGTAGCATAGAGAAAATGCTTATGACCCAAACAAGCTGAAATTTATAGAAATTATATAAGCTATCTGTTTGTACTAATACACTACTCCAAAAATGGTGTTTTGAAAATACATATTTATTATTCCACAGTTTCTGTGAGCCATGCACTGGGTTATGATTTAGCTGGATACTCTGCTTTAGGGTTTCTCATTGGCTATAATCCAAGTATTGGCCAGGGATGCAGTCATCTTAAGGCTTAACTAGGGAATGAACTTGTCTAAGCTCACTCACATGACTATTGGCAGAACTCAGTTTCTCATAGTTTTTGGACTGTAAGCATAAGTTCCTTGCTGGTTGTTTATAAGAGGTCACCCTCAATTACTTTCCGCATGGGTCTTTCTTTCTTTTCTTTCCTTTTTTTAAAGCTATATATATATATATATATATATATATATATATATATATATATAATTTTAAAATATATTTTATTGATTTCTTACAGAGAGGAAGAGAGAGGAATAGAGAGCTAGAAACATCGATGAGAGAGAATCATAGATCAACTGCCTCTTGCACACCCCCTAATGGGGATGTGCCCGCAACCAAGGTACAGGCCCTTGACCGGAATCGAACCTGGGACCTTTCAGTCCACAGGCCGACGCTCTATCCACTGAGCCAAACTGCTTTTGGTGCCACATGGGTCTTTCTATAGTGTTGTGGTGTACCTCCATCTTACAAAGGACACCTCTAGAAGTCAAATTATGGAGTCATTTATTTAAGGCCGGTGGCATACGGGGGGCTAAAGCTCCAAATCTTGCAACCCTAAACAGCTTGCCACATCTGGCTTATACTGGCAAAATATCATGAAGGTATGGATTACATCTTTGGGTCTGGAATGAGGAACCTGTTTTGTGCAAAGCTTTTTACAGAAACTAAATTGAGCAAGTGTATTAGTACAAACAGATAGCTTATACAACTTCTATAAATTTATCTAAAGTATCTAAGAATCACTGAATCAACAGAAACACATTATCTGGGACCACCTGGGCAATTTAGAATAATTGTGCTGTCCAGATTCTGGGATCACTGAGTCAATGGGAATGCACTATCTACTGAGGTAATTTAGGATAATTTGTGCTCTTCTGATTCTGGGACCACTGAGTCTACCGAAACTCAGTTATCTGTAGCTACTGAGACAATTTAGGATAATTGAACTGTCCTGGTTTCCAGAAGAACGTGTTTCAATGACCAGTGAGATAATAATCAATGGGATATTCAAACCATCATCAATGGAGTATTGGGATAACATACATAAGTTCAAAAAATCAAAATAACTTTCTATTGTTTTAGCAAATAAATAAGTACAGAACCCAAACAACAGTTTCTATCTGAGATGATTGCTACCATACTTCATTCCCCACTGGTTTTATGTGCATGAGTCAAAGCATGGACTCATCCTTATTAGTTAGGGGATTGTACTGCCCCTTAATTTCAAGTAGTTTGACAGCATTAGTTTTTCTAAACTGCCTGCTTGGCACAATTGGTTTTCTATTTACTCATCCCACTTCCTTTAAAGGCATTCTCTGTTCTGTTCCTGTTCTCTTGTCCCCTCACACATCTAGCCTTACTTAGCCCTGGACTTTCTCACTTGCTAGCAAAAATGTTTTTACAGATACCAAGGCCCCTAGTACCAGAGTCCCCATTAGTACTGGCTTCACTGAAGTCCAGTTCCCCTCCTGTAGGCATCAAGTCTCTTCCTCCTGGCATGTATGGAGCCCAGGCTAGGGATCTCACAGGTGAGGCTGCTGGTTGCCAGGATCCAGGCCTCCAGGTTGTTTCCTGGTCTGGAACTGGGAGTGGTGTAGCCAGGTCTGACACCATTTACTTCGACAGCCCTGGGCATGCTCAGGATAATGGTGCAGCATCCCTTTCAGGTCGGGGTGAGTCCTTGGGCAGTGAACTTCTTTACCCACATGGAATCCCCAGGCCGGAAGGGATGTATAGGGTCCACAGTGGGCACTGGCAGTGCATTTCAAACAAGCTCTAAGTGGCTCTCTGGGTATAATGCAAGGAATGGTTATGAATTCCAGCTTTCAGTTTCTCCCTGACCCTAAGAAGGATGAGGGGAGGTCTACTATACATGATTTCAAAAGGGGAAAACCCCTCCCAGTAGTGGGTACACCTGGCCCATTAGAGGGCGAAGGGCAGGAGGTTGGTCCAGTTTTCACTGGTTTCTAGGACAAATTTAGTTAAACTACTTTTTAGAGTCCTGCTCATGTCTGTCCAGATTCTGGGCCTAAGGCTTGAGCTATATACTTTGAGATACCTTGACTATAAAGGTGGGTATGTTATCTGATCCTATGATTACTAGCAGCCCAAATCCAGGCATAATCTCCTGTAGTAATTTCTTGACTACTATAGAGGCAGTTTCTGTCCTAGTGGGGTATGCTTCAACCCAACCAGAGAAAGTGTCTATGAGAACTAGCAGGTACTTGTAACCTGATGCTGGTGGCTTAATCTCTGTGAAATCCACCTCCCAAAGCTCTCCTGGGAAATTTCCATGGGGCCCGAATTCCCAGGGGGACCCTCTTACTTTGCTTAGTATTTACCTGTGCACAGATAGTACTTCTAGTGACTATGCTTTTAATTATCTTATCTAAGCTTGGTATATAGTACCTGTCTCACAGAAGTTCAGAAGTCTTGGTGACGCCTATGTGGGTAGCCTGGTATAACTGGGCAACTAACGTCAGACCTAGAGCCTCTGGGACCAACAGTCTGTCATCTGGTAGGGTCCACCAACCATCTGGTCCTTTGATGGATTGCTTCTGTTCTGCCAATTCCTCCACTTGTTTGGTGTAGAAGGGGGTCTGTGGTAGGTTGGGGTCTGGTAGGGTTACTAAAACTTGTAAAGGCTCCACTCGTTTTAGGGCAGCTTCCTTGGCAGCTTGGTCTATGCTCTATTTCCTCTGGCTTCAGTTGTCTCCCCTTTCTGATGTTCTTTGCAGTGCACTATTGCAACTTCCCTTGGGAGCCAGATAACCTCTAATAAGGCTAAAATTTCTTTCTTATTTTTAATGTCCTTTCCAGCTGAATTTGATAACCCTCTTTCCCAGTGGATGGCACTGTGTCCCCATAGAAGGGCCTGGATTAAGGCCAAAAGTTCAGCTTTTTATACTGATGTCCTCCTGTTCAAACACTGTGCCCAAATTGTGTGGTCCTGGGTGACTACCGCTGCCTCTGCATATAGGATCCTCTCCAAAACATAACTGCTTCCATCCGTGAACAGTACCTCATCTGGTGATGATAGTGGGGCATATGTTAGGCCTGGGTGAGATGTTTGTACTGCATCTGTTACCTCTATGCAGTCATGAATGGGTTCCTCTGTATCACCTTCTGGGAGTAGACTGACAGAGTTGATGGCCAATGTCTTATGGAACTGGATGCGGGGCTGATCCAGAAGAGCTTTGCACTGGGTGATCCTGGTATTTGACATCCATCTCTCTGGAGCACCTCAAAGGAGGGCCTCCAAAGCATAACGTGTTGTCAGGGCTAGTTCCTGGCCCAGAGTCAGCTTATATGCCTCCTTTACCATCAATGCTGTGGCTGCCACTGCCTGGAGGCATGCTGGCCACCTGCTGCCATGGGGTCTAGTCATTTAGACAGATAAGAACAGGTCTCTTCCAGGGACCTAGAGTCTGAGTTAGAACCCCTTTGGCAATGCCCCTTACCTCAGTCACATAGAGGTGGAAGGGCTTCTTGACCTGGCAAGGTTAGGGCAGGTGCTGAGATGAGAGCCTTCTTTAGCTCCTCAAAGCCCATTGTTCCACTTTGGTCTAGTTCAGAGGCTGAGCTGGAGTGGTGGTGGCTTGCAATTGGACTACTATAGGAGCTTGATGACTTGCCAACCCCGGGAGGCTGTTTTCTTTCTATGCTATGGAATAAAGATGCTGTAATTCCTCCAAGTATGTGGAGGGCTTATGCTCTTTGCCTGACATCACTTTTTCCATTTCCTGCAAGAGATAATCCTCCGAGAGAAGACAGGTTAAAAGAATACAGGCAGGAGAGAATGCAATCGGAGTTGGGTTCCTTTGATCCCCATGAGGTGTGCTCCATCCCCCTCAAAGATATGGTGCCTTATAATTTCTGTAGGAGATCACATCCAATTAAGGGGTACGGGCATTCTGGCACGACTAGAAATGAATGCGTCACCGTGTTCCTTCCAAGGTCAATAGTCCTTTTTGATGACCAAGGAAAACAGGCAATTTGTTTGGTGGCTCCCTAGACTGATGTATTTTTAGAGGTTACGGGTCCCATTGGCTCTGTCAAGACTGAATAGGCTGCCCCAGTGTCCACCAGGAAACTAACAGATTTACCCCTCATTTGTAAGGTTACACTGGGCTCCTGGGGGCTTAATGGAAAGGAGCTCCAGCCCCTACAGTCCCCTTCCACTAAGTTAAACACCCTTGGAGTCTGAGTCTCCCCTTTTGCTTCCCTAGCTAACTTGTCAGGACATTCTCTTTTCCAATGCCCCTGCTTCCTACAATAGGCTTCCTACTTGTTGCTGGCCTTTTCTTTTCTTTTCTTTCTTTTTTTTAAAAATTTCTTTATTGATTAAGGTATCACATATTTGTCCTTAACCCCCCATTCTAATCCCCCCCACTCATGCCCCCAACCCCCTATTGTCCTTGACCACTGGTTACACTCATATGTGTGCACATAAGTCCTTTGATTGATCTCTCCCTTTTATCCCCACCCTCCCTTTGAGGTTCAACAGTCTGACCCAGGGGTGGGCAAACTTTTTGACTCGAGGGCCACAATGGGTTCTTAAACTGGACTGGAGGGCCGAAACAAAAGCAACCTGACCATGCTGGCACTCTCATCTTGGGCTTCCGGTGAAGGAGCGGAAGGGAGAGCAAGAGAACTCTCCCCTCTTTTGGCTCCGCAGGTCAGATAGAACAGCAGAATGGGCCAGATTCGGCCTGCAGGCCATAGTTTGCCCACAACTGGTCTGACCCATGGCTCCTTATCTCTGGGTCTGTTCTTGTTCATCAGTGTATGTTGTTCACCATTTCCCCTAGATGAGTGAGATCATGTCCTACTGGAAATATACTTATAAGAATCAAAAATGAGACAAGCAATAATCGTTATGTTGAAAGGCATATGAATCAATCTGTAGTGAGTTTCTTTCTGGGCCACCAGTTCTTTTGAGACCCAATTTCAATGCCAAACAGTTCCTTATGTGTACATGTCAGCAATGATATTTCAGTTCTGTATGGTGGGCAAATAGTGGTAATGCAGGTTCAACCTGCTCTGGTTTGGTCCTGGGCAACCTGCAGTAACACACAGCTGCTGACTGCTAGTATGGCAAGGTGTCATCAGAGACTTCCATCTCTGGACTGCTTCTCTTCTGTCTTCATGGTTGGAGTAGTCCTGCCAATTCCTCTCTGTTGCCAGAATCCACATGGTCTTGGAGTTGTTTTCTGAAAATATACAAACATATTCTCAGCCAAAAGTTAATAAAGGAATATTTTTCTATAAATTTGACTTGGGATCCTTTTTCATTTTTTACCCAAATGATTTTCCTCTGGCTTGTTTTGACACCATGTGTGTTTTTCATGGGTGTCTTGCTGATAGCATTACAATTAATTTTCTAAAGTACAAATTTTCTAGATGTAATTTACTTTAAGGGTATTTTTCTTTACATGATATTCTTTTACTTTCCCACTTTTGGGATTTAAATATTAGGAGGCTTTTGAAAATTTTATAATGTAAGTCTTGATAGCTTTTAAATTTTAATTTTTTGCACTATAATATGACTGCTTTAGGTTCATTTCCTGTTGAGATTTTATCATGAGATGAGCTACCAATATAAATTTTAGTTAACACTTTAAGAACAGCTTTTTGTCAAGTGTATTAGTTTTTCTAGGATATCCGCTTATTTCAGTTAGCCAACTTAAATTAGCCTGAAAACTTGTCCACTATTTTACTGTCAAATTTATTATTCTAAAACAATCTTATTTTACCATGCAAATATTAGGGGAAAGGATTACTTGCCTACTTGAGTAGGCCCTGAGCATTCCTGGTAGTAAACTGGATTTAGATATCAAAAACCCACTTCCCCACACCATGTTTACAAGACAAGTCTTGTTGTAGTGTGAGGGCAGCTGCTGACAGCCAAGTCTCTGTCTTTTACCCGGGTCCTGATTTGAGATGGGCATGGGAAGTTAAGCAGCCATAGGGCCAGGAGACTCCTTCAGCAGGGGTGAGGTTTCAGGCCCCTGCAAAGTTTTTGGGGTGAGGATCTGTTACCCACCTCAGTTGACCCCCAAGTTCTCTCCTGATGGCCCCCCTGCGACTGTGCCTGTCTTAGGTCGTTCCTTCCCTGAGGAATCTTACCAGTCACTGGCTAACCAGCCATCCTCTGTGGCCAAACAGGGTGATGTGAGGTTCAGTTATGTCTCCTTGGTATCCTATGCTCCCGTGGCCTCCACATCCAGCTACTGCCTTAGGATTCCCAGGCCTTGTGGTGGGGCCCCAGCTGCTGGCCTTTTCTTTCTTCCAACATTTCTCCAACATTTGAAAAGAGAGGTGAATTTACTTCCTCAAGTCTATAGAGTTAGTAAGAACTATTTTCTGACATCAGCAGTGGAGCTAAGCTTCTGGGAGAACTAAAGCAATACATGCACTGACTATGTAGAACTAGATGAGAATACATAATTCAAGGCAGCTGAGCATAAGGGTAAGTAATTTCCATGGAATCTGGTATCCTTCTTT
The DNA here is from genome assembly GCA_963924515.1 of Vespertilio murinus. Lineage (NCBI taxonomy): Eukaryota > Metazoa > Chordata > Mammalia > Chiroptera > Vespertilionidae > Vespertilio > Vespertilio murinus. The sequence goes on from OZ004710.1 coordinate 53,486,067, forward strand.
CCCCCTGTAACCTGACTTTCCAATCTTTTCTTAAGTTAAATTTTTATAATTCCATTGTTTAAAGTATTACAAATAGTAGTACATATGTTGCCTTCCCCCCATTAACCTCCAACTGGCCTCCCCGATTCCCCCATATGCTTATATTCATGCATACAAGTCCTTGGGTTGATCTCTTACCCTTTCCAACCCTCCCAGCATTCCTGCTGTACTTTCACAATCTGTTTGATGCTTCTTTGCCTCTGTATCTATTTTTTCAACAGTTTATAATGTTCTTTATATTCCACAAATGAATGATATAATATGGCATTTATCTTTCACTGACTGGATTATTTCACTTAGCATAATGCTTTCCAGTTCCATCCATGCTATTTCAAATGGTAAGAATTCCTTCTTTTTTACAGCAGCATAATATTCCATTGTGTAGATGTACCACAATTTTTAATCCATTCCTCTGATGATGGGCATTTAGGCTGTTGCCAAATTGTAGCTATTGTAAATTGTGCTGCTATGAACAGAGGGGTGCATATATCCTTTCTGATTGGTGTTTCTGGTTTCTTGGAATATATTCCTAGAAGTGGTATTACTGGGTCAAATGGCAGTTTTATTTTTAAGCTTTTGAAGAAACGCCATACTGTTTTCCACAGTGGCTGCACCAGTCTGCATTCCTACCAGCAGCACAACTTAACAAAAGGAAGATAAACAATCCAATCAAAAAATTGGAAAAGGACCTAAAAAAAACACTTTTTAAATGAGGATATACAGAAAGTTAAGAGAAATACGAAAACATGTTCAAAGGACCTAAAAAAACCCCACTTTTTAAATGAGGATATATAGAAAGTTAAGAGAAATATGAAAACATGTTCAAAGTCAGTAATCATTCCAGAGATGCAAATCAAAACAACAATGAGAACTACCTCACACCTGGCAGAATGGCTATGATTAGCAAATCAACAAAGAACAAGTGCTCGAGAGGATGTGGAGAAAAAGGAACCCTCCTTCACTGACTTTTCAATCTTTCACTATATACCGTATTTGCCGGCGTATAAGACGATTTTTTGGCCCTGAAAAATACCATATTTGCCAGTGTATAAGAGACTGGGCGTATAAGACGACCCCCTAACATTTCCACCCAAAATACAGAGTTTGTTATATACTCGCCGTATAAGACTACCCCCCACTTGGAGGCATATTTTTCAGGGCCAAAAAATCGTCTTATACGCCGGCAAATACGGTATGTGTTTTCTCTACATCCCATTTTCTGCTTACTCATATTTTTTCTTCATCAGAATTTTCTCTTGAGCATAATTTTCTCATAACTCTATTTTTGCCTCTGGAATTTCCTGATTATCTTTTCAGTCTTATCTCTCAAGGTTCTTTTTGTTCATTGCCTTGCTTTCATAGTAGTATCCTGTCCATGTTCCAAAAGGTAGAATTCGATAAGTCCAGATTGTTGTCCTTAGAGGTTCTGGTCAGTCTTGCACATGATGACCTGAGGTCAGTAATTACCCTTCTTTGTGGCATCAGTGCTTGTGTACAATTGGGTCGCTTGGTGTTAAATATGGCTTTATGGGGTGTTCTCTTGAATAAGGGAGCAGGGATAAACAGTTGACAATAACAGTCTAGTCATAAAAGCAACAACCTCTCTGAAACTTAATACTGCTCAAAGATTTGATGTGAATCTTTTAAAAAATATCTTTATTGTTGCAATTATTACAGATGCATCTTCTTCCCCACCTCCAATTACCTTCCTCCATTTGGTTCGCACCCCACTCCAGGCCTTCGCCACCCCATTGTCTATGCCCCATATGTAAAGCAACCATGCATACAAGATCTTTATTTAATCTCTTCCTGCCCCCATCTCACCTTTCCTCTGAGAATATTCAGTCTGCTCCATTTCCATGCCACTGATACTTTTTTATTGACCAGTTTATTCTGCTGATTAGATTTCAAACTCTTTTATTTTGATTTTTAGATTCAATTGTTGATAGGTATGTATTTGTTGCCATTTTGTTTGTCACATATATTTTTTTAATCTCTTTCTTCTTCCTCTTCTTAAGAATGCCCTATTGCCAAAACCGATTTGGCTCAGTGGATAGAGTGTTGGCCTGTGAGCTGAAAGGTCCCAGGTTCGATTCCAGTCAAGGGCATGTACCTTGGTTGTGGGCACATCCCCAGTAAGGGCTGTGCAAGAGGCAACTGATCGATGGTTCTCTCTCATCAATGTTTCTAACTCTCTATCCCTCTCTCTTCCTCTCTGTAAAACATCAATAAAATATATTTTAAAAAAAGATTGCCCTATCAACATTTCATATAATACTGGTTTGGTGGTGATAAACTCCTTTACCTTTTTCTTGTGTATGAAGCTCTTTATCTGACCTTCAATTGTTAATGATAGCTTTGCTGAGTAGAGTAATCTTGGTCGTAGATCCTTGCCAACCACCACTTTGACTATTTCTTGCCACTTCCTTCTGGCCTGAATAGACCCTGTTGAGAAATAAGCTGAGAGTCCTATAGGCATCCCCTTGTAGGTAACTAACTGCTTTTCTCTTGCTGCTTTTGAGATTGTTTCTTTGTCTTTAGCCCTTGGCATTTTTTATTTCTTATTTTTTAAAATATACTTTATGTTAGGTTTGAAAGGAAACAGGAAACAGAACAAGGAGTTTTCAAGTACAGTTTATTTCCCGGTAATGGGCAGAGGCCATCACCGAGGTAAAGATCAGAATAGGGGGAGAAGGGACAGGAAATTGAAACCCAGCCGGGCTGATGGAGGTCCACCTCCAAAAGGGCGGCACATATCTTGCTTGGGGTCCTTCTTAAAGGACGGAAAGGGAGGGGGTTGGGCCCAGGATGGAACAGGAAGGGATGGGCCCCAAGGGCACTTTGGCCTGTGCTAATTGGTGGTTCACTGTCTTGGAGATGTCCCTTTGGCAGGTGCCAGTCATGTTGTTAGCACCACCCACCAGTTTGGGAGGGGGGAGAGCCTTAAGGGGTCATGTGTTAAAATCTGCCCACCAGTTTGGGAGGGAGAGAACCTTTCATTTTATTGATATTTTACAGAGAGAAAGAGAGAGAGAAAGTTAGAAATGTCAATGAGAGAGAAACATTGGCCAGCTGCCTCCTGCACACTCCCTACCGGGGATGTGCCCACAACCAATGTACATGCCCTTGACCAGAATCGAACCTGGGACCTTTTAGTCTGCAGACAGACATTCTACCACTGAGCCAAACCGGTTTCTGAAGCCCTTGGCATTTTAATTATGATATATCTTGGAGTGGTCCTCTTTGAGATCCTCTTGTTTGGGATTCTCTGTGCTTCATGGAACTATAAGTCTATTTCATTCAGCAGATAGGAGAAGTTTTCTGTCATTGTTTTTTTTTTTTTTAATTACAATAGGATTTTATTTTATTTATTTTTTATCAGTCTCATAAATTATTTTAATATTTATTGTTATTATAGTTTTTTATAATTCTCATAAATTATTTTAATCTTTATTGTTATTAGAGAGATTTTATTTTATTTCTTGATTAAGGTGTTACATATGTGTCCTTATCCCTCCATTAAACCCCCCTCCCCATTAATGCCCTCACCCCTCTAATGTCTATGTTCATTGTTTAGGCTTATATGTATGCATACAAGTCCTTTGGTTGTTTTATCTCCCTTACCTACACTGTGCCCTACTTTCCTGCTGATGTTTGACACTCTGATCAATGGTTTTCTGTCTCTGGATCTGTTTTTGTTCATTAGTTTATGTTGTTCATTATATTCCACAAATGAGTGCGATGTGATATTTATCTTTCTCTGACTGCCTTAATTTGCTTAGCATAATATCTCCAGCTCCATCCATACTGTTGCAAATGGTAGAAGTTCTTTTTACATCAGCATGGTATTCCATTAATTATATGTACCACAGTTGTTGTGTTTTGTTGTTGTTGTTATCCATTCATCTGCTCATGGGCAATTAGGCTGTTTCCAAATTTTAGCTATTGTAAATTGTGCTGCTGTGAAAATGGTGGTACATATATGCTTTCTGATAGGTGTTTCTAGTTTCTTGAGATATATTCCTAGAAGTGGGAACACTAAATCAAATGGGAGTTCCATTTTTAACTTTTTGAGGAAACTCCATTCTGTTTGCCACAGTGGCTGCACCAGTCTGCATTCCCACCAGCATTGCACAAGGGTTCCCTTTTCTTATAATCCTTGCCAGTATTTGTCATTTGCTGATTTCTTGATGATTGCCATTCTGACATGTGTAAGATGGTACCATATTGTCATTTGATTTGTTTCTCTCAGATTATTAGTGACTTTGAACATGTTTTCACATCTCTTGGCCTTCATTATGTCCTCTTTTGAAAATTATCTATTTAGGCCCATTGCCTACTTTTTGATTGGATTATTTATCTTCATTTTATTAAGTTATATGAGTGCCCTGTAAATGCTGAAGATTAAACCCTATCACAGATAACATTGGCAAATACTTTCTCCAGTACAGTTGGCTTTCTTGTGGTTTTGCTAATGGTTTCTTTTGCTGTGCAGAATATTTTTATTTTGATATAGTCCCATTTGTTTATTATCTCTTTAGATTCCATTGCCCTAGGAGCTGTATCAGTGAAGATATTCCTTCGGCTTATGTCTGAGATTTTGCTGTCTGTGGATTCCTCTGAGATTTTTATGGTTCCCCATCATACGTTTAAGTCCTTTATCCATTTTGAGTTTATTTTTGTGTGTGGTGTAAGTTGATGATCTATTTTCATTTAGTTTCATGTATCTGTCCAATTTTCCCAACACCATTTATTGAAAAGACTATCTTGACTCCATTGTATACTCTTGCCTTGATTGTCAAATATTGAGCTTAATGGCTTGGGTAGATTTCAGGGTTCTCTATTCTATTCCATTGGTCTATACGTCTGCTTGTGTGCCAGTACCAGGCAGTTTTGAGAACAGTGGCTTTGTAATATAGCTATATATCTGATATTGAGATCCATTCTACTTTGTTCTCCTTTCTCAGGATTGCTGCAGATATTCTGGATCTTTTTTTTTATTCCAGATGAATTTGTGAATGTGAAAAATTCTAGGTCTGTGAAATAAACCATTGGTATTTTAATGGGGAATTCATTGAATATATAGATTGCTTTCAGTGTTATGGACATTTTAATGATGCTGATTCTACCAATACATGAACATGGTATGATCTTCCATCTATTTATAACTTCTGCTATCTTTTTTTTCAGTGTCCTATAGTTTTCATTTTTTTATTATTAAGGTATTATAGGTGTACATATCTTACCATTGCCCCCCGATACACATACATGCCCTCCCTCCCCAGAGTTTTGTGTCCATTGGTTATGCTTATATGCATACATATAATTCCTTTGGTTGATCTCTTATCTTCCCCATATCTCCCTACCCTCCACGCTGTAATTTGACAGTCTGTTTGTTGCTTTACTGTCTCTGTATCTATCTTTTTGGTCATCAGTTTATAATGTTCTTTATTATCCATAAATGAGTGAGATCATGTGGTGTTTTTCTTTCATTGACTGGCTTATTTCACTCAGCATAATGTTTTCCAATTCCATCCATGTTGCTGCAAAGGATAAGAATTCCTTCTTTTTTATAGCAGCATAGCATTCCATTGTATAGATGTACCATAGTTTATTTATCCAATCATCTGCTGGTGGGCACCTAGGCTGATTACAAAACAGCTATTGTAAATTGTGTTGTTATGAACACAGGAGTGCATATGTTCTTTTTGATTGGTATTTATAGTTTCTTAGGGTACATTCCTAGTAGTGGGATTACTGGGTCAAATGAGAGTTCCGTTTTCAGTTTTTTGAGGGAACTCCATACTGTTCTCCACAATGGTTGCACCAGTCTGAATTCCCATCACGAATGAATCAGGGTTTCTTTTTCTCCACATCCTAGCCAGAACTTGTTGTTTGTTGATTTGTTGATGATAGCTATTCTGACAGGTGTGAGATGGTACCACATTGTTGTTTTGATTTGCATCTCTTGGATAATTAGTGACTTTGAGCATGTTTTCACGTGCTTCTTGGCCTTCCTTCTGTCTTCTTGTGGAAAGATTCTATTTAGGTCCATTACCCATTTTTAATTGGATCATTTATCTACATTTTATTAAGTTGTATAAGTTGCCTGTAGATGTTGGAGATTAAATCTTTATCAGTGATAACATTTGAAAATATGTTCTCCCATACAGTGGGCTTTCTTGTTGTTTTGTTGATTGTTTCTTTTGCTGTAAAAAAGCTTTTTATTTTGATGTAGTCCCATTGGTTTATTTTTTCTTAGCTTCCATTGCCCTAGGAGAAGTATCAGTGAAGAAGTTCTTTTGGCATATGTCTGAGATTTTGCTGCCTGTGGATACCTCTAGTATTTTTATGGTTTCCGGTCTTATGCTTAACTCATGTATCCATTCTGAGTTTATTTTTGTGTATGGTGTAAGTTGGTGATTTAGTTTTTATTCCGTTGCATGTATCTGTCCAATTTCCCCAATACCATTTATTGAAAAGACTGTCTTGACTCCATTGTATGTTTGTGCCTCCTTTGTGAAATATCAATTGAGCATAGTGATTTGGGTTGATATCTGAATTCTTTATTCTATTCCATTGATCTATATGTCTGTTCTTTTGCCAGTACCAGGCAGTTTCGAAAACAATGACTTTGTGATACAGCTTGAAATCTGCTATTGAGATCCCTCCTACTTTATTCTTCTTTCTCAGGATGGCTGTGGTCATTGGGGGTCTTTTTTTGTTCCAGATGAATTTTTGGAGAGTTCTTTCTAGGTCTGTGAAGTATGCCATAGGTATTTTATTTATTTATTTATTTTTCAATATAAAAGCTCTAATATTTTATTTTAATAAACCTTTATTGCTCAGATTATTACAATTGTTTCTCCTTTTTCTCCCCCAATGCTCCCCACCACCCAGTTCCCATCCCACCCTCTGCCCTCCCACCCTCTCCCCCGCATTGTCTTCATGCATTGGTTACAGGATCCTAATCCAGTCTCTTTCTGCACCCCCACCGCTTTATCTCCATGATAATTATCAGTCCACTCCCTTTCTTTGCCCCTGACTCTATTATATTCACCAGTTTATTTTGCTCCTCAGATTTTTTCTTCTTTTTTTTCGTATATGAATTTCAAGTGGGACACTCCCATTTGTTTTTGTAGGGAAATACAACAAAGTATTCTGTAGCAAATGACTGCAGAATGTCCAAATTTCTCAGGACTACATGGATAGAATCTGCACCTCCTCCAGTTCACACCACTCTCCTAGGTCCCACCACTCCCCTGGGGCACCTAGCTCCCCTGGATACCACCGCTCCCCAAGGCATACGGCTCCCCCGGGATCACAGGGCTCCTCTGGGCCACATGGCTCTTCTGGGTCCTTTGATGGATGTTTTCTTATCCTGGATCCCGTGGGGCCCTGGCCCACTGCTTCAGGTGAGCAGGAGGATGACAGGGGGAAGAATGGGAGGCTCTGGCCAACTCCGCCATAGTAACCTCTGCTGCTCTCATTTCACACATTCTAGCTTTCAGAGTCCCCCAGGTTTAGGTGTTTAGAGTCCCAGGCCACAAAAAGTGTTCTGGGTACAAACTCTCTGTCCTCCCTCATGCTCCAATAGTAGGTCTCCTCTGCCTTGGTACTGGCTCTCTGGGGCACAGCAGAGAATCCGGCCAGGCCCCACAGCGGGGGGACGGACTGGCGATGGGATCGCTTGGGCCAAGAGTGGAAGGCACGACCGAGACCCTGCGCTGGCTCCCTTGCTAGCAGGACCAGCAGGCTGGGAAGGATACAGGAACCGAGGCCGGGCTCCAAGGCGGCCTGCTCCCTGGGCCCCTGGTGGGGCGGGCTTCGCTCTAAGTGGGCTTCCCTCACTGGAGGTGGCCTGCCAAAGGTATTTTTTTTCTATTTTTAAAAAATTTATTAAGGCATTATATGTGTACATAGCTTACCATTGCCCTGGCCCCGCACTTCCCTACATGCCCTCCCTCCCCAGAGTTTTGTGTTCATTGGTTTTACTTATATGCAATGCATACCAGTCCTTCAGTTGATCTCCTATCTCCCCCAGATCAACCTACTGTCCCTGCTGTCATTCGATAGTCTGCTTCTTGTTTCACAGACACTATATCTTTCTGTTCATTAGTTTATAATGATATTTAATATCCATAAATGAGTGAAGTCATGGGCTGTTTCTCATTCATTGACTGCCTTATTTCAATCAGCATGATGTTCTCCAATGCCATTCAGGTTGCTGCAAATGATGAGAATTTCTTCTTTTTTGTGGCAGCATAGTATTCCATTGTATAGATATACCATAGTTTTCTGATCCAATCATCTGCTGAAGGGCACCTAGGCTGATTCTAAAACTTAGCTATTGTAAATTGTGCTGCTAAGAACATAGGGGTGCATATATCCTTTCTGATTGGTGTTTCTAGTTTCTTGGGATATATCCCTAGTAGTGGGATTACTGGGTCAAATGGGAGTTCCATTTTCAGTTTTTTGAGGAAACTCCATACTGTTCTCCACAGTGGTTGCACCAGTCAGCATTCCCACCAGCAGTGCATGAGGGTTCCTTTTTCTCCGCAAACTCGCCAATATTTGTCATTTGTTGATTTGCTGCTGTTGGCCATTCTGACAGCTGTGAGATGGTGCCGCATTGTTGTTTTGATTTGCATCTCTCAGATAATTAGTGACTTTGAGCATGTTTTCATGTGCCTCTTGGCCTTCCTTCTGTCTTCTTTTGAGAGGATTCTATTTAGGGCCATTGACCATTTTTTAATTGGCTCATTTATTTTCCTTTTATTGAGTTGAATAAGCTGTCTGTAGATGTTGGAGATTAAACCTTTATCAGTGATATCATTTGCAAATATGTTCTCCCATACAGTGGGTATTCTTGTTTTGTTGATGGTTTCTTTTTTTGTAAAAAAGCTTTTTATTTTGATGTACTTCCATTTGTTCATTTTCTCTTTAGCTTCCATTGCCCTACAGTTAGTATCAGTGAAGAAGTTCTTTAGGCAATGTCTGAGATTTTGCTGCCTGTGAATGTCTCTAGTATTTTTCTGGTTTCCCGTTTGACATTTAAGTCATGTATCCATTTTGACTTTATTTTTGTGTAAGGTGTAAGTTGTTGATCTAGTTTCATTCTTTTGCATGTATCTGTCCAGTTTTCTCAACAACATTTATTAAAGAGACTGTCTTGACTCCACTTTATGCTCGTGTCTCCTTTGTCAAATATTAATTGAGCATAGCGATTTAGGTTGATATCTGGATTCTCTAATCTATTCCATTGATCTATATGTCTGTTCTTGTGCCAGTACCAGGCTGTTTCGAGAACAGTGGCTTTGTAATACAGCTTGAAATCTGGTATTGAAATCCCTCCTACTTTACTCTTCTTTCTCAAGATTACTGAGGCTCTTCGGGATCTTTATTATTCCAAATGAATTTTTGGAGAGTTCTTTCTAGGTCTGTGAAGTATGCAGTTGGTATTTTGATGGGGAGTGCATTGAACCTATAAATTGCTTTGGGAAGTATGGGCATTTTGATGATGTTGATTTTACCAATCCATGAACATGGTATGTTCTCCCATCTGTTTACATCTTCCTCTATCTCTTTTTTCAGTGTCGTGTAGTTTTCAGCATATAGGTCTTTTACCTCCTTAGTTAAGTTTATTGCTAGGTATCTTAATTTTTTCTGGTGCTCTGGTAAATGGGATTGCTTTTTTAGTCTCTGTTTCTGTAAGTTCACTATTGGTGTATAAAAATGCCATAGATTTCATGGCATTGATTTTGTATCCTGATACATTGCCAAATTCACTTATTAAGTCTATTAGTTTTTTGATGGAGTCTTTTGGTTTTTTTATGTACAGTATCATGTCATCTGCAAATAGGGACCACTTTACTTCTTCTTTTCCAATTCTGATGCTTTTTATTTCCTCTTCTTCTCTAATTGCAATGGCTATTACTTCCAGTATTATGTCAAAGAGGAGTGGTGAGAGTGGGAATCCCTGTCTTGTTCCTGTTCTTAGAAGGAATGGTTTTAATTTTTGCCCATTGAGTATGATGTTTGCTGTGGGTTTATCATATATAGCTTTTATTATATTGAGGTATGATCCTTGTACTCCTATCATGTTGAGAGTTTTTATCAGGAAAGAGTGTTGGATTTTATCAAATGCTATTTCTGCATCAATTGATATGACCATATGATTTTTAACTTTGTTTGTTTATGTGATATATCACGTTTATTGATTTGCAGATATGATACCATCCTTGCATTCCTGTTATAAATCCTACTTGGTCATGGTGTATGATCATTCTGATGTGCTGCTGGAGCCGATTTGCTAGAATTTTGTTGAGGATTTTGGCATCTATGTTCATGAGGGATACTGGCCTGTAATTCTCTCATTGTGTTGTCTTTATCTGGTTTTGGTATTAGGGTGATGCTGGCTTCATAGAGGAGTTTGGAAGTGTTCCTTCCTCTTGAATTTTCTGGAAAAGTCTGAGGAGGATAGGTTTTAGTTCTTCCTTGAATGTTTGGTAAAACTCTCCTGTGAAGCCATCTGGCCCTGGGCTTTTGTTTACTGGAAGCTTTTTGATGACTGCTTCAATTTCTTCACAAGTCAGTGGTCTATTGAGATTTTTATATTCTTCCTGATTAATTTTTGGAAGGTTATATTTTTCTGGGAATATGTCCATTTCCTCCAGGTTATCCAGTTTGTTGGAATAGAGTTGTCCATTGTATTTTGTAACAATCCTTTGTATTTGGCGGGGTCTGTTGTTATTTCACCTCTTTCATTTCTGATTTTGTTAATTTGGGTCCTCTCTCTTTGTTTCTTGGTTAGCCTGGGTAGAGGTTCATTAATCTTGGTTATTCTTTCAAAGAACCAGCTTTTGGTTCTGTTGACCTAATGTATTGTTTCTTTGGTCTCTATGACATTTATCTCCACTCTGATTTTTTTTATTTCCTTCCTCCTGTTTACACTGGGCTTTTCTTCTTACTCTTTTTCTAACTCCTTGAGTTTTAGAGTTAGATATTTTGTTACAGTTTTTGCTTGTGTTTTACAATAGGCTTGTAGAGATATGAACTTCCCTTTCAAGACTGCTTTTGCTGTGTCCCATAGATTTTGGATTGTTGTGTTTTCATTGTCATTTGTTGCCATGATGTTTTTGATTTCTTCCTTGATTTCTCTGGTAACCCAGTCCTTGTTCAATAGCATGCTATATAGTCTCCATGTGTTTGATTTGCTTGGCTTATTTTTATTGCAGTTGATTTCCAATTTTATGCCACTATAATCTGAGTATGCTTGATATGATTTATATTTTCTTGAAGTTAAAGGGACTTTGCCTATGTCCCTAAATGTGGCCTATCTTTGAAAATGACCCATGTGTACTTGAGAAGAATGTATATTCTGTGGCTTTGGGGTGGAATGTTCTGAAGATGTTGATTAATTTCATCTTGTCTAATGTGTCATTTAGGGTTGATGTTCCTTTGCTGATTTTTTTGTTTAGTTGATTTGTTCAAAGGTGACAGTGTGTTATTAAAATCTCCTATTATGATTGTATTGCTATTAATCTCTCCCTTAATGTCTTCCAGCAGTTTTTTAATGTATTTGGGTGCATATATATTTACCAGGGTTATTTCTTCTTCTCGGATTGCTCCCCTTATTATTATGAAGTGGCCTTCATTGTCTCTCGTTATGTCCTTCACTTTGAGATCTAATTTGCCAGATATAAGTATTGCTACCCCAGCTTTTTTTTTTTTCATTTCCATTTGCCTGAAAAACCTTTTTCCATCTCTTCAGCCTCAGTCTGTGAACATCTTTTTTTCTTAAATGGGTTTCTTGTAGATAGCAGATATATGGGTCTTGTTGTTTTTATCCAATCTGTTACCCTATGTCATTTGATTGGAGCATTTAATCCATTTATATTTACATTTATTATTGACCGGTACTTATTTGACACCATTTTTAATTCTGTTCCCCTGTATTCCTTCTTCACTTCATATTTCTTTATGGTTATAGTAGACCCTTTAGCATTTGTTGCATTGCTGATTTGGTGGATATGAATTCCATTAGCCTTTTTTTGGTCTGTGAAGGTCTTGATTTCACCTTCAATTTTGATTGATAGGCTTGCTGGGTACAGTATTGTTGGATTTAGACCCTTCTCATGCATGACTTTGTATATTTCATCCCATTCCCATCTGTCCTGATGAGTTTCTGTTGAGAAATCAGTTGGTAGTCTGATGAGGATTCCTTTATATGTGACTTTGTCTCTCTCTGGCTGCTTTTATGATTCTTTGTCTTTGGTGTTTGCCTATTTAATTGTAATGTGCCTTGGCGTCAGTCTTTTCAGATTTATTTTGTATGGGATTCTGTGAGCTTCTTGGATTTGCGTGGGAATTTTCTTCTCTATCTCAAGAAAGTTTTCTGTCATTATTTCTTGAAACAGGTTTTCTATGTCTTCCTCACTTTCCTTTCCTTCTGGAACCCCTATTTTTCTAATGTTGTTTTGTTTTGTCCCAAAGTTCCATCAGGCTCTCCTCTTTTTTATTTTTATTTTTCTATAAGCTGCTCTAATTGGGTATTCCCCCCCCCCATTTTGTCTTCTAGCTTACTGATGCGGTTCTCTGCTTCTTCTAGTCTACTATTGATGGTTTCTATTTAGTTCTTTACAGTATTTATGTCATTTTTCATTTATTCTTGGCTCTTCTTCATTTCCTCTTGGTTCTTACTCATATTGTCAAATTTGTCTTCCATTCTTTTTATCCATCTTATGATCATTTCTCTGAATTCATGCTCTGATACGTTGCTTGTCTCTAATTCCTTTACTTCCTTTTCTGGTGATGCCTGCTTTTCTTTCTTATGTGGGCTATTTCTTTGTCTCCCCTTGATCTCTCTTTTCAGGATGTCTGGTTATGTAGTTCTCTCTCTCTCTCTCTCTCTCTCTCTCTCTCTCTCTCTCTCTCCTGTGTTTATTTAAAGGCACACAATACAACACAACCAGGTACAATACAAAAGGCACTGAACAGAAATGTAGTTGTGATATTAATATCTAATAAAGGTAACCACTAGATAAAGACAATTTAGGGGATAGGAGAGAAAGAAGAAGAGTAAAAAATGAAGAGAGAAAAATAAAGAAAAAAGAAAAATAAAGGAGTGTCAAAATGAATTTGGGTAACAGGAAAAAGAGAGAGAGAAGGAGAAAGAGAGACAGAGAGAAAGAGAGAGAGAGGAAGAAAGAGACTAACAGAGAAAATTGGAACAAACTATATATATGGGGAGAAAATTCCAATAAAACATCCACTAATTCCAGCAAATGTCCACAACAGTACTTGGAGATTAATACAAACTATAACACTCACTAATATCAAGCAAGGAAATGGAATACATAAGTGAAAAACTAAGAAAAAACAAAGCAAATAAAAAATACCAAGCAATAACAATAGAAGAATAAGCAAAGCAATCTCACTAAAAAGCATAAAAATTCAATATAATCAATATTCACATGTACAACAACAAAAGATCAGAGGAAAACAATTCTTTTTTTTTATAGTTAAGTCAGTGAAGAGAGTGGTGTTTATGCACTTGGAGCAGGGTATTGGAAATTATCTGATCCTTCTTCAAAAATGGTACCTGCTGATGTCGTAGAAGAATAAACACAAATCAGGCATACGATGACACTTTTTAAAATTAGGGCAATCCCTGTCATTTGACCATTTTACCACCATTTGATGTATAATCAAAGACTATAAAGCAATTGGAGAAGAAATTTATAATATTGGTAACTAAACTGCATGTGTTACCTATGCTGTAATTAGAAAACAGTAGTCTGAGATCTGGAAAGTGGGAAATGGTGTTTTCTTTGTTTTTGCTGTTGGGTTTTGTTTGTCCACTGTTTATGTTTTTCAGTTTCTAAGTCCCATTCTGAAGCCCATGTGCCTCATTTAGATACTGTGAATGTAGCATCAGTATTTCTCCTTTCTTGTTTAATTTCATTTGGTAAATTCTGAGAAAGTTACACATGTATTTCTGAACAAAGCAGATTTCCTTGTCTTTGCTGCAATGACTTCATCTCTCAGTACTGCTTGATATATCAATGTCATGCATGAAAGTTGTATATTTTCAAGAGAAGGTACTTCATTGGGTCAGTGGCCCCGATTTTTTCATAGAAGCTATTTATTCTCACAAGAGAATGAAAGAAACCTCCTAATCTAGGGTTGAAAATTTCCATTTGTGTGGATCTAGTCACTTTCACTCAAATTTCAAGCTCTGAGTAGCGGGGCAAAAGTAAGCTCACAGTTGATCATAGAAATCTGTGAACAACTGTAAGCTTACTTTTGCCCCTTCCTGTTACATAAAGCACATTCCAATTTTATATGCTACCTTGAGAAAACTACAGGATGCACAGCAGATTGTAGGAATTTAAAAATGGGGTCATTTAAACACTCCCCAAAAGAGCCTTCTTTTAAACTGTGAGGAAATGCTATATAAGAAAGAATAACACTGGATTTTATTTACACACTCTTAAGATATTAGAAGGTTGGCTGCAACCTTAAAATGAACAAAATGTATAGCCTTTTTATCACTTAATTGGAATGTTAATTTGTGGTTATAGCAACTCAGAAAATACCTTTGAACAAACTGAACTCCTCGTTTTCTTCCTCACACCTTGTTTCAATGGTCGTAGGCATGGCCACTTTCTGTATCTGAATCACTCTCCTCACCCTTTTCTTGTACTATTTCAGTGACTTACCTACCATATGCCTCTTAACCATTCTTTTTGTGTCATAAAATAATTGCTGTGCATTGTCTTTTCCTCTCTCCCCATCCTCTGATCCCATTGTAGCTCTTTAATCTCTCCTCATCCTCTCATTTTGGTGCATGTAGTATTAAATCATAGTATAATTAAAATATTCGTCAACTTCTTCAAAATTAAAAACAACTTGAGCATCAGATGACATGATCAAGAAAATGAAAAGGCAACTGACAGAATGGAAGAAAATCTTTGCAAGTTATACATCTGATAAGAATCTAGTATCCAGAATATATAAAGAACTCTTATGATTTAACAACAAAAAGATAAACAGCCCAATTTTTAAAAATGGGAAAAGGACTTAAATAGTTATTTATCCAAAGAAGAAATGACAACTTTCCAACAACTACATAAAAAGATGTTCAATATCATTATTCATTAGGGAATTTCAACTCAAAATAATAATGAAATGCCATTTCACACTCAATAGGATGACTATAATTAAAATAAAAAAAATAAAAACTATTGCCAAAGATGTGGAGAAATTGGAATTATCATACATTGCTAGTGGAATGAATATTGGTTCAGCCACTGTGGAAAACATTTTGTCAGTTCCTAAAAAAAAAAAAAATTAAACATATAATTACCATATAACTCAGCAATTCTACTCTTAGATATATACCCAAAATAATTAAAAATAGGAACTCTAACAAATAGATATGCATGCATGTTCATAGCATTACTATTCACAATATCCAAAGGTGGAAACATCCCAAATATCCATAAATGGGTAAATGGACCAATTGTGGTATGTCCATACAATGGAATATCTAACCTAATAATAGAGTAATATGCAAATGAATCATCACTTATCCACATAAGCCACAGCCACCAACCATGTCCACCAGCCAATCAGAGTGAGTATGCAAATTAACCCCACAAAGATTGAGATTAATTTGCATATGAGGAGGGAGAGAGGAGTGAAGACTGAAGACAGCGTAGAAGAAAGAGAGAGGCAAAGTGGAAAGCAAGACAGCTGCAGTGCCTGCAGGGCTGGGCAAGGTGTGTAGTAGCTGGGGGGTGGCTGCAGGAAGCAGGGGTTCTGGTGGGCATGGAGGGGTGCACAGCACAGAAGCGGCAGTAGCTGCTGCCCAGGCTGCTGAGACTGTGGCGAAGGTGGCCATGGGCATGGTGGGGCGGGCGGGGCACACCCCTCTCTGCCCACCTCAGCAGTAGGAGAGGTGGGGGTGCCAGGAGGGAACTCCTCAGGCAGAGGCTTTAAGCTTAGGAGGGGGCCGAGCCTGGGATCAGAGGTTCCAGGCAGCAGGGTGACAACCCCATCCCAAGCCTAAACCTGGGGCGTAGGCTTTTGGCTTGGGAAGGGGCTGAGCTTGGGATTGGAGGGAAGGGGAAAATATCAATGGAAACTTATCCTCAGGTGAGGATAAAAAGAAAAATAGAGAAAGAAATGTTATATCCCCCCTAACCAGTTTGGCTCATTGGATAGAGTTATCGGCCTGCAGACTCAAGGGTCCCAGGTTTAATTCTGGTCAAAGGCATGTACCTTGGTTGTGGGCACATACCCAGTAGGGAGTGTGCAGGAAGCAGTTGATCAATGTTTCTTTCTCATTGATGTTTTTAACTCTCTATCCCTCCCTCTTCCTCTGTAAAAAATTAATAAAATATATATTTTAGAAAAGAAAAAGAAATATCATATCCTATGAAAGACACGTCTTGAAAATGCTTAAAGAAAGTTGTCATTTTTTCATGGTGAAGGGACTGGAGTCATGTTGATGAAAATATCTTAGTGGCTGTGGTGACTGGCAGTGGCTATAGCAGTGGGGTGATGGAACTGGCACTTTCCCCTGATCAGCCTGGTCACCTCAAGCAAAGGGAGGCCAGACTGTGGCTTAGGTCTGCTCCCAATCCAGAGTGGGCTTAAGCCATCCGTAAGACATCCCCTGAGGGCTCCCAGTATGTGAGAGGGGGCAGGCTGGGTTGAGGGACCTCTCCCCAGTGCATGAATTTTGTGCATCAGGCCACTAGTTTAGACATAAAAAGAAATTAAGTACTGATCCATTAAATGTGAATGAACCCTGAAAACATGGTAAGTAAAATAACCCATACAGAGAAGGCCTCATATTGTATGATACATTTATATGAAAAATACAGAATAAGCAAATTCATAGAGACAGAAATAATATTACTAGTGACTGGGTCTAAGATAAGGGGAAATAGGAGAGAAAATGATTAACTGCTATGGGTTTTTTGTTTTGGAAGTATGGAAATTTTTTTGAATTACATGGAGGTGATGCTTGCATAACATTGTGACTATACTAAAAAACACTGAATTGTTCACTTTAAAATGGTTAATTAAATCTCATTTTGCTTCAGTAAATTATATCTGTTAGCTATATCTGTGGTATACTTTCTAAATTTATGTTAGAGATTCTTAATTTCAAAATTAAATATCCAAACTCTTATATTCCTAAATGCACCAGTACATATATACACATACCCCTAAAACTGTTGACATTGTTGGAGAGTGGGAATTTTTGCCCATTCCAGAGAGACCATGGATTATGCCCCAGATAGAGTTGTCAGTGCTGACACCTGGCCAGGCCTTGAGATTAGGTCTCATGGTCTCTTCCCAGCACGAGGTCTTGTTTCAAAGATGACTGTCAGCTTTCTTGAGAACAGGATGCAGTATGCTTTACAAGATAAATCATGAGAACAGGATGTCAATAAGCCTTATGAGATAGATCACTGTCAACTTTCCTGAGAATGGGATGCAGATACTTACTCCACCTGGTGCCAGGACCCTGTAAATAATATGCTAATGTTACTTAAGAAAAACTATTTTGTTTTAAATTGTTTGCTCTGCAAAATCAGAATGTAGTGAATGTGTTTAAAAACTGTCTTTCACATAGGGACAGGGCTGCTCTCTGGAACTGTGAGTGGAGAGAGAGCAGACAGGGGCCGGTTATTAAAGGCTCCCTAAATTTTAATTTGGCCTGGACTCTAGTGGTTGTTTACTCATGTTCGCTCCACATCAAGTTACACTTTACCTTCATGTGATTCTCACTAAAGTTCTCTTTGAGTGCTTATGAATGGGCGGGGATGGGGGTGGGGGTCAGTAGCATAGGAAGAAAAACCCAATCCCAAGATACTTTATGAAATCTAAGAAGTACAGTTAAAGTAACACCTACCTGCACCTTTCACAATGATAAGAAAAGCCAATCATTTAATGTATGCATTTACAGAAAAATAGTGAGTGGCAAATTTGGCAACATGAAGTCAGTTCAAAGGATTTGTCTGTGTGCTGAAAGATGAGATAGAGCATATAGTGGTCTTTCTTTAGAAAACAAAAAAAAAAAATGGAAATAAAACAGATAAGCAGGATTGAGGATTGACCTGGCCTTTTGAATACAAAACAAAACAAAAGGTTTTTGGTGAATAATCTGCATTTCCACCATATTCAACAGGGATTTATGAGGCAGGAGGAGAGATGCTAGGAGAGGGGAAAAGAATAAATGTGGATGTGTTTGTATTCAAATTAGTCTCCAGAGTAAACCTAGCCATAAAATCTCTGCAATTAAAATTTCCACTTCAGTACTTTACTATGAAAAATATTTTCTGAAAAGCGGAGGGAAAATGCCAGGTCTGACAGTTGCAGAGACCTACAGTATTAGTAGATGAGTGAGCAACATCCTGCCAGCTTTGAATGTCTGATAGCTTTATTTACAGGGTACCCCTGTTTGGTCCATAGACTGTAGTCTTATTACCAAAAGAGCTTGAATTTTAAAGAAGATGGTTTTTGAAGTTATAAATGATCATTTACTGAAAGACAGGCTCATGAGACCAGATAGTGTGGTCATTAGTGAAGGGAGAGTAACTGAGAAACTCGCCCTTTCTCCCTGAGTTGTCATTACTGTTTGATTGTCCATGGCAGTGTTAGAAGTCTACCATATCCCTGGGGCAGCCTGCCATTTTTGTGATGTGAGGACAAATTTAATCAGGGTTTACTTAAAGGATTAGTGGGGTTGAGGGGCAAAGGTTTACTACAGGGAATAAATTCATGACTAATGTGTTTTTGCCTTCAAGGCTAGAAAAGAGAAATAATGGAAAGAAAAGAGTAAAGAGAAGAGTTAACACTTGGTTTAAATGAAAGCTTGTGGGTCTCTGCAGATGATTAATTTCTGCTGGCTGACATGTCCTTTAGACCTGTATGTCTGTAGGTCAAAAAATGGAAAAATTACTCCCTACTTCTCTAAGATATTTATTTCCCTCCTATGGTCTTTGCAAATCCCTAGCCCTTAAATAAATATGCAACCAAATAAGGAATTAAATACCATGATATAGATTTAACATAATAGGGGGTTGGAAATAGACCAATGATTTTTTTCTTGATTCTTACTGCATGAACATTTCAATTATCAGTATTTTGTTGCATAGCTGAGAGTGATAATACCCAGGTTTGTGTTACCCATAATAAAATCTGAAATTTTTGTTGGTATAACTTTATTCTGATAGTCTTTGTAGCAGCACCTGATCTGTGGGCATCTCTAACCAAGCCCCATTTGACAGCTAATTTTATCTTCCACTAAAAATATGCAAGGAGAGTTAGATATTGGCTGAAGCATGAGGTATTTTGGTAAGAGCAGAATTATGTGAAGAAATTTTGTTGGTCAAGATACCATATTTCGAGGGAAGGAAAAATGGCGGAAGA
Source organism: Vespertilio murinus (assembly GCA_963924515.1). NCBI lineage: Eukaryota > Metazoa > Chordata > Mammalia > Chiroptera > Vespertilionidae > Vespertilio > Vespertilio murinus. The sequence goes on from OZ004710.1 coordinate 53,505,558, forward strand.
ATAGGTAGGCTAGTTCTGACCCGGATCCCGAAGAGGAAGGAGAGAGCACCCGAGGGTCTCGCTGGGAGTGCCTGTCCACAAGCCAAGAGAGAGGCGAGCACCTGGAGAAACTGGGGGGCGCCTGATTGGAGTGTCCCTGACAATTGAACACCCGCGGCCCGATCCTCTCCCGGAGCTAGCTAGGGGAGAAGACGGGGAAATCGCGCCATCTTGACGGGAGGAGATTTGGATTAGAGGACAGAATAGCCAGGCTGTAAAGACCACCAAGTGGCTGTTCGCCCCTGGACGCCGACCACAGTCAGCGTGAACGCTTGGATTGGAGGGAGTGCTCTACCTCAGGGTGAAGAATCGGACTTTGCAGAGGTGAGTTTCTGCCACAGCTCGCACATCCCCAGCTGCGCGCGCATCTCCCCCAAGCCGCAGCTCACGCCGGCAGCTTGCGCGCGCTCGCAGAGGGGTCTGTGTCTGTAGGAAACCCAGACTGGGCTGGAGTCACCCCTGACTGTGGTCGGGGCCCCTAAGGAGCAATGCGTCTGAATCTGACCCAGAGGGAGTTGCAGGCGAGCGTGGTCGGCTCCTCTTGCCCAACCCCCACCCCTCCATAGATTGGGGACACAGGGAAAAACAAACAAATAAACAAACAAAAAAACAGGAGGGGCCGAGGAGCCCTGGCTCTCTGCCACCAGGAGGCACCGCCACCTAGAGGCTGCAGGGCATATGGACTCTAGAACTGCTTCAAAAAACAAGACCCGATTACAACACAGAAGAAACACTGGGAATTGTAATTAACGCCCAGACTGGGAACTGGTGAGCTAGACGGAGCAAAAGAGGAAGTGAATGACCTTCATTACTGCAAACTTTGTTTAATTTTTGATTTTGATTTTCTAATTGTTTAATTTTTTTCTGTTTTTTTTAAGCTACATTAGTTGCAAAGTTTACTTAAGAAGATATTTTTTTTTCATCTTTCCTCACTTGATTTTACCTTTTTAATTAACTCACTTTTATATGTAATCAATATTATTACTACTAGTAGTTTGCTCGTTTTATCTTTTTTATCTTATTTTTTTGTTTATTTGTATCATTATCTTTTAAGTGCCATATTATATACTTTAAAAAAAATTTTTTTTTCTTTTCTCTTTTTTTCCCCTTTGGGATTACTATTCAACAGACAATTTATACCTTTCCTTCTCCAACGCTCTATTCTAACTCATCCCTACCTTTAGGCCATCACTCTCTTCCTAACCCTTTCCCTTTGATGTCCTGCTTATCTTAACTCTTTATTGCTCTAGATTTTCCCTATTTTTTTCTATTTGCCCTCTCCTAAAATTCCACCCTTCCTGTGTATATCTGGCTCCCAACCCCCTACTCCAAGCCAACTCACACCTACCTTGTCGCTATCCTAAAAAAACAAAAGAAAACAAAACAAAAAAAAATCCACAACAACAAAAAATCCTTCTCTCCACCCCTTTGTAGTTGTATGTTAAATGCTAACTATATCAAAGTTGTATGCTTTTTTGTAAGATTGGTTCGCTTATTCTTTGTATTTGATTGTATGATTTTGTTAGCTGGGTTCTAGTCATCTTTATTGAAGGATATTCATATTGTAAACACTTTTCTGTTCAGTGCCTTGTGTGTTGTACCTGGTTGTGTTGTATTTTGTACCTTTAAATCTAAGCAGGAGAGAGAGAACTACATATACAGGCATCTTAAAATAAAAAGATCATGGGGAGGCTAAGAAACACCCCACCTATGAAAGAAAATCAGCCATCACCAGAAAAGGAAGTAAATGATTTAGAGGCAAGCAACCTACCAGAGCAAGAATTCAGAGTAATGATCATGGGATGGCTAAAAAGAATGGAAGACAAATTTGACAATATGAGTAAGACCCAAGAGGAAATGAAGAAAAACCAAGAGGATCTGAAGAAGAACCAAGAGGAAATGAAGGCGACCCAAGAAGAAATGAAAAATGACATCACTTCTATGAAGAACTCAATAGAAAGCATCAAGAGTAGACTAGAAGAAGCAGAGGACCGCATCAGTGAGCTAGAAGACAAGATGGAAAAAAATACCCAATTAGAGAAGCTGCTAGAAAAAAAAATAAAAAAAACAGGAGGAGAGCCTACGGGAGCTTGGGGACAATGCAAAACAAAACAATATTAGAATAATAGGGGTCCCAGAAGGAAAGGAAACTGAGCAAGATATGGAAAAAGTATTTCAAGAAATAATGACAGAAAACTTTCCTGAGATAGAGAAGAAAAAACCGACACAAATCCAAGATGCTCGAAGAGTCCCCAACAAAATGAACCCCCAAAGATCAACACCCAGACACATTATAATTAAGCTGGCAAAAAACATTGACAAAACCAGAATCTTAAAAGCAGCCAGAGAGAGACAAAAAGTTATATATAAAGGAACCCCCATCAGATTAGCAACTGATTTCTCAACAGAAACTCATCAGGCCAGAAGGGAATGGGATGACATATACAAAGTCATGCAAAGGAAGGGTATGAACCCAAGAATACTGTACCCTGCAAGGCTGTCAATCAAAATTGAAGATGTAATCAGGAGCTTCACTGACAAAAACAGACTAAAGGAATTTATCTCCAACAAACCAGCAGTTCAAGATATGCTAAAGGGTCTACTGTAAAAATAAAGAAATAGGAAGCGAAGAAGGAACACAGGGGGATAGAATAAAAATGGCATCAAATACCTACCTATCAATAATTACTTTAAATGTAAATGGTTTAAATGCTCCAATCAAAAGACATAGGGTAACAGATTGGATAAGAAAGCAAAACTCATACATCTGCTGTCTACAAGAAACACATTTCAGAAAAAAAGATGCACACAGGCTGAGGGTGAAGGGATGGAAAAAGATTTTCCAGGCGAACGAAAATGAAAAAAAGGCTGGGGTAGCAATACTTATATCAGACTAATTAGATCTCAAAGTGAAGGACATAAAAAGAGATAATGAAGGCCACTTCATTATACTAAAGGGAGCAATCCAACAAGAAGAAATAACCCTGGTAAACATATATGCCCCCAATGTGGGAGCACCCAAATACATAAAAAAACTGCTGGAGGACATGAAGGGAGAGATTGATTGTAATACAATCATAGTAGGAGATTTTAATACCCCACTGCCACATTTGGACAAATCACCCAAACAAAAAAATCAGCAAAGAAATATCAATCCTAAAGGACTCACTAGACCAGATGGAATTAATCGACATCTTCAGAACATTCCACCCCAAAGCCACAGAATACACATTCTTCTCAAGTGCACATGGGACATTTTCAAAGATAGACCACATGTTGGGACATAGGCAAAGTCTCTTCAAATTCAAGAAGATAGAAATCATATCAAGCATCTTTTCAGATCATAGTGGCATAAAACTGGAAATTAACTACAATAAAAATAATCCAAAGAAATCAAACACATGGAGACTAAACAGCATGCTATTAAACGAGGACTGGATTACCAAAGAAATCAAGGAAGACATTAAAAACATCCTGGCAACAAATGACAACGAAGACACAACAATCCAAAATCTATGGGACACAGCAAAAGCAGTCTTGAGAGGGAAGTTCATATCTCTACAAGCCTATTGCAAAAAACTAGGAAAAAAGGTAACAGATCATCTAACTCTAAAACTCAAAGAGTTAGAAAAAGAGCAACAAGAACAGCCCACTGTAAGCAGAAGGAAAGAAATAATAAAAATCAGAGCAGAGATAAACGACATAGAGACCAAAGAAACAATACACAAGATCAACAAAACCAAGAGCTGGTTCTTTGAACGGATAAACAAGATTGATAAACCTCTAGCCAGGCTAACCAAGAAACAAAGAGAGAGGACCCAAATAAACAAAATCAGAAATGAAAGAGGTGAAATAACAACAGACCCCACCGAAATACAAAGGATTGTTACAAAATACTATGAGCAACTCTATTCCAACAAATTGCACAACCTGGAAGAAATGGACATATTCCTAGAAAAATATAACCTTCCAAAACTCAATCAGGAAGAATCTAAAAATCTCAACAGACCAGTTACTTGGGAAGAAATTGAAACAGTCATCAAAAAGCTGCCAGCAAACAAAAGCCCAGGGCCAGATGGCTTCACAGGAGAGTTTTACCAAACATTCAAGGAAGAACTAAAACCTATCCTCCTCAGACTAGTCCAAAAAATTCAAGAGGAAGGAACACTTCCAAACTCCTTTTATGAAGCCAGCATCACCCTAATACCAAAACCAGATAAAGACAACTCAATGAAAGAGAATTACAGGCCAATATCCCTCATGAACATAGATGCCAAAATACTCAACAAAATCCTAGCATATCGGCTCCAGCAGTACATCAGGAAGATCATACACCATGACCAAGTAGGTTTTATTCCAGGAATGCAAGGATGGTACAATATCCGCAAATCAATAAACGTGATACATCACATAAACAAATTGAAAGATAAAAATCATATGGTCATATCAATTGATGCAGAAAAAGCATTTGATAAAATCCAACACCCTTTCCTGCTAAAAACTCTCAACAAGGTGGGAGTACAAGGATCATACCTCAACATAATAAAAGCTATATATGATAAACCCACAGCCAACATCATACTCAATGGGCAAAAACTAAAGCCATTCCCTCTTAAGACAGGAACAAGACAGGGATGCCCACTCTCACCACTCCTGTTTGACATTGTACTGGAAGTACTTGCCATTGCAATTAGACAAGAAGAGGAAATAAAAGGCTTCCAAATCGGAAAAGAAGAAGTAAAGTTATCCTTATCTGCAGATGACATGATACTGTACATAAAAAACCCAAAAGACTCCATCAAAAAACTAATAGACTTAATAAATGAATTTGGCAACGTAGCTGGATACAAAATTAACGCCAGGAAATCGATGGCATTCCTGTACACCAACAATGAATTTACAGAAACAGAGACCAAAAAAGCAATCCCATTTACCATCGCACCAAGAAAATTAAGATACCTGGGAATAAATTTAACTAAGGAGGTAAAAGACCTATATACGGAAAACTACACAACACTGAAAAAAGAAATAGAGGAAGATGTAAACAGATGGAAGAACATACCATGTTCATGGATTGGTAGAATCAACATCATCAAAATGTCCATACTTCCCAAAGCACTCTATAGGTTCAATGCACTCCCCATCAAAATACCAATGGCATTTTTCACTGACCTAGAAAGAACTCTCCAAAAATTCATTTGGAACAATAAAAGACATTGAATAGCATCAGCAATCCTGAGAAAGAAGAGTAAAGTAGGAGGGATCTCCATACCAGATTTCAAACTGTATTACAAAGCCACTGTGCTCAAAACAGCCTGGTACTGGCACAAGAACAGACATATAGATCAATGGAATAGAATAGAGAATCCAGATATCAACCCAAATCAATATGCTCAATTAATATTTGACAAAGGAGGCAGGAGCATAAAATGGAGTCAAGACAGTTTCTTTAGTAAATGGTGTTGGGAAAATTGGACAGATACTTGCAAAAGAATGAACCTAGAGCACCAACTTACTCCATACACAAAAATAAATTCAAAATGGTTACAGGACTTAAACATAAGACGGGAAACCATAAAAATACTAGAGGCATCCACAGGCAGCAAAATCTCAGATATATGCCAAAAGAACTTCTTCACTGATACTGCCCCTTGGGCAATGGAAGCTAAAGAGAAAATAAACAAATGGGACTATATCAAAATAAAAAGTTTTTTCACAGCAAAAGAAACCATCTACAAAACAACAAGAAAGCCCACTGCATGGGAGAACATATTTGCAAACGATATTACTGATAAAGGTTTAATCTCCAATATCTACAAACAGCTTATTCAACTCAGTAAAAGGAAAATAAATGAGCCAATTAAAAAATGGGCAATGGAACTAAATAGAATCTTCTCAAAAGAAGACAGAAGGAAAGCCAAGAGGCACATGAAAAACTGTTCAAAGTCACTACTTATCCGAGAGATGCAAATCAAAACAACAATGCGATATCATCTCACACCTGTCAGAATGGCCAACATTAACAAATCAACAAACAACAAGTGTTGGCGAGGTTGTGGAGAAAAAGGAACCCTCGCGCACTGCTGGTGGGAATGCAGACTGGTACAACCACTGTGGAGAACAGTATGGAGTTTCCTCAAAAAACTGAAAATGGAACTCCCATTTGACCCAGTAATCCCACTACTAGGAATATATCCCAAGAAAATAGGAGCACCAATCAGAAAGGATATATGCACCCCTTTATTCATAGCAGCACAATTTACAATAGCTAGGATTTGGAAACAGCCTAGGTGCCCGTCAGCAGATGATTGGATCAAAAAACTATGGTACATCTACACAATGGAATACTATGCTGCCATAAAAAAGAAGGAATTCTCATCATTTGCAGCAACCTGGATGGAACTGGAGAATATCATGCTGAGTGAAATAAGCTAGTCAATGAAAGAGAAACACCATATGACTTCACTCATTTATGAATAATAAAGAACATTATAAACTGATGAACCATAAGTTAAATATAGCGACAGTAAAGCAACAAGCAGACTGTCTAATTATAACCGGGAGGGGAGGGAAATATGAGGGAAATAAGAGATCAACTGAAGGACTTGTACGCATGCATATAAGTATAACCAATGGACACAAAACTCTGGGGAGGGAGGGAATGTTTTTTTTTGGGGGGGGCAATGGTAATATATGTACACAGATAATAATTTAATTTAAAAAATTAATTAAAAAATATACCATATTTCTGCATATTTCACAGAACTAGAACAAATATTCCAGAAATTTTCCACAAAAGATTTCAAATAGCCACAGCAATCTTGAGAAAGAAGAACAAAATTGAAGGAATCATGTTACCTGGTATCAAACTATACAAGTCCATAGTAACCCAGTATTGTACTAGCATAAAAATAGACAAATAGGTCAATGGAACAGAATAAAGAGCCTAGAAATAAACTCATCCCTCTATAGTCAATTAATATTGACAAAGTAGGCAAAAACATGTAATGGGGTAAAGATAGTCTCTTCAGTAAATGATGTTGGGAAAACTGGACAGATATGTGCAAAAAAATGAAACTAGACCATCATACACAATACACAAGAATAAACTCAAAATGGGTTAAATGTTTAAATGTTAGACTCAAAACCACAAAAATCCTAGAAGAAAACATAGGCAGTAAAATCTCAGACATTTCTCATAGCAATATTTTTTTGACATATCTCATCCAACAAGGAAAACAAAAGAAAAAATAATCCAATGAGGCTATATTAAATTAAAAAGTTTTTGCAGAGCAAAGGAAACTATTAACAATGAAAAGAAAATCCACTGAATTGGAGAAAATATTTGCAAATAATACATCTAATAAAGGTTAATATTAAAAATTTATAAAAACTCATACAACTTAACACCTTAACACACAACTCATACAAGAAAACAATCCAATTAAAAAATTGGCAAAGGCCTGAATTGGAAATATGTATGCCCTCCAAAGAAAGGCTCAAGGTCACTAATCATCAGATAAATGCAGATCAAAACCACAATGACATATCACCTCACAACTGTAAGAATGTCTATCATTAATAAATCAGCAAACAACAAGTATTGGTGTGGATATGGAGGAAAGGAAGCCCTTGCCCTAGCTGGTTTGGTTCAGTGGATAGAGTATTGGCCTGTAGACCAAAGGGTTCCAGGTTCAATTCTGGTCAAGGGCACATACATGGGTTGTAGGCTTTTCCCTGGCACAGACTAGAGCACATTGAGGAGGCAACTAATCAATGTGTCTCTCTCACATCAATGCTTCTCTCTGTTTTTCTCCCTCTCTTCTATTCTCTCTAAAGAAAATCAATGGAAAAATATCCTCAGATAAGGATTAACAAAAATAAAATCTACACTAATAAAAGAGAAACATGCAAACTGATCATCACTCTGCTACACCAACCAGCCAATCAGGAGCAAGTATGCAAATAACCCAACAAAGATGGTGGCAGACACGAAGCTGGAGCCAGGAGGATGTTTGGGTTGCCCCTGGCAATGGAGGAAGCCAAGCTTCCCGCCTGCTCTAGCCTATGCTCAAGACTACAAAGTTTCAATTATAGAAGATAAATGAATCCCAGATACCTGCCTCCACTCAAGGAGGTGTTGGAAAAAAAACAAACAAAAAAACCCCAACAACAACAAAATAGAAAAAAAAAACCTTACCAAGGCTGGCTACACCCCCATGGGATGAGGGTCCCTGCTGGGGGGCTTGGCCAGCCTGCAAAAAGCCATCAGCACCTCACCCAGGCTGGCCAGGCACCCCAGTGGGGACCCCCACTCAGTAGGGGCTATGGCCAGCTTGAAAACAGCCCTCAGCCCCTCACCTAGCCTGGCCATGCCCTCGCATCAGGGACCCTCACCCCATGGGAGCATGGCTGGCCTGCAAATCACTACAGGCCCCTCACCAAGGCTGCCCCATGCCCCAAGGGAACCCCCACCCTTATCTGGGACACCCTTCAGGGAAACCAGCTGGCCCCACCTGTGCACTAGGCTTCTATCTATACTAACAAAATGGTAATATACTTAATTAGACTGGGAGACATTCCAGGAGACCTTATTGACATTCTTTTGGACAAAGCTGTGGTGGTGGGGCTGATGTAGAGGTGGTTAGAGGCCAAGAGGGAAGGGAAGCTGTGGGTGATCAGGATGGCAGTTATGGGTGATTAGGCCAGAGGGGGGATGTGGGAAGGGGAGGAGTTGTTGGGATGAGCAGACCACAGGGGGGCCAGTCCTGGGTGAGCAGGCTGTCAGTGGGGGTCAGTTGGGGGTGATCAGGACAGTGGGGGGAGGGGCAATTTGGAGTGAGAAGGCCAGCAGGGGGGCAGTTGAGGGTGAGCACACTGGCACAGTGGGTAGTTGGGTGTGATCAGGTTGGTGGGGGAGGCATTTGGTGGTGAGCAGGCTGGCAGTGGGGGGCAGTTGGTGGCAACCAGGCCAATAGGCAGAATGGTTAGAAGCAGGCAGGCAGGCAGGTGAGTGGTTAGTTGCCAGCAGTCCCAGATTGCGAGAGGGATGTCTGACTACCATTTAGGCCTGACCCCTGTAAACCAGCAGTAGGACATCCTTTGAGGGGTCCCAGATTGGAGAGGGTGCAGGCCAGGCTGAGGGACACCTCCTTGCACAAATTTTGTGCACCAGTACTCTAGTAAATAAATAAAAGGTAACCCTTGTGCACTGTTTTTGGGAATGCAGATTGGTGCAGCCACTGTAGAAAGTAGTATGGTATTACTTAAAATAATTAACAATGCCTTTTGACCCAGCAATTCCACTTTTGAAAATTTCTCTGAAGAAACAACACTAATTCAAATGAATATATTCACCCCTATGCTTACGGCAGCATTATTTGCAATAGCCAACATTTGTAAGCAGCCCAATTGCCCAGGTATACATATAAAAGGCTAAGTGACTATCTGACCAGCAGATTGGCTGGTAGATATGACATTCACTGACCACTAGGGGTCATATGTGGATCTTGGGTGATGCATCTTAGAACCAGGGAGGAGGGAGCCCGATTCCTTATGGGGCTGCAGGATTCCACCTTCACTGTGGGTTATATTAGTCCTGGGGTACTGTCAGTCCGAATCTGGTTTACTGACGAATTATGGTGACCACAGAACGCCCTTCAAGCCATAGTGCCACCCCAGGTGAGACTGACTGGGGAGGGATCCAGGAGGTTGGCTCCAGGGCATATCCAGCCAGTCTCACCCAGTTCCACCCAGCCAGTCACCTTCTAATCAATTTCCTTTCAATGTGCATGGATCCATGGATGGGCCACTAGATAGTAGATAAGTGGATAAAAAACAACACACAGACACAAAACTTTGTTACATTTATATAATGGAATACTATTCAGCATAAAAAGAAGAAAATCTTACCCTTTGCAACAGCATTGTTGGATCTGGAAAGCAGTATGTTAGGTTATGAAATAAGCCAGTCAGAGAAAGACAAGTACCATATGATTTCATTCTAATGTGAAATCTAATGAACACAATGAACTAATAAGCAAAATAGACCCATAGAAAGCAGGCTGACAGCTATTGGTGAGGGATGGGCTGGGTAGGGATTGGGTAGAGGGATTGAGCAAAAGAGAAAAAAAATGAGAGATCTCATGAACAGGACAACGAAGTGGTAATTGCTGGGAAGAGGAGGAGGAAAGTGGAGGTAGAGGAAAGTATGGGGGGCATAAATGGTGATAGATGGAGACTTGACACTGGATGATGAACGCATAATACAGTGTACAAATATGTTGTTGAACTATGCACCTATAACCTGTTTAATTTTGTTAACTAGTATCACCCCCATAAATTCAATAAAAAGGAAAATCTAATTTTTATCTCTATCTATATGAAAAAAAACAAACACTATTGCCAACTGACCTCTGCAAAAAAAAGCAAAGACATTTTATTGGGAGGAACTTTTTATTTTTCCAGATCAATGATAAAAACAAATTCATGGGAAAAGCTTCAAAATACTTTGCTAATGCAAACTAGGTATGTTTGGATCAGTTCCCTAAGCTTTCATTGCTAATGTTATACACCATAAATGTCTTACTTGCCTACAATATCAGCCCTGTTGTCACTATTATAAAGTAAATAATGGACTGGGTGGGCCCAGGGAAATTTTTTAATATCCTAATTAGTTACTAAAGAAGGCTGGAGAACCTTTTTAACAACTGTATTCTTCTGTTTAATGGTGGCTCTTACCTGGCTTGGGTAAAGAATAATGGACTGAGTGATTCTCCAAGTTCACTTTCATTTTTGTGGTTCCATCACCCAACTCTCCTGATACTACTCTACTTCCTCTTTCTCACTGAAAATGAGAGAAATACAAACCAATTTAAGCAATATGTGATTAACTTCCTTGATAAGCCATCTACAAATACCAAGAATATAAGCTCAAAATTACATTACTTAAAAAGTTTTAATGTGTAATCCCTCCCACCTTATTTTTGGTTGTCACTTAAGCATCAGTAGTGGGTATTGAGAGTTTGTTTCTAAACCCAGGGGATATTTTATTTCAATATTCAAAGTTATACAACCACAGGAAAAATGGGGTTTGGCTTAATCCAAGCTTTAAAAAAATCTATTCTTTTTTTGTAAATGTGCAAATGGTAAGATTTCATTCTTTATATGACATAGCAAAACTCCATTGTATAAATGTACCATGTCTTTCATCTATCCATGAACACTTAAACATAAGGAGTATAGTCAATGATATTATAATTATTATGTATGGTGCCAGTTATTAAAATAATATTGAAATAACTATATATGGTGCCAGATGGATACTAGACTTATCAAGGGGTCACTTTGTAAACTATATAATTGTCTAACCACTATGCAACACATCTAAAACTAACATAATATTGAATGTCAACTATAAATTATTTAAATTAAAAAGTCTATTCCTCTGTATTGCATTGTATCTTATTATCTATGGATATACAAAAGTAGATGTGTAATGAATTATTTCAATTGCATTGTGTATTAATTGAGCCTAGGCTATGAGTGGTAATAAGCAACCCCTAAAATTTAGCATTTTAACCAAATAGAAATTTATTTTTCATTCTTGCAAATTTTATGAGTTCAGGTGACTTTTTAGGGCACCTGACTTACATACTGTGACTCAAATTTCTTTGATCTGATATTTTCAACCCCATCCTCAGGTTGACATGCATTCACTTCCCCTCACAGACCATGGACCAGAACTAATTACCTGGCCCTGCCTAACTTTAAGGGGGGCAAAGAAGACCTGAGAAATACATTCTTCCTGGTTTCTAGAAGGGGAATATAACTAGATATAGATAAATACTAGAAATGTTATGACAAGTTGTATTAAGTAGATCTGCCTAAGAAAATTTTGACTCCTTCCTTTAAGGTTTTGATCAAAGTGTTTGTACAAAAGAAGAAGGTAGGCCCATTTATTTGTGAGTTTTAAAAACGGATTTAATCCAAGTTAGCTGAGGATCCTAGAAAGAAGTAGCTGAGTAAACTCAACTTAATAAAAGTAGCTTAGATTAGTTATCTATCAAGTGTACTTTAAGGCAAGTTAATACACAAAATCCAAACTTACAAAGTAAATAAATCAGGGGTATATATTTTAGTAAATAATCAACAAGCAGATACTGAGTGCTCATGATATAAATAATTTGCTGCAGGGTAAACATATCCAATGATATGTTTATTGAGGCGGGGAGATAGAGAGAAGAGAGGGAGAGAGAGAGAGAGAGATCTTTGTTAGAGAAACATTGATCAGTTATCTCCCATATGCACCCCAACCTGAGATAGAGCTACAAAATAGATATGTGCCCTGATGAGGAATTGAACCTTCAGCCTTTTGGTGTATGGAACACTCCAACCAATTGAGCTACCTGGTTAGGGAACTACAGAGTTCTTTTAAGTCAGGGGACAGCAAACTTTTTCTGTGAAAGGCCTAATAGTGCATATTTTAGCTTTCTGGACCACACAGTCCCTGCTACAACTTCTCAACTGTGCCATTGCATTGTGAAAGCATCCATGGACAATAAGTAAAACAAACAAACAAACAAACAAACAAACAAATAAAAATATAGCTATGTTCCAATCAAACTTTACAAAAATGGACAGTGAGCTGTAGTTTTAAACACATGCTTTAAATAGTGACACTTTCTAATGAATAAGAAAGTTCAGAGACTGAAACATGATGTCGGCCTAGGTAGTCCCCCCAAGCTGCCACCTCATCAACAATTTGGAAAAAAACAACAGCTAAAATCGAAAGGGATCACACCAGACTCACAGGAAAGCTGGTGTAATGGGATGGCTACAACTAGAGACAAAGCAAGGTGCTGCTGCTGCCATGTGGAGTTTAAAACTATGGTGGAACGAGACCCGCCAGAGCCACCGCCACCACAAATGAGGGAAGCCCACCAAGAGCACAGCTCGCTCCGCTTTGCGCCCAGGGAGTGGGCCTTCCCAGCCAGCCCTCCATGGGAGCGAGGGAGCTGATGCTGGGCCTCAGCCGCACATTCGGCTCCTGCCAGGATGAGACGCCTTTGAGCGCAGTCTCCCCACTCTCAGCCACCTCAGCCTGGCCTCCGAGAACACTGTGCTGGTGAGGAGCTGGCGCGGCACCTTCCGTTCATGGCCCCCGCGAGTCCTTCCTCCACAGCCACATGGCCCGGCCATATCTTCTGCCTCTGCCACCATGTGGTTTTTAAAACTACAGTGGAATTGAGCCACAGGAGCGACCTTCGCTGCTGCACCTGCTGCCACCGTGAGTGAGGGAAGCCCACCAAGAACAGAGCTCACTCTGCCCCGGGCCCAGGGAGTGGGCAGCTTCAGAACTTAGCCTCTGTGTCCACAGCCGCTCTGCTCCTGACCAGAACTAGACACCTTTGAGCATGGTCTCCCTGCCCGCAGCCATTTCAGCCTGCCCGCAGCCTTCCCAGCCTGCCCACCGTGCTGATGAGGAGATGGCGTGGCACCTTCTGTTTGCGGCCCTGGCGAGCCCTTCTCCCTTCAGGTTCACCGCCGCAGGGCCTAGCCAGAGCCTCAGTCAGGACCCCAAGGAGGGGCACCGCTGCTGCCATGTGGATTTTAAAAATACAGTGGAAATTGAGCCACAAAAGCCACCGCTACCGCCACACCTGCTGCCACTGCGAGTGAGGGAAGACCACCAGTAGGGGAGCTCGCTCCACCTGGGGCCCAGGGAGGGGGCTGTTTCGGAGCTTGGCCTCTGCGTCTGCAGCTGTTCCTCTGAGACTCCTTGGAGCACAGTCTCCCCGCCCGCAGCTGTCCCACCCTGCCCACCGTGCTAGCGAGGAGCTGGAGTGGTGCCTCCAGTTCATGACCCCAGCACCCCAGGGGGGCCGTGTGTCCCGGGTGAGCTGTGTAACCCAGGGGGAGACATGTGCCCCGGGGAAGCGGTGGGACCCGGGGGGGTGGGGTGAACCAGAGGAGAAGCGGATTCTATTAGTGTGGTCCTGAGATAGTCACCATAAAACAAGCAGACTGTAAATGAGGAGCGGATTCTATTTGTGTGGTCCTGAGATAGTCACCATAAAACAAGCAGACTGTCAAATGACAGCGGGGAGGGGAAGGAGACCTGGGGGAGATAAGAGATCAACTGAAGGACTGGTATGCATGAATATAAGTACAACCAATGAACACAAAACTCTGGGGAGGGAGGGCATGTATAGGAGGTGTGTGGGGGGGTAATGGTAAGCTATGTACACATATAATACCTTAATAAATTTTTTAAATGAAAAAAAAGAAAGTTCAAAGACACTTTTTTATTATAAGTTGAGCAAAGGCAAAGAAATTTCAAAACTGAATAAGTGACAGTCCATCAGAAACAAAGACAAAACTGCTCTGAAATAGTAAGTTAATTCCGTGGGAAAATTGGTTTTGATATATTTAATTTATCATTTTTTCATAAATTATTGACATTTTATATCAAAATATGCAACCAAAGGAATTGCATTCATGCATATGGGCATAACCAATGGACACAGACAGTAGGGGGGGGTGAGAGCATGTGCTGGGGTGGGAGCAGCTGGGAAGAGGTCAATAGGGGAAAAAGGAGACTCATGTAATACTTTAAACAATAAAGAGTTTAAATTAAAACTATATATATCTGAACTTGTCAGCATGCTTTTGTTACAAGGAACAGAAAATAAAATTCAAACTTGCTTATATATAATTATATATTTATTAGCCATCTGATTAAAAATTCAGAGGCTGTCTTTATGTGTAGTTTCATCAGTGCCCTAGCCTTATTTATCTTTTTGTTCTCTCTTTTGACTGCCTTTCTGCAGATATCAGCCTTGTCCTCTGGCTGGGAACTCTCATGGTAACATATGATTGTCAGAGAGAATGGTTATCTCTCAGCCATTGCATAAAAACATTGGGCTTCCTCTATTGTATTTATTCTTAAACCTATTAATGTGGCATGGAAATAGAATTACTTCTCCAACTAGTACCAATCAGGGTGCATTGCTGAGGTTAGGGATTGGATCAAGCCACCCAACTCAAACAACTGAATAAATATTGAAGAAGCAATCCATTACCTTACACAATGAACCCTTTTTACTATGCTCTTTATCCTGTTGTTACTTATTGTAGCATATGTCTAGAAAGAGGTGGAGCATCATGGAATAATTTTTATTAGTAGTAAGAACTTCAACCAGAGACCTTTAAATGTGAGTACCATGTTGCAACTTTTGCTGAAAGCCAATTCGACACTGCAAGACTTCCCCAGGTTGCCTCAGGGAAGATTACATTTCCTGCTGGAAGGGGTGATGGTCATAAAGGTCATTGACTATTCTGTGAGTTCCTGCAGAGATAGCCAAATTAGGCATAATTACGTAAAATGTACAAGAACTGCAAAGAAAAGTGTGTTATAAGGGGACTAAACAGAGAAAGCTAAGTGGATATCCAGTGCTACATTCTAAGATCTCAATCTCAGCCCATTCTTACAGTATTTTATTTTTACACCCCAAAACACTATGCTCATTTTTGGTTGCCATGTCTCAAAAATTCATCAGAGTTTAAGAATGTGCAGAGAAAATTACAATAGGCACATTTATTACTAATTCCAGAATTAGAGGAAAACCCACATCACTGGATTTTATTAATGTTATTAATGTAACAGCACCTTGAAATTTCCAGTGTAATATAAGAGATCCAAGATGAACTAAAATATTGGGATTTTTTTCCTATTTTTTTAAGAGAGAGTATGGAAGGGAGGTGGGATAGAGAGAAAGAGAGAGAGCGAGGAATGGAGGAAGAGAAAGAGAAACATTGATCTGAGAGAGACACAATGATTTGGCACATATATTGGTTGCCTCCATCACACACCCCAACTGTGGCCAGGGATCGAACCTGCAACCCACTTACATATCTTTGACAGGGAATTGAACTTGAGATCGTTCAGTGAGCAGGCTGATGCTCTAACCACTTATCAACACTTCCCAAGACAAATATTAGGACTTTTAAATATGGACAAATGAAGACTGAAGGCATATCATTAAAACCTGTAAAATAATAAATGAATTGAACATATGCACAAACATATTCATCAAATTCTAACATATTAGAACTAACAAATATTTTATCTCAACTTTAAAGCAAATGAAAAGACACACCCCTCCATAAAAGGAGAAATCAATTTGTAGCAATCATAACTACCACCAGAAATTGCTATTAGCTGAAAACATATCCTCAAAAAACACAAACAAACAAACAAGCAAAACCCACAAAACAAAAAACAACAACAAAAAAACAAGTTTATATTATTTTAAAACTGTTCTATCTGTAGCGAATAATGAATGGAAATGAATAGGTTTTCTAGATTCCTTCTACATGTTTTCTAGATTCCTTCTAGATATTTCCTTAAATTTGGAGATTAGTGGCAAAAAGAACAGTTTTGCTATATTTTTTTACCATGCCATTCTATGGCTCATATAGCAAAGCTTGTGTTTTATTTTTATTTTTTCTAAAAATTTACTTCTTTACCTGCTGCACTTGTTTGTGCATAACCTATAAGCAGGTCAATTTTAGAATATCCTCACCCTAATTTCACAATGAACTGGGAAGAGCTTAAAAGTATGCATAGAGATATAACTTAGTGCAGTTACCTATATGAAAATATGGCCACAGAACTGTGTAATTTTACAAATGTCCTTTAGAAACTCATTCACAATAGAAGTTGACCGTAATGCTAGTTATAAAATCTAGACTTTATTAAGGACTAGAGACCCAGTGCATAGAATTTGTGCACAAGGGAGGGTGTGTGTGTCCCGCAGCCCAGCCTGCACTCTCTCTAATCTGGGACCCTTTAAGGGATGTCCGACGAGCAGTCAGACATCCCTCTCAGAATCCAGGACTGCTGGTTCCCAACTGTTTGCCTGCTTGCCTTCCTGCTTGCCCCTAACCGCTTCTGCCTGCCAGCCTGATCACCCTCTAACCACTAACCACTACCCTGACAGCCTGATTGATGTCTAACTGCTCCCCTGCCAGCCTGTTTGCCCCTAATTGCCTTCTCTTGCAGGTGTGGTCCCTCCCCTCAACTGCTCTCCCCTGTAGGCCTGGGTCCCCCCCCCCCAATTTCCCTTCTCTACAGGCTCGGTCACCCCTAACTGCCCTCCCCTGCAGGCTTGATTGCCCCCAACTGCCCTCCCTTGGAGGCCTGGTCCCTCCCAACTGTCCTCCCCTGCTGGCCTGATCGCCCACAACTGCCCTCCCTTGCAGACCTGGTCCCTCCCAACTTTGATCTTTGACCACATGGGGGCAGCCATCTTGTGTGTTGAGTGGTTTGGGCACTTGTCAAGCAGAGATGTCATTGAGTAAACAATATATTTGATTTGCTGGTCAGGATCTGGAGACTCTGTTTTCAAAATCATTACTTCATATGAAATATCCACTGGTGTTGTATTACGATGATTATCAACTTTTATGGGACCTCAAATGTAGACCAGAAAATTGCTGTCTGTTATATTAGTGTCCATTCTACATTATCTTTAATCTGCCTATAAATGTGTCAGATTTATCTCTTCAAAGTATATTTCCAAAGCAATAATCAGAGATTTAATAGAATTGGGTTTAATAGTTGAGAAATTAAAGACTTTAATATTATGAAAACACTTACTTTACCTACTTTCCCTTTCTTTCTTTCTTCTTCCTTTTCTTCCCCCACTTGATTTAGAGTTACTGCTCTAAATCTAGTTGATTAATTATCAGGGAAACTCAACTCTACTTTTAATTGATTTTGGTTTTATTTAGTCTAAATATAATAATTTTATTTTTACATAAATATTCAATCATGCTTTATTATATGGTGAAATTCATTTATACATAAAGTTACTTGCTTTTATACCTTTAGAAATTGTTGGTGAATCTAAGTAAGGGTTTTCTAACCATCTGCTTCTCTTTCAAACCTTGTGTTAATGTAGACATCTGCATAGTGATTCTAGGATTATTAAACTACAGTGTTCAGCTGAGTGCCCTTGTGTATAACTCTTTAGAAAGCAGGCTTCCATAAAAAGATCACTTCTGCTTTGATAGCAATGTGGCCAAAGGTGGACTTTACTTCATTGGAAGGTACTTATATGTATCTCACATATAGCAGTCTTTTTAATAGGGTGGCTATGTTTTACAAAAGTCATTGTAATAAGACCCAAACTTACTATATAGATTATTAGTGGTGTAAGTGATCACATTACTAGTGCTCACTTCATTGGACATTTTTTGCATGGATTTTCTTTAAATTTCCTAGTACTTTTAAATATCTGTTTACAAAGATAAAATTAATAGAAAATGAAGGTAGGAGAAAAATAGGCCATAGTACTGCAAAGTCCAGAATGGAAACAAATAATTTCTAATAAACCTATGGAGAAATTATTCAATTTACAAAATTCAGTTTAGACTTACATTTTCTGTGTAAGTTTATTATACAGTGTGATGAATATTTATATTTGGATTAATACTCTTCATTTTTTAAATAAAAAAACTACCTTCTTTAGCTGTCTAATTATTTAACTATTTTAGTTAAAGGGAATGTGCAGCAGGATATGTGGTGAATCTACTGTTTCTAGCCTCCCCATTCATTTGCAATAATATCTATAAATTTTTATTTGTAGGATTTATAAATGCTTCAGATTGTGATGGCAGTGGATTTACATGAGATGTCAACCAGGAGCCAAGAAACAAAATCAAGAAGAATCTTTTATTTTTGTTGTTTCAGCAAAATGACAATAAACTGATGACTAAATTATTCAGTTATGAGAGTAACTCTCAAGTACTGTAGCTAAGAGTATAAATTTTGAAATTCAATACAGTAAAAAAAAAAAATCACTCATATGAAACTAGAGGCCTGGTGCATGAAATTTGTGTATGTGTGTGGAGGTATCTCTCAGCCCGCCTGCACCCTCTCCAATCTGGGGATTGGGCTTACTACACCAGGAGTCAGACATCCCTCTCACAATCTGGTACCACTGGCTCTTAAATGCTCGTCTGCCTGCCTGCCTTATGGCCCATAACCGCTTCTGCTGCCAGCCTGATCACTCATTAACTGCTCCCCTACTGGCCTGATCTCCCACAACTGCCCTCCCTTGCCACAACCCATCTCCTCCGTGCAATGCTGTGACCAGCCTTCTCTGGGCTGTGCAGAGCAGTGGGACTCCTAGGCCTCACTGCACTGAGTGGCCACAGGGGCCCGCCTCCACTGCGTGTGTGGTTATGTTATGGTGGCCATCTTTGTGGTGGCCATCTTTGTGGTGGCCATCTTTGTGGTGGTCATCTTTGTGGTGATATTGTGTGGTGCATGAGGGCACGAGGACCACCTAGGCTTTCATTAATATAGATATTATGGTAGATAAGTAGTGATATTTCTGTAAAACTGTAATTCATGACATTGTACAGTTCTTTTGATCCACAGAACCGATTGGTAAGAAACAGCAAGAGGTAATTTTCTCATTATGTATAGAGTTTTCCCTTTCTATCACTAAATACAGATATCTGAACTAAATTATAGGCACAGATTCATATTTTGGGTGGATGAGGAGACCAAGAAATTAATATAGTTTTGATTGATTAAAACCTGAAAAACATTCTTAAGTTTGATAATTGCAAAATCTGTTTATTGCCAGTATAATCTTGGTAGGGGGAATTATGTTCAGTTTGTTCAATAGGTCCAAAGAAAGGTCAACTAATTTTTAGAAAACATTTTTCTTGCTTTATAAGCATTTGGAAGTAGTTGCTACTGTTTCCTCAGGGCTTTCACTGACCTTAAATTTGGGATATATTTTGAAATAAATAACTGTAGGAGGTTTTAGTGGCCTAAAATAAAGAAATCATGAGTCCTCATAGGCAGTCTTTCACTTAACTATATGTTGTGTGTGTTTGTATAAATGGATCTTAATTTTGTCTCGTTGGCCAGTTGTAAATGCCTCAAGATCAAAAATATCATTTTTTTTTAAATTTGAAATTTCATAGTAATACTAGGCTAGGTCATAGTAAGCACTCTATGTCTATTTAATAACACTGTGAATATGGGCCTCATTATGTCTAGGATAGTTCCAGTTCATAATCAGAAAGCAATCATAGTTGATGTTTTTAATAGTAAGTCAATTCCTTCAGTGCTTTCAGATTTTGGTTGCCATTCCAAAGGCACATATTTAGGTTAACTGCTCACAATGTCAGAAGGTGCAGATGACATTTTAACCCTGTATTGTTGATGCTTAGCTGTTTCTAACCCCCAAGGAAAACCTTTGATCCATGGCCATGGATAATCCATGAAGCAATGGGAGGGGGAAAACTCCTATTGATATGGCTGTATAATCTGACAGGACAGTTCATTTTTAGATTTCAAAGGCAAGTAGGGAATGTGGCAATAGCAATTGAATTTTAAAAAGTGACTTTAAAACATTTCAATGCCAATTCTAAGTCTCTATTCTGAATCCAGCTGACCTGCTTGGAATATACAAGTTTAAATGAGGCCAGTTATTCTGCTTATAAGTTTTACATAAATATAGAAAAACTACTTACTTTCTGTTTAGAATTCTGCTTCTGACCGGATTAAAAAGTTGAACAGTAGCTGAAATGGTTTATGGGAAGATTTAATTGATCTTGAAATTCAGTATGTTGTGTGTGTGTATTTACACTCAATTTGAGGGGCTGTGCTTAGTATATTGATTGCCTGTTTTCAATGTTCTTTAATATACAGTAATACATTTTTCAAGTTTAGTTTTCTCTATGTTCAGTCTTTGAAGCCGCTTCTTCACTTTAGACTTTGTTCCTGCCTCTTCTAATTTGGGTTCAAGACTTCCTTTCTTCCTTCCTTCCTTCCTTCCTTCCTTCCTTCCTTCCTTCCTTCCTTCCTTCCTTCCTTCCTTCCTTCCTTCCTTCCATTTTTATTATTTCCATACAAATGTAATTTAAATTGGTTTAGAGATATGATGTTTAAGAAACACTTTTATTTTTTTAAATTAAATTTATTGGAGAGACATTGATCCACATAGGTTTCAGGTATGGTTTAATGTTACAAGTTCTGTATATGGCACCCTGTGCTCACCACCCAAAATCTAATCTCCTCCTGTCACCTTACTTTATGACTCCTTTCAGTTTTATATCCCACATATATGTAAAATCATACAGTTTTTATCTTTTTCTGACTCACTTATTTCACTTGGCATACTATTCTCAAGGTCCACCCATGTTGCTGCAAATGGCAGTATTTCATCCTTATGGATGAGTAGTATTCCATTGTGTATATGTACCATATCTTCTTTATCTAGTCCTCTATCATAGGACACTTTGGTTGTTTCCATGTCTTGCCCACAATGAACAATGCTGTAATGAACAAAGGGACTCTATCTTTACAAATATATGATTTTGAGATTTTTAATTATATACCCAGGAGAGGGATTGATGGCTTATTTGGTAGCTCCATTCTTATTTTTATAAAATGTACTTTTATTGATTTCAGAGAGGAAGAGAAAGAGAGAGAAAGAGACAGAAACATCAATAATGAGAATCATTGATTGGCTGCCTCCTGCAAGCCCCCCACTGGGATCAAGCCAGCAACCTGGCATGTGCCACAACTGGAAATCGAACCATGACCTCCTGATTCATAGGTTGACCTTCAACTAGTGAACCACATCAGCTGGGTTCCATTCTTAATTTTTTGAGAAATCACTGGATTGATTTTCATAGTCCTTGTACCAGTATACATTCCCAACAGCAGTGAATGAGGGTTCCTTTTTCCCACAACTTCTCCAACACTTGTCTTAATGATAATGACTACTCTAACAGGTGTGATGTGGTATCTCATTGTAGTTTTGATTTACATTTCCCTGATTGTCGGTGAGGTTAAACATCTTTTCGTATATATATATTGGCTATTTGTATGTCTTCTTGGAAGAGGTGGATTTTTAGACTATCTGCCTACATTTTGATTAGGTTGTTTGGTGTTGACTTTTATTAATTCTTTATATATTTTGGAAACCAAACCTTAGTTGGAGCTACTGTTTGCAAATATCATTTCCCATCTGGGTTGTTGCCTCTTTATTTTGTTATCAGTTTCTTTTGCTGTGCAGAAGTTTTTTCATTTGATATAGTCCCATCATTTATTATTGCTTTTACTTCCCTTGCCTTTGGGGTCAAGTTCATAAAATATTTTCTACAACTAAGGTACCTGTATTTTCTTCTACACAACTTATTACTTCTTATTTTATATTTAGGTTTTTAATCCATTTTAAATATAATTATTGTACATGAGGACAAACTGTAATCTAAGTTTATTCATTTGCATGTGGCTTTCCAGTTTTCCCAGCACCATTAATTAAAGAGACTGTCTTTACTCAATTGTGTGTTTATGGCTCCTTTTCCAAAAGTTATCTGTCCATATACATGTAGTTTCATAGCTTGGTTCTCTGTTCTGTTCCATTTACCTATATCTCTTTCTTGGCAAATACCATGCTGTTTTGATTATCGTAGCTCAGCCATATAATTTTAATTCAGGTAGTGTGATACCTCAAATTTTGTTCTTTTTTCTCAGGATTGCTTTGACTATTTAGAGTCTTTCATGGTTCCATACAAATCTGATGATTTCTCATTCTATTTCTATAAAAAAAAATGACATTGGGAGTTTGATGGGGATTGCATTAAATCTATTACTTTGGGAAACATGACCATTTTAACTATGTCGATTTTTCTAATCCATGAACATGGGACATTTTTTTCCATTTCATTGTGTCTTTTTTAATCTTTTTAAATAGGTTTTTTTTTAATTTTTCAGTATATAGGTCTTTCACACTATTTGTTAAGTTTGTTCCTAAATATTTTATTCTTTTTTTTATTTTTCTGTCATTTTCTTTATTTTTTAATTTTTTAATTAAGGTATTATATATGTACATAGCTTACCATTGTCCCCCCCCCTCCCATTCATGCCCTCCATCCCCAGAGTTCTGTGTTCATTGGTTGTACTTATATTCATGCATACCAGTCCTTCAGTTGTTCTCTTATCTCCCCCCAGGTCTCCTTCCCCTCCCCATTGTCATTTGACAATCTGCTTGTTTTATGGTGACTGTCTCAGGACCACATGAATAGAACCCGCTCCTCATTTGGAAGTCTGCTTGTTTTATGGTGACTATCTCAGGACCACACGGATAGAGTCCGCTCCTCCTCTGGTTCACACCGCCCCTCCCCCTGGGACACACGGCTCACCCGGGACACACAGCCCCCTGGGACACATGGCTCACCCAGGGCACACAGCCCCTCTGGGGCGCTGGAGTCACGAATTGTAGGCACCACACTAGCTCCTTACTAGTACGGCGGGCAGGCTGGGACGGCTGCGGGCGGGGAGACCATGCTCCAAGGAGTCTCAGCAGAATGGCTGCTGACACGGAGGCTAAGCTCCGAAGCCGCCCACTCCCTGGACCCGGGGTGGAGTGAGCTCTGTTCTTGGTGGGCTTCCTTCACTCACAGCAGTGTCGGTGGGTGCAACGGAGTCGGTGGCTTTTGTGGCTCAAATTCCACTGTATTTTTAAAATCCACATGGCGTCAGCGGCGCCCCTCCTTGGGGTCCTGGCGAGGCTCTGGCTTGGCCCTATGGAAGTGGGCCTGAAGGGTGAAGGGCTCGCTGGGGCCGCAAATGGAAGGCGCCACACCATCTCCGCACCAGCACGGTGGGTGTCCTGGGACGGCTGCAGGCGGGCTCAGATGGCTGCAGGCGGGAGATCGCCCTCAAAGGTGTCTTATTCGGTGTGGAAGAGGAACAGCTGCAGACTCGGAGGCTAAGTTCTGAGGCCACTCACTCCCTGAGCCCGGGGCGTAGTGAGCTCTGTTCTGGGTGGATTTCCCTTTTTTGCGGCAGCGGTGGCGGTTGTGGCAGCGATGGTGGCTCCTGTGGCTCAATTTCCCCTGTAGTTTTAAAACCCACATGGCGGTAGTGGCGGAAGCTTAAGCCCAGCCATGCGGTGGTGGAGGAAAGACTCGCTGGGTCTGGAACGGAAGGCGCTGCGCCATCTCCACAGCAGCATGCTCCATCTCCACACCAGCACGGAGGGTGTGCTGGGAAGGTTGTGGTCGGGCTGGGGTGGCTGCGGGTGGAGAGACTGCCCTCAATGGTGTCTCATTTGGTGCAGAAGTGGAGCTGATGTGGTCGCAGAGACTAAGTTCTGAAGCCACACTCTCCCTGAGCCCGGGGCAGAGTGAGCTCTGTTTTCGGTGGATTTCCATTATATGCGGTGGTGGAGGGTGCAGCAGCAGGTGTGGCAGCGATGGTAGCTCCCATGGCTCAACTTCCCCTGTAGTTTTAAAATCTACATGGCGGTAGTGGCGGAAGCTTCACCCCAGCCATGCAGCGGAGGAGGAAGGACTCACCGGGGCCATGAATGGAAGGCGCCGTGCCAGCTCCCCACCAGCATGGCGTGCGTGGAGGCCGGGCTGAGCTGGCTGTGGGCAGTGGCAGCGGAGGAAGGACTGACCGAGGCTGCGAACAGAAGGTGCCACGCCAGCTCCTCACCAGCACGGCGAGCAGGCTGGGAGAGCTGTGGGCTGGGATGGTTGTGGGCAGGGAGACCACGCAAAGGCTTCTAGTCCTGGCAGGAGCCGAAAGTGCGGCGGAGGCCCCGCAGAGGCTCCCTGGCTCCCGCGGCGGCCGGCTGGGCTGGCCCACTCCCTGGGCTCCAGGGCGGAGCGAGGTCTGGTTTCCCTCATTTCTGGTGGCAGCAGTTGTGGCAGGTCCGGTTTTGCCGTAGTTTTAAACTTCACATGGCAGTAACGACGCCCTGCTTTGTGTCTAGTTGTAGCCTTCTCATTTCGCCAGCTTTCTTGTGGGTCTGCTGGGATCCCTTTCGATTTTAGCTGTTGTTTTTTTCCAAATTGTTGATGAGGTGGCTTAGCCGCCATCTTGTTTTGGTCTCCCATACTTTATTCTTTTTGTTGCAGTTGCAAAATATATTGATTTTGCATTTCTTTTTCTGAAGTTTTGTTGTTAGTAAACAGAATGACAATGGATTTTTGAACATTGATTTTTGTATCCTGCAACTTTACTGTATTTGTTTATTGTTTCTAATAGTTTTTGGTGGAGTGTCCAGGGTTTCCTATATGCAGAATCATGTCATCTGCAAAAAGTGAGAGTTTTACTTCTTCCTTCCCTATTAGTATGCCTTGTATTTCTTTCTCTTGCCTTATTGTTTTGGCTAGGACTGCCAGCAGAATCCTAATATATAAAAAGCCAGGGGCCATCATGACTAAAACGATTGGTTGTACAACTGAACAGCAGGCTGTGTGGGGTAATAAGGCTGGCAGGGGGGTTAGTGAGTGATGACCAAATGACTTAACAGCAGGCTTCATGAGGTTACCAGGATGGCAGGGAGGCAGTTGGGGGTGACTAGGCCAGTGGGGGGCGTATTGGGGGTGACCAGGCTGGCAGGGGGGCAGTTGGAAGTGACCAGGCCAGTAGGGTGGGCAGTTGTGGGCAATCAGGCTGGCAAGGGGGCAGAGAAGGGTGACAAGCCTGGCAGGGGGGCAGTTAAGGTGTGATCAGGCTGGCATGCAGAGGCAGTGAGGGGCAATCAGGCCCACAGGATGGGGAAGTTAGGGGTGACTAGGCAGGCAGGCAGGCAGGCAGGCAGGAAGGTGAACAATTAGGAGACATTGGTCTAGGATTATGAAAGGGATTGAGCCTAAATTGGCAGTTGGACATCCCTGAGGGTTCTTGGATTAGAGATGGTGCAGGCTGGCTGAAGCAACCCCAATCCCATGAATGAATTTCATGCATCGGGCCTCTAGTGATGAGAGTGGACATCCTTGTCTTGTTACTGATATTAGAGTAAATACTTTCAGCTTATTAACTTTGAATGTGATATTAGCTGAGGATTTATCATATATGGCCATTGTTATGTTGAGGTACTTTCCTTCTATTCCTATTCCATTTAGTGTTTTAATCATAAGTAGATATTGTATCCTATCAAATGCTTTTTCTGTATCTATTTATAAGATCATATGATTTTTACCTTTCTTTTATTAATATTATATTGATTGACTTGCATGTGTTGACTCATCCTTGTGCCTCTGAAATGAACTCCACTTGATCATAATGTTTTTTTTTTAATGTAATGTTGTATTCCATTTGCTAGTATTTTGTTTAGGATTTTTGCATCTATGTTCATTAGAGATATTGGTGTGTAGTTTTTGCCAGGATTTCGTATCAGGGTTGTATTGGCCTTATAGAATGTACTAGGATTTATTACCCCTTCTTCAAGTGTTTGCGAAGGATAAGTTTTAAATCTTTGAACATTTGGTAAAATTCACTGAAGCCATCTGATCCTGGACTTTTATTTTTAGGGAAGTTTTGATGTCTTTTTAAATATCTTCATTGCTGATCAATCTATTTAGAGTTTACAATTCTTCATGATTTAGTGTAGGAAGTTTATGTATTTCTAAAAACTTAGCCATTTCTTCTAGGTTATTGAATTTGGTAGAATATAGTCTTTCATAATGTTCTAGTACGATCCTTGGTATATCTGTGATGCCTGTGGTGATTTCTCCTCTCTTATTTCTGATTTTGTTTATATGGGTCTTTTCTATTTTTTCCTTCATAAGTTGACAATTATATTAATATTTTCAAAAATCCAGCTGTTTCTTTTTATTATTTTTGCATAATCTTTTTGTTCTCTCTTTCATTTAATTTTGCTCTAATTTTTATTATTGCCTTTCCTCTGCTGACTTTTGGTTGCATTTGTTCTTCTTTCTCTAGTCCTTTAAGATGTGATGTTAGGTTGTTTACTTGGAATTTCTCTCTCATTTCTTAAGATAGGCTTGCAATAATTTAAACTTTTCCCTTATTCTTTCACTGCATCCCAGAAGTTTTGATATGTTGTATTGTCATTTTGACTTGTCCCTCTATATATTTTAATCTAACTCCCTATTTCTTCCTTGACCCAGTAATGTTTTAGTAGCATGTTTTCCCATCTCCATGTATTTTTACCCCTCACCATAATGCCAACCCCTGATCTCTGTGAGGTTCCCTCCCCCCATGCACTCCACCTGGGGATCATTTATTGTAGGAAACAGGGTTCTACTACAGTAGCTCTTGGTTAACAGACAATATGCTCCTTGACCTGACTCTAAGGACAATGAGAGGCATGTTTTTGGAGTTCAAGTGGCAGCAGGGCTCTGTGGTTTCTTTCCTTGTCTGAAACACCACCACATGGAGAGCCACATGGCAGAACCTCCTGCTCTGTCAGGCCTCTGCTGGTTCAGTCACTATTCACTCAGCTTGCTACTTGCCTTGCTGGACTGACCCTGCAACTCTTTGTTCCTTTCAACCAAAGGAAGTGCCTGCTACCTCTGGCTTCCTCTTTTCTCCAGGCTGAGCCACACATACCCAGCTCCAAGGCTGCATCTGTGGGCTATCTACTTTCCTCCTTTCTTCTCTCCTCATTTATTCCAGGTTGCCCACCTTTAGATGTCTCAATGCATGGGTCTCTTAGGCATGCCTCTCTGTATTGAGCAGGGAATTCTTTGTTGAATTATATTGGTTAACTTGCTAAAATTTCAGGGAGAAAACCCAAGGAGATCTCTCATGCCCTTTCCTCTGACATCCACAAGGAACACTTTTGAAACTCAGAGTTTACCTCTCTCTGATTGAAAACCACAGCAGAGCCAAAAGTAAACACTTTGGCTTATATAGGAATAATTACCTCTTAAATTTTTTTAAAAAAATTATCATTAATTCAGAGAAACTTCAATTGCTTCCTGGTCACACAGCATAACATTTTAGGTCTGCAAGAGAGTTTCTATTGTCATTTCATACTTCTCTGTGCCTTCTGGAAACTTAAGAGCCTCTGAGATTTTCTTTATCCTAAGGCACAAAATAATCCTTACTGCTTGCTTCACTGAGCTTGAAAATAGTGGGCAAAAGAAAATCTTAGGCAACACAGTATGTGAAATTTTTCATATACAGATAACATCATATACCTCCTTTCAGTAGAAAGTGTGTTTCCCTCCTCATCTCCTAGTGGTCAGATAAATTGTCTGCTGCATCTTTATACCCAGTGCACATGTTTTTGTTTTTAATTTTTTTTAAATTAAATTTTTATTTTTATTGATGTAACATTGGTTAATAATATTCTATAAGTTTTAAGTATACAACATTCTAATTCATCATCTGTAAGGATTATAGTGTGCTCAACAGGGCATATATTTTTTTGATGGCTGATGACAGAGGTTGAGAGGTACAAAGCAAAGTAATCCAATCTATGCACAAAGCAAGCATACAGTTTTTACTTCATTTATGCCTACTGGCAGGTAGATAGCAAAGTAACCTAATCTTAGGGCAAGTGCATGATTCCTGGCTTAGGGGAATACTCTGTGATGATAACCAGAATGTGGGCTGCTAAATGAATGAATGTATTTGCTATACATAGAGGGATTAGTGGCTCGAGATAGGATCAGGAGACAGGAGAGTGTGAGACACTGAAAAATAAATGTGGAAGGGGAAATAACTGCTAAATACATTTTAAGCAGTCTTCTTTCTTCCTTTTATTAAATTTATTGCGCTGACATTGGTTAATAAGATTATATGGGTTCCAAGTGCACTTTTCTATGATCCGTGATTTGTATATTGCATTGTATGCCCACCATCCAAAGTCAGATAATCTTCTTTCACCATATATTTGATTACTTTCATCCTTTACAACCCTCCCCCAAACTCTTCCCTTGGTAACCACCATACTGATGTCTGTGTCTGTGAGTTTTGCTTGTTATTTGTTCATTTGTTGCTTTCAGTTTTATATTCCCTGTATGAGTGAAATCATATGGTTAACTTTCTGTCTGACATTTTGCTTAGCATGATATTCTCAAGGTCCATCCATGTTGTTGCAAATGGCAGTATTCCATCTTTTTTATTACTGAGTAGTATTCCATTGTATATGTGTACTTCAACTCCTTTATCCAGTCATCTATTGAAGGGCATACTGGTTGTTTCCATGTCTTGGTCACTATGAATAATGCTGCAATGAACAGCGAGGTGCATATATCTTTGTCAATAAATGTGTTTACATTTTTTTTTGTGTGTGTGTGTAGATACCCAGAAAAGGGGTAGCTGGGTCATATGGTAACTCTATTTCTACATGTTTTCCATAATAGCTATACCAGTTTACATTCCCACCAGTAGTGAATGAGTGTTCCATTTTCTCCACGACCTCTCCAACACTTGTGATTACTTGTCTTGCTGATAATAACCATTCTAACAGGTGTGAGGTGTTATCTCATTTTAAGCAGTCTTGATTGTTATGGGGAGTAAATAGCAAGAATGACTGTATTTTGGGAGGGAAGAATATTTTGAGCTACTGTGGGTTTTGAATACATGTAAATATTTAGAAAATATTATTTAGATATTTTCAATATCATACATGAAATCAAAGGAATGGTCCTCAAACTTTATTTAATTTATATATCAATTTATTTGCTTATGCAAATTTCTCTTGGAATGATTTGGTAATACAGACAGCACTGATGGGCTTCTCAAAATCTAGTAGGTTACCTTTCCATTGTGGTCTTTATTAATTATCTTTTTATGTGTTTTCAACTGCCGATCTATTCTCAGACTAGTTATGAGACTAAACAGGATATGCTGTTTGTTTATCCATTTTTTAATTTTTTTATTCATTCACTCAACAAATAGCTCAATATGTGTGCTATGTACTTCACAGTACAATTTATTCATTCAGAATATTTATTAAGCACTACTCTGTACATTTAAAGCAAATAAATCGTATGAAGATATCTCTCAAATCTCTCAATCTCTCTCTGCCTTTTTAAAATTATTGTTGACACTATTATGGATGTCCCCATTTCCCACCCCCCTTTGATCCTCTTCACGCATCCCTCATCCTTCTGCCTCTGGCCATTACCACACTGTTTTCTGTTTCTATGAGTTATGAATATATGTTCTTTGGCTACTCCCTTCATTTCATGTGCTTTCCAATCCTCCCACCACACCTCTTCCCACTGACTCCTGTCAGTCTCTTCTATGTATCCATATATCTGTTTCTTTATTAAAAATATTTATTGTTGAAAGTATTACACGTGTGCTCATTTCCCCCCATTGACCCCTTCTAGTCTGCCCCTGCACAAGGCCTTATGCCTGTGTCCATAGGTTAGGTATATAAAAATACAAATTCTTTGGTTGAGCTCTTCCAACCCAACTACCTTCCCCCACCTTCCCTCTGAGATTTGACAATCTTTTATATGCTTCTATGTATCTATATTCATTTTGTTCATTGGTTTATTTTGTGTATTAAATTTCACATGAGTGAGATCATGTGATACTTGTATTTCTCTAACTGACTTATTTCGCTTACCATAATAGTCCTCCTGCCCCACCATGCACTCTCAGAGGTTTAAAGATCCTTCTTTTTACTGCTGCATTGTATTCCATGGATAAATGTACCACAGTTGTTGTTTTTTAATCATTCTGATTCCTTTTTTAAAAAAAGTCTTTATTGATTAAGGTATTACATATGTGTCCTGCCTTCCCCATTGCCTTCCCCCCACCTCCCTACTCATGGACTCATCCCCCTGTTGTCTCTGTCAATTGGTTAGACTTATATGCATGAATACAAGTCCTTTGGTTGATCTCTTACCTCCTCTTTCCTCAACCCTCCCCAGCCTTCCCACTGCAGTTTGTCAGTCTGTTCAATGCTTCTCTGCCACTGTATCTATTTTTGTTCATGTTCATAATGGTCTTTATTATCCATAAACGAGTAAGATCATGTGGTATTTTTCTTTCATTGACTGGCTTATTTCACTTAGGGCAATGCTCTCCTGTTCCATCCATGCTGTTGTAAATGGTAAGAATTCCTTCTTTTTTATAGCAGTCTAGTATTCCATTGTGTAGATGTGCCATAGTTTTCTAACTCATTCATCTACAGATGGGCATTTAGGCTGTTTCCAAATCTTAGCTATTGTGAATTGTGCTGCTATGAACATAGGGGTTCATATATCCTTTCTGATTGTTGTTTCTGTTTTCTTGGGATAGATTCCTAGAAGTAGTATTACTGGGTCAAATGGAAGTTTTAGTTTTACATTTTTGAGGAAACGCCATACTGTTTCTCACAGTGGCTGCACCAGTCTGCATTCCCACCAGCAATGAAGGAGGGTTCTTTTTCTCCACATCATCTCCAACAGTTGGTGTTTGTTGATTTGTTGATGTGAGGTGTTACCTCATTTTTGTTTTGATTTGCATCTCTCAGATGATTAGTGACTTTGAGCATGTTTTCATATGTATTTTGGCTTTCTGAATGTCCTCTTTTTTTAAAAAAATATTTAGGTCCTTTGCCTATTTTCTGATAGTTTATTTTATTTTTTTGTTAAGTTGTATGAGTTTCCTGTAAATGTTGGAGATTAAACACTTGTCAGAGATAACATTGGCAAATATGTTCTCCCATGCAGTGGGCTTTATTGTTGTTTTGTTCATGGCTTCTTTTGCTGTGCAGAAGCTTTTTATTTTGATGTAGTCCCATTTGTCTATTTTTTCTTTAGTTTCCATTGCCCTAGGAGCTGTATCATTAAATATATTGCTATGACAAATATCTGCTATTTTGCTACCTATGGCTTCTTCTAAGATTTTATGGTTTTCTATCTTACATTTAAGTCCTTTATCCACTTTGAGTTTATTTTTCTGTATGATGTAAGTTGGTGATCTAGTTTCATTTTTTATGCAAGTATCTGTCCAGTTTTCCCAACATCATTTATTGAGGAGACTGCATGGACTTCATTGTATGTTCTTGCCTCCTTTTTCAAATATTAATTGAACATAATGGCTGGGGTTGATTTCTTGGATCTCTTTTCTGTTCTATTGGTCTATATGCCTGTTCTTGTGCCATTATCAGGCAGTTTCGTGTATAGTGGCTTTGTAATACAGCTTGATATCTGTCATTGGGATCCTTCCAACTTTATTCTTCTTTCTCAAGATTGCTGCAGCAATTCAGGGTCTTTTTTATTTCAATTATTTTTTTGGAAAATTTGTTCTGGGTCTTTGAAATATGCCATTGGTATTTTAATGGGGATTACATTGAATTTGTAGATTGCTTTGAGTAGTATGAATATGTTAATGATGTTGATTCTACCAACCCATGAACATGATATATTCTTCCATTTGTTCATGTCTTCCTCTATCTCTTTTTTTACCGTCCTGAAATTTTCTGACCACAGGACCTTTATCTCATTGGTTAAATTTATTCCTAGGTATCTTAAATTTTTGTTGCAATGGTAAATAGTATTGCTTTTTTAATTTCTGTGTGAGTTAATTATTGGTGTATAGGAAAGCTATAGAACTCTGGGTGTTAATTTTGTATCCTGCTACATTGCCAAATTCATTTATTTAGTCTAGTAGTGATTTGAGGGAATCTTGGTGTTTTTCTATGTACAATATCGTGTCATATGCGTATCACGACAGTTATACTTCTTCTTTTCCAATTTGGATGCCTTTTATTTCTTCTTATTGTCTGATCACAATGACTAGTACTTCCAGTACTATGTAGAACAGGAGTGGTGAGAGTAGGCATCCCTGTCTTGTTCCTGTACTTAGGGGGAATGGTTTTAGTTTTTGCCCATTGAGTATGATGTTGGCTATGGGTTTGTCATATGTGGCTTTCGTTATGTTTGTATGATCCATCTATTCCCACCTTGCTGAGAGTTTTTATTAAGAAAGGATTTTGGATTTTGTCAAATTCTTTTTCTGCATCAATGGATATGATATATATATATATATATATATATATATATATATATATACATCTGTTTATATGGTGTATCACATTTATTGATTTGTGGATATTGTACCATTCTTGCATCCCTGGAATAAGTCCCACTTGGTCTTGGTGGATATCTTTTTAACATAATGCTGGATTTGATTTGCTAGAATTGTGTTTTTTTAAACTTTTATTTCAATGACCTCTTTAATTTTTATCCATATGGTAAATGTTGAAATAGTATTTCAGATGATTACACAATTTGAAAAAGCCTTATTTCAACTATAATTTTATTGTAAAATGGTAGCATTAATTACAAATTTAAATTATAACTTGGTACTCTTTAGTTAGATACCAAATTATAGTAAAAGAAACTTCTTATTCAAAAGTGATCATAGAACTCAAAATGCAGAGCAAGAAGGATAATAAACATCTCACTGGCCAAAAGATTGTTTTAATTCTCTCACTAGATGAAACTCATGCTTTTCATTTTTAAGTAGGGTAAACTGGAACTCCAGCAGATGGTGATACAGAAAGCTTTTATCACAGCCTAGTTTCTAGGCCTCACTCAAGTGTTTCTAGCTGTCTCAGTTAGAATAGATGCATTTACATAACTGGCTGTGCTTGAGCCTTCTTTGAAAGCAGCTTTAGATCTGAAATGCACTTGGCAATTGTCTCCTTTTCCTGCTGTGCAGAGATGCTCTGTACCACATGCTTCTCCACCCACTGCACCATGTGCTCTTGTTCCTTTCAACGCATCATATTCTGCACAGAGATATGATAGTCCACGTGATTCTTGTCTTCCTTGTATAGTCTATGCAGGTGTTCCCGGTAAGTAACATCCAAGACCATAGCAATGTTATTCCTATGGACACAAAAAGGTAATGGCACTTTTTAACCAATGCCTGCTGGAACTTCTCCAGATCAATTGCATCCTGAATGCCTTTGATGGTAGCCTGTTTTGCTTCTTCTAGTTGGGCAATTTGTTGCTGATTGAGTTTACCAGCAAATTCCCCAATAAAGGCACCATATATTTTAATGCCACAGACAAGCAACGCTATTGTTGATACAGCAGAGATGGTGTCTGGATTAACCACATATATTTCTTTGGATAGAAAATATAATAAGATAAGTTGAGTTCTGAGCACATAAGGTCCTGTTACACCGATTTTAGGGTAAAGAAACTACAAGAATTCCTCAGGAATCAGTCCAAGATGAACTTTTCCTCCATAGTTAGGAAGAGGTGGTACAGGGGCAAGACATGGCTGCCCAGTATGAAAGGTCCTTGTTACTTGCAGTACCTCTGGACCAAGGAGGGCGGCATTCTTCAGAGAGGAGGCCTCTGGGGCAGCTTCAGAAAACACCACCTGAGACAGCATGGTCAACGAGGGCAGAGTAGGAATTCTTGGCATCCCCGTGACCTGGAAGAAGTATTCAAAAGAATCTCAAATTGCTAGAAATTTTTTGAGGATTTTGGCGTCTATGTTCATGAGGGATATTTACCTGCAATTCTCTTTCTTTAATTGTCTTTATCTGGTGTTGGGATTAGGGTAATGCTGGCTTCATTGAAAGAGCTTGGACGTGCTCCTTCCTATTGAATTTTTTGGAATAGTCAGAAGAAGATAGGTTTTATTTCTTTTTTGAAAGTTTGATAAAGCTCACCTTTAAAGCCCTCTGGTACGGGGGTTTTGTTTGTTGGAAATTTGTTGATTACTGCTTCAATTTCCTCCATGATTATTGGGCTATTCTGATTTTTTTATTCCTCCCGGATGAGTTTTTGAAGGTCCTATTTTTCTAGGAATATGTCCATTTCTTCTAGGTTGACAAGATTGATGGAGTAGAGTTGCTCATAGTATTTTTTTTAATGATTCTTTGTATTTCTGTGGTGTCTGTTGTCATTTCATTTCTTTTGTTTCTAATTTTGTTTATTTGGGTCCTCTGTCTTTTTTTCTTCATGAGGCTGGCTAAAGGTTCATCAATCTTGTTTATCCTTTCAAAGAACCAGCTCTTTGTTTCACTGATCTTTTGTATTGCCTTTTTCTATCTCTGTCACTTATTTCTGCTCTGATTCTTATTATTTCCTTCCTTCTGCTCAATCTGGGCTTTTCCTGTTGCTCTCTTTCTAATTCCTCAAGTTGCAGAGCTAGATGGTTTATTCTCATTCTCTCTCTCTCTCTCTCTCTCTCTCTCTCTCTCTCTCTCTCTCTCTCTCCCTCTCTCTCTTTCTTCTGAAGTAGGCCTGTAATGGCATAAACTTCCCTCTCAGCACTCTCAGCATTTCTTTCACTGTGTCCAAAGTTTTTTTGATTTTTTTATTGTTGTTTGTGTCCAACATGTTTTTTTTTTAATTTTTTCTTTGATAACTCTGGTAACCCATTCATTGTTTAATACTATGTTATTCAGCCTCCAAGTGTTTGAATTTTTGTGATTTTTTTAAATAGTTGATTTATTTTATGCCATTGTGATCTGAGAAGGTACTTGATATTATTTATATCCTCCTGAATTTGGAGAGACTTTGCCTGTGTCCCAATAGGTGGTCTATCTTTGAAAATTTCTCATGTGAACTTGAGAAGAATGTATATTCTGTAGTTTTGAGGTGGAATGTTCTGAAGATGTTGATTAAGTCCTATACCACTGCTACTTACTTCACTCATTTGCTGATGGGTACTTAGCCTGTTTCCAAATCTAAGTTATGGTAAATTGTTCTGCTATGAACATAAGGGTGCATATATCGTTTTTGATTGGTGTTTCTAGTTCCTTTGGATATATTCTTAGAAGTGAAATTACTGGGTCAAACAGCAGTTCAATTTTTAATTATTTGAGGAAATGCCATACTGTTTTCCACAGTGGCTGCACCAGTCTGCATTCCTACTAGCAGTGAAGAAGGGTTGCTTTCCCCCCTCATCCTCACCAGCACATGCCATTTATTGATTTGTTGATGATAGCCATTCTAACAGGTGTCAAATGGTACCACATTGTCATTTTGGTTTGCATCTCTCAGATGATTTGTGACTTTGAGCATGTTTTCATATGTTTTTTGGCCTTTCTTATGTCCTCTTTGGAAAGTATCTATTTAGGTCCATTGCATATTTTTTATTGGATTGTTTATCTTCCTTTTATTAAGTTGTATGAGTTACCTATAAATTTTGGAGATTAAATCCCAATTGGTAATAACATTGGCAAATATATTCTCCTATGCAATGGTCTTTCTTGCTGTTTTGTTGATGGTTCCTTTTGCTGTACAAAAGCTTTTTTATTTTGAAATAGTTGCATTTGTTTATTTTTTCTTTAGTTTCCATTGCACTAGAAGCTGTATCGGTGAAGAAATTGCTTTGGCATATGTCTGCGATTTTGCTGCCTGTGGATTCCTTAAAAAAAAAAAAAAAAAAAAAAAAAAATATATATATATATATATATATATATATATATATATATATAATTTCCCTCTCTTAAGTTTAAGTTCTTTATCCATTTTGAGTTGATTTTCATGTGTGGTGTAACTTGGTAGTTTAGTTTTATTTTTCCATCTATCTGTCCAATTTTTCCAACACCATTTATTAAAGAGATTGTCTTGACTCCATTGTATGTTCTTGCCTCCTTAATTAATTGAGCACAGTAGTTTGGGTCAATTCTGAATTCTCTATTCTGTTCCACTGGTCTATATATCTGTCCTTGTGCCAGTACCAGACAGTTTTGAGAACAGGGAAGATTGGGGCAACAGCTACTTCTCGCACCCAAATGATGGTGCCGGCCCCAATACCTCCATGCTGTCAGTGGGTGCAAGTGGGGCCAACACTGTCAACACCTGGGTGTGGCAGTGGCAGGAGTGGGATTGTCAGCAGACAGGTGATGAGGGGGCACATTGGGGGCACAGAGGATGAGCTGAGACCCACCCCTGTGCCCATAGCAGCCTCATGGCCTACAGCTCCTTTAAAGGTCCACAAACTTGTACACTGGGCCCCTAGTTAGTGTATAAAATGCCATATATTTTTGGCATTAATTTCATATCCTCCTATGTTGCCAAACTCATTTATTAAATCTAATAGTTTTTGATGGAGTCTTTAGGGTTTTTTATGTATAATATATCATCAGCTAATAATGGCAATTTTACATCTTCTTTTCCAATTCAGATGCCTTTTACTTGTTTTTGCCTGATCACTATGGGTAGGATTTCCAGTATTATATCAATCAGGAGTGGTGAAAGTAGGATTCCCTGTCTTGTTCCCATTCACAGGGGAATGAGTTTAGTTTTTGCCAATTGAGTGTGATGTTGGCTGTAGGTTTGTCATATAAGGCTTTTATTATGTTGAGATATTATCCCTCTATTCCCGCTTTGCTGAGAGTGTTTATCAAGAAAGGGTGTTGGATTTTGATGAATGCTTTTTTCTGCATCAATTGATATGATCATGTGATTTTTGTCTTTCAATTTCTTTGTGATGTATAACTTTTATTGATTTATAAATATCATACCAGCCTTGCATTCTGTAATTATCTTTCTTTGTAGCATCTTTATCTGGTTTTATGATTAGGGTAATTCTGGCTTCATAGAATGAGCTTGGAAGTATTCCTTCCTCTTGAATTTTTGGAATAGTCTGAGGGGGTGTAGATTTTAATTCTTTGAATGTTTGGTAAAACTCCCTTATGAAGCCATCCCGACTAGCGTGTTTGTTTGCTGGAAGTATTTTCTATTACTCTTTCGATTTCATTGATGTTATTGGCCTATTCAAGTTTTCTCATTCTCAATGAGATTGGAAGATTGTATTTTTTTTTTAGCAATATGTTCATTTCACTTACGTTGTCCAGTTTATTGGTGTAGAGATCTTCATAGTATCTTTTACAATCTTGTATTTCTGAGGGTATGGTTGTTACTTCATTTCTTTTTTTTTAAGATATATTTTATTGATTTTGCACAGAGAGGAAGGGAGAGGGATAGAGAGCTAGAAACATCGACCAGCTGCCTCCTGCACACCCCCTACTGGGGATGTGCCCACAACCAATGTACATGCCCTTGACCGGAATCGAACCTGGAACCTTTCAGTCTGCAGACCGACGCTCTATCCACTGAGCCAAACAGGTTTCAGCTCACTTCTTTAATTTCTGATTTTTGTTTCTTGGTGAGTCTGGATAGAGGTTCATTAATCTTGTTTATATTTCAAAGAACCAGCTCTTGGTTCTCTTGATCTTTTGTATTTCTTTTTGTGTCTATATCATTTATTTCCACACAGATATTTATAATTTCCTTTTTTCTACTTATTATGGTATTTTTCTTGTTGTTTTATTTTTAAGACTTTACAGAGTAGGGTTAGATAATTTATTACCAGTTTTTTGTTTTGTTTTTTGAGGTAGGCCTGTAGTGCTATGTACTTTCCTCTCAGGACTGCATTCATTGTGTCCCATATATTTTGGATGATTGTGCTTTCATTTTAATTTGTTTCCATAATATTTTTTATTTCTTCTCTGATCTAATTTGTATCCCGTTCATTGTTTAGTACAGTGGTTCTCAACCTTTCTAATGCCGTGACCCTATAATACAGTTCCTCATGTTGTGGTGACCCCCCAATCATAATTTTTTTTTTCATTTCTACTTCATAACTGTAATTTTGCTACTGTTACAAATCATAATGTAAATATATATGTTTTCACATGGTCTTAGGTGACCCTACTAGTGGTTCTCAACCTGAGGGCCATGACCCACAGTTTGAGAACCTCTGGTTTAAGAGCATGCTTTACACTTAGCCTCCAAGTGCTTGATTGTTTTTTCTTCATAATTTTATGTCATTTTGATCTGAGAGGATGCTTGGTATGTTTACAATCAACTTGAATTTATATAGACTTAGCTTGTGTCCTATATGTAGTCTATTTTTAAAATGTCCCATATGCACTTGAGAAGAATGTATATTCCATAGTCTTGGGGTGAAATGTTCTGAAGATGTCAATTAAGTTCATCTGAACTAGTGAATCATTTAGGATTGCTGTTCTTTTTTTAAACTTTCTTTTTTTCTTTTTCTAAACTTTGTTTTTAATATTCATGAAAAAATTATTTTAAATATAATAGTTACATGCAATAAATACCAATTATTCACAAAAATTATTTCACATATAATAATATTGCATACAATAAGCATTAATATTTCAAAAATAAAAGGATTTTAAGTATAATAATATTACCAAAACTGTACTAACATAGTCTATCACAAAAGTTGTAGGAAATATTAGAAATCTTTAAATAACAGGATTACTTCTATTATATTCTAGTATATTTCCCTCCTCTAACTCTATTTTTGTCCATCAGTTTATGTTGTTCATTAGATTCCACAAATGAGGGAGATAATGTGATATTTATTTTTCTCCAACTGGCTTATTTCACTTAACACGATGCTCTCCAAGTCCATCCATGCTGTTGCAAATGTTAAGAGTTTCTTCTGTTTTATTGCAGCGTAGTATTCCATTGTGAACACATACCACAGTTTTCTAATCCACTTATCTACTGATGGGCACTTAGGCTGTTTCCAAATCTTAGCTATTATAAATTATGCTACTGTGAACATAGGGGTGCATATATCATTTCTGATTGGTATTTATGATATATTCCTAGAAGTGGGATTAATAGGTCAAATGGGTATTCCAATTTTAATTTTTTAAGGAAATGCCATACTTTTGTGAGTGATCCATGTGCACTTGAGAAGAATGTATATTCTGCTGAGTTGTGGTGAAATGTTCTATAAATGTCTATTAAACCCATCTAATTCAATGTATCCTTTAGAGTCTCTGTTTCTTTGTTAAGTTTTTTTTTTTTTTCTTCTGGAAGATCTGTCCAGGGAAGTCAGTCATGTTTTAAAGTCCCGTACTCTGACTGTATTGTTGTCAATCTCTTTGTTAAAATGTTCTAGACTTTTAAAAAATATATATTTAGGTGCATCTATATTGGGTGCATAAATGTTTACCATAGTTATATCATCTTGTTGGATCAATACCTTTAGTATTATGTGACCTTTGTTGTCTCTTGTGTTGGCCTTCATTTTAAAGTCTGATTTGTTGGATATGAGTACTGCTACACCATCTTTTTATTTTTACTTTCCACTTGCATGGGATTTTTTTCCATCCCTTTACTTTCATCCTGTATATCTCTTTTGTTTTTAGGTGGATCTCTTGTAGACAGAATATAGTTGGGTCATATTTCTGTATCCATTTAGCTATCCTACACATTTTGATTGGAACATTTAATTCATTTACATTTAGGGTTATTATTGAGAGGTACTTATTTATAGCCATTTTAATTCTATATTCCTAGGTTTCTTTCTCTCTTTCTTCTCAGAAATCACATTAGTATTTCTTGTAATACTGGCTTGATGTTGAGTCCTGGATTATTTGTGGTACCCAGTGGTGCAGTCCCTCGGGTCTTCTAAGATAGGTATTCTAAGCCTGCCCCCTACTTGAGATATTTGTGTTCTCTCAATATAGTTAGGTCTTTATTTTTATTGTCCCTTTTGTGGATGAAGTCTCCTCTCACAGTGTTGATTATGTGGCTTGCTCTCTACTATGTTATGCCAACCATTGTGGAGGTCCTGACAGAATAGTACAAAATACAACATGACAAGGCATGACACAAAAGGATCAGAACACAAATGTGCACAGGACACTTATAATCCTACTAAAAGTGACCATCAGAAAAAAAGAGAATTAAAAAAGTCAGAAGAGAGCAAAAATGGTTTCAAGAATAGAAAAAACAAAAAGAAAGGGTGCGCAGGGTGGGGGGGGGGCAGAAAGTACATCAGGAGAAAACACAACACAACAAAACAAAAAAATAAACTGAAAAGCTTAAACAAAAATTGCCCAGACAAAATGGCAGGGGTCAGAATCTATAGAGACAGAGCTTAAATATAGAACATAAGGTTAAAGAATTAGATGGATGCCAGAAGGAACACACTTTAGTATAGAGAAAGGAGAATGAGAATGAGTGGACAAGAAAAAAGAGAAATCCTATCTATTAAAATAATAATATGCAAATTAATCATCACTCTGCTACACCCACAAACCATTCCTGCAAGCCATGCCCACCAAATAATCAAGAGCAAGTATGCCATTTAATCTAACGAAGATGGCTGCGGCCACAGAGAGAGTAGGAAGGAGGTTTGGATTCCCTGGTGATGGAGGAAGTCAAGCTTTCCACACACCCTGGCTGGCCCAGGACTCTGCTTAAGGCTGTAAAGTTTCAATTATAGAAGATACGTAAATCCCAACAGAAATGGCAGCAGCTATGGAGCTGAAGAAAGCTGGAGGCTGGGGTTGTCCCTAGCTATGGAGGAAGCCGAGCTTCAGCAGCCCTGGCCTGCTTTGATCTACATTGAATGCTACAAAGTTTCAATTATAGAAGATAAATAAATCCCAACAGAAATGGCTGCCACAACAGAGCTAGAAGGTGGCTTGGCTCTTCTCCAGGCAACAAAGTTTTAATTGTAGAGCATAAATAAATCCCATATACCAGGGCCTCTGCTTGGGTTGCCAGAGGGTGTGACCAGCATGCAAACCACCACAGGACCCTCGCCCAGGCCACCCTACACCCCAAGAGAACCCCCACCCTTATCTGGGACATCCTTCAGGGAAAATCAGCTTGCCCCCACACATGCACCAAGCCTCTATCCTATTTAATAAAAGAGTAATATGCTTTTGTGAATCATAACAGTTCTTTCTTTGTTAAAGTAGTATAGTATTCTATTCTATAGATGCACCACAATCTTTTACTAGTAATAACATTTGCAAATATGTTCTGTCATACAGTGAGGTTTCTTGCTGTTTTGTTGATGATTTCTTTTGCTGTGAAAAAGCTTTTTATTTTGATGTAGTCCCATTGGTTTATTTTCTCTTTAGATTACATTGCCCTAGGAGCAGTATCAGTGAAAAAGTTCATTTGGCATATGTCTGAGATTTCTCTGCCTGTGGATTTCTCCAGTATTTTTATGTTTTTCCATCTTATGTTTAAGTCCTGTATCTATTTTGAGTTTATTTTTGTGTATGGTGTAAGTTGGTGATCTAATTTAATATTTTTTATGTCTGTTCTGTGTCAGTACCAGGCTGTTTTGGTAACAGTGTCTTTATAATACAGCTTGAAATCTGATATTGAGATCCCTCCTACTTTGCTCTTCTTTCTCAGGATTTCTGTGGCTATTTGGGTATTTTTAAAATTCCAGATGAATTTTTGGAGAGTTCTTTCTGGGTCTGTGGAATATGCCATTGGTATTTTAATTGGGAGTACATTGAATCTATAGATTGCTTTGTATAGTATGGACATTTTAATGACGTTGATTCTACCAATCCATGAACATGGAATGTTCTTCCATCTATTTATGTCTTCATCTATCTCCTTTTTCAGTGAACTGTAGTTTTCCATGTATAGGTCTTTTACCTCCTTGGTTAAGTTTATTCCTAGATATCTTGACTTTTTTGGTAGATGTTAAGTGGGGTTGCATTTTTTAGCATCTCTTTCTGTAAGTTCATTATTGGTGTATAGAAATGCCATATATTTTTTGGCATTAATTTTGTATCTTTCCTTCATACATATATATCATACCCTTTATCATTTTTTGCATTGCTGGTTTGGTCGTGATAAATTCTCTTAGTCCTTTTTTGTTTGTAAAGTTACTGATTTCACTTTCAATTTTGATTGACAGCCTTGCTGGGTACAATATTCTTGTATTATATCTTTCCTTTGCATGACTTTGTATATTCCATTTCATTACATTCTGGTCTGATGAGTTTCTGTTGAGAAATCAGTTGCTAGTCGGATGGGCGTTTCTTTGTATGTAACTTTCTGTCTCTGGACCCTTTTAAGATTCTTTGTCATTGGTGTTTGCCAATTTAATTATAATGTGTCTTTATTTCTGTCTTTTGCAGTTCATTTTGCTTGGTATTCTGTGAGCTTCGTAGATTTGTGTGGATTTTTTCTTCCCTATATCAGGGAAATTTTCTGTCATTATTTCTTCAAACATGTTTTCTATTCCTTGCTCAGTTTCCTCTCCTTCTGACACCCCTATATGCATATGTTGTTTTGTTTCATGTTGTCCCAAAGTTCCCTTAGGTTCTTCTCTTGTTTTTTAATTTTTTTCTAGAAGCCTCTCTAATTGGGGATTTTGTTTATTTGGGTCCTCTCTCTTTGTTTCTTGGTTAGCCTGGCTAGAGGTTCATCAATCTTGTTTATCCTTTCAAAGAACCAGCTCTTGGTTTTGTTGATCTTGTGTATTGTTTCTTTGGTCTCTATGTCATTTATCTCTGCTCTAATTTTTATTATTTCTTTCCTTCTGCTTACAGTGGGCTTTTCTTGTTGCTCTTTTTCTAACTCTTTGAGTTTTAGAGTTAGATGATCTGTTACCTTTTTTCCTAGTTTTTTGCAATAGGCTTATAGAGATATGAACTTCCCTCTCAAGACTGCTTTTGCTGTGTCCCATAGATTTTGGATTGTTGTGTTTTCATTGTCATTTGTTGCCAGGATGTTTTTAATTTCTTCCTTGTTTTTCTCTGGTAATCCAGTCCTCGTTTAATAGCATGCTGTTTAGTCTCCATGTGTTTGATTTCTTTGGATTATTTTTATTGTAGTCAATTTCCAGTTTTATGCCACTATGATCTGAGAAAATGGTTGATATGATTTCGATTTTCTTGAATTTGAAGACACTTTGCCTATGTCCCAACATGTGGTCTATCTTTGAAAATGACCCATGAGCACTTGAGAAGAATGTGTATTCTGTGGCTTTGGGGTGGAATGTTCTGAAGATATCGATTAATTCCATCTGGTCTAGTGAGTCATTTAGGATTGATATTTCTTTGCTGATTTTTTGTTTGGGTGATTTGTCCAAATGTGGCAGTGGGGTATTAAAATCACCTACTATGGTTGTATTTCAATCAATCTCTCCCTTCATGTCCTCCAGCAGTTTTTTTATGTATTTGGCTGCTCCCACATTGGGTGCATATTTGTTTACCAGGGTTATTTCTTCTTGGTGGATTGCTCCCTTTAGTATAATGAAGTTGCCTTCATTATCTCTTTTTATGTCCTTCACTTTGAGATCTAATTAGTCTGATATAAGTATTGCTACCCCAGCCTTTTTTTTCATTTCCGTTCGCCTGGAAAATCTTTTTCCATCCCTTCACCCTCAGCCTGTGTGCATCTTTTTTTCTGAAGTGTGTTTCTTGTAGATAGCAGATATATGGGTCTTGCTTTCTTATCCAATCTGTTAACCTATGTCTTTTGATTGGAGCATTTAAACCATTTACATTTAAAGTTATTATTGATAAGTAGGTATTTGATGCTATTTTTATTCTATACCCCTGTGTTCCTTCTTTGCTTCCTATTTCTTTTTTTTACAGTAAACCCTTTAGCATTTCTTGCATTGCTGGTTTGGTGGAGATAAATTCCTTTAGTCTTTTTTTGTCTGTGAAGCTCTTGATTTCATTTTCAATGTTGATTGATAGCCTTGCTGGGTACAGTATTCTTGGATTCAGACCCTTCCTTTACATACTTTATATATTTCATCCCATTCCCTTCTGGCCTGATGAGTTTCTGTGGAAAAATCCGTTGCTAGT
The DNA here is from genome assembly GCA_963924515.1 of Vespertilio murinus. Classification (NCBI taxonomy): domain Eukaryota; kingdom Metazoa; phylum Chordata; class Mammalia; order Chiroptera; family Vespertilionidae; genus Vespertilio; species Vespertilio murinus. The sequence goes on from OZ004710.1 coordinate 53,549,945, forward strand.
CTGATGGGCGTTCGTTTATATGTAACCTTCTGTCTCTCTCTGGCTGCTTTTAAGATTCTTGCTTTGTCATTGTTATTTTGCACTTTAACTATAATGTGCCTAGCTGTTGGTCTTTTGGGATTCATTTTGCTTGGGATTCTGCGAGCTTCTTGTATTTGTATGGGTATTTTCTTCTCTATCTCAGGAAAGTTTTCTGTCATTATATCTTGAAACAGTTTTTCTATGCCTTCCTCTGTTTCCTTTCCTTCTGGAACCCCTATTATTCTAACATTGTTTTGTTTTGTAATGTCCCAAAGTTCCCGTAGGCTCTCTTCCTGCTTTTTAATTTTTTTTCTAAAAGCTGCTCTAATTGGGTATTTTTTTCCATCTTGTCTTCTAGCTCACTGATCCAGTCCTCTGCCTCATCTAGCCTACTTTTGATGCTTTCTATTGAGTTCTTTACAGTAGCTATGTCATTTTTCATTTCTTCTTGGTTCTTCTTCATTTCCTCTTGGGTCTTACTCATATTTTCAAATTTGTCTTCCATTCTTTTTAGCCATCCCATGATGATTACTCTAAATTCTTGCTCTGGTAGGTTGCTTGCCTCTAAATCGTTTACTTCCTTTTCTGGTGATTGCTTATTTTCTTTCATAGGTGGGGTGTTTCTTAGCCCCCCCCCCATGATTTTCTATTTTAGGATGCCTGTTTATGTAGTTCTCTCTCTCCTGCTTAGATTTAAAGGTACAAAATACAACACAACCAGGTACAACACACAAGGCACTGAACAGAAAAGCGTTTGCAATATTAATATCCTCCAATAAAGGTGACTAGAACCCAGCTAACAAAATCATAAAATCAAATAAAAAGAATAAGCGAACCAATCTAAAAAAAAAGCATAAAACTTTGATATAGTTAGCATTTAACATACAACTACAAGGGGGTGGAGAGAAGGATGTTTGGTTTTTTTTGTTTGTTTGTTGTTTTTTTTAGGACAGCGACAAGGTAGGTGTGAATGGGCTTGGAGTAGGGGGTTGGGAGTTAGATATACATGGGAAGGGTGAAATTTCAGGACAGGGTAAATAGAAAAAAATAGGGAAAATCTAGAGCAGTAAAGAGTTAAGATAAGCAGGACACCAAAGGGAAAGGGTTAGGAAGAGAGTGATGGCATAAAGGTAGGGATGAGTTAGAATAGAGAGTTGGAGAAGGAAAGGTATAAATAGTCTGTTGAATAGTAATCCCAAAGGGGAAAAAAAGAGAAAAGAAAAATTTTTTTTAAAAAGTATATAATATGGCACTTAAAAGATAATGATAAAAATAAACAAAAGAAAATAAGATAAAAAAGATAAAAAGGGCAAACTAGTAGTAGTAATAATATTTATTACATATAAAAGTGAGTTAATTAAAAAGGTAAAATCAAGTGAGGAAAGATGGAAAAAAATCTTCTTAAGTAAACTTTGCAACTTATGTAACTTAAAAAACAAAACAAAAACAGGAAAAATTAAACAATTAGAAAATCAAAATAAAAAATTAAATAAAATTTGCAGTAATGAAGGTTATTAACTTCCTCTGTTGTTCTGTCTAGCTCACCAGTTCCCAGTCTGGGCGTTAAATGCAAATCCCTCTGTTTCTTCCGTGTTGTAATCAGGTCTTGATTTTTCAGCAGTTCTAGAGTCCATATGTACTGTAGCCTCTATGTGGCGGTGTTTCTTGATGGCAGAGAGCCAGGGTTCTGAGGCCTTTCTAGCTTTTATCCCCTCTCTGTGGCCCTGATCTATGGAGGGGTGGGGGTTGGGTCAGAGAAGCCGATCACACTCGCCTGTTACTCTCTCGGAATCAGATCCAGACGTGCTGCTCCTTAGATATCCCCCCACGTAGGAGCCCTGACCACAGTCAGGGGTAGCTCCAGCCCAGCTCTGGGTTTCTTATAAACACAGACCCCTCTGTGAGCCTGGTGCACGCAAGCTGGTGTTACCACAGTATTTTAATCCAGTCATCTGCTAATGGCACTTAGGCTGTTTCCAAATCTTAGCTATGGTGAATTGTGCTGCTATGAACATAGGGGTGCATATATCCTTTCTTATTGGTGTTTCTAGTTTCTTGGGGTATATTCCTATAAGTGGGATCACTGGGTCAAATGTGAGTTCCATTTTTAGTTTTTTGAGGAAACTCCATACTGATCTCCACAGTGGCTGCAGTAGTCTTCATTCCAACCAGCAGTGCACGAGGTTCCTTTTTTCTCCACATCCTTTCCAGCACTTGTCATTTGTTGATTTGTTGATGATAGCCATTCTGACAGGTGTGAGATGGTATGTAGCTATATCATTTTTGATCTCTCCTTGATTCTTTTTTTTACATTTTTAAAAAAAATTATTAAGGTATTATAGGTGTACATAGCATACCATTGCCCCCTCCCCCCCCCACCTCCAATACATGCCCTCACTCCCCAGAGTTCTGTGTTCTTTGGTTGTTCTTATATGCATGCATACCAGTCCTCCGGTGGATCTCTTATCTCCCCCAGGTCTCCTTCCCCTCCCCGCTGTCATTTGACAGTCTGCTTGTTTTATGGTGACTATCTCAGGACCACACGAATAGAATCCGCTCCTCCTCTGGTTCACCCTGCCCCCCCCAGGTCCCACCCCTTCCCTGGGGCACACGGTTCTACTGGGGCACATGTCTCCACCAGGGCACACTGCTCTTCCAGGACACAAGGTTCCCCTGAGGTGCACGGCTCACCCGGAGCACATGGCCCCCTGGGGCACATGGCTCTCCTGGGGCACACGGCTCACCCGCGGCACATGGCCCCCTAGGACACACAGCTCACCGGGGGCACACGGCCCCCTGGGACACACAGCTTACCTGGAACACATGGCCCCCCTGGGGCACTGGGGTCACGAACTGGAGGCGATGTGCCAGCTCCTCGCTAGTATGGTATGCGGACTGGGACGGCTGAAGGTGGGGAGACTGCGCTCCAAGTAGTTTTGTTCCGGGTGGCAGATGAACAGCTGTGGACATGGAGGCCATGCTCCGAATCAGCCCCCTCCCTGGGCCTAGGGCGGAGCGAGCTCCGCTCCCAGTGGGCTTCTCTCACTCGCAGCGGCGGTGGCAGGTGTGGAGGCGGGTACGGCGGGGGCAGTGGCCACTGTGGTTCCTCTTCCACTGTATTTTTAAAATCCACATGGCAGTAGCAGTGCCCCTCCTTGGGGTCTGAGTAGTGGCTCTGGCTCGGTCCTGAGGCAGCGGGCCTGATGGGCGAAAGGCTTGCAGGGTCGCAAACAGAAGGCGCCGTGCCAGCTCCTCACCAGCACGGTGGGCAGACTGGGATGGCTGCGGGCGGGCTGAGATGGCTGTGGGCAGGGAGACCACGCTCAAAGGTGTCTTTTTCGGGCAGGAGTGAAGGGGTTGTGGACGCAGAGGCCAAGTTCCAAAGCCGCCCACTCCCTGGGCGCAGGGCGGAGCGAGCTCTGCTCTCGGTGGGCTTCGCTCACTTGCAGTGGCAGAGGCGGCGGCGGCAGTGGGTGCAGCTGCGGTGGTCGCTCCTGTGGCTCAATTTCCACTGTAATACACATGGTGTCAGAGGCAGAAGCCCTGCCCTGGCCATGCGGCTGTGGAGGAAGGACTCGCCAGGGCCGCAAATGGAAGGCGCCATGCAAGCTCCTCACCAGCACGGTGGGCGGGGAGGCCCGGCTAAGATGGCTGCGGGTGGGGAGACCGCACTCCAAGGCATCTCCTTCTGGGCAGGAGCCAAAGGCCTGGCCGAGTCCCAGCATTGGCTCCCTCGCTCGCACAGTGGGCTGGTCGGGAAGGCCCACTCCCTGGGCCCAGGGCGTCGAGAGCTCTGCTCTCGATGGGCCCCCCCTCACTCACGGTGGAGGCGGCGTCGGCATCTCTGGCGGGTCCGGTTCCACAGTAGTTTTAAACTCCACATGGCAGCAGTGGCACCTTGCTTTGTCTCTAGTTGTATCCATCCCATTCTGCCAGCTTTCCTGTGGGTCTGATGTGATCCCTTTCGATTTTAGCTGTTTTTTTCCAAATTGTTGATGAGGTGGCAGCTTAGGAGACTACCTAGGCCACCATCTTGTTTTGGTCTCTCTCTCTCCTTGATTCTTAACATAATTTATTTATATTCTTGTCCATATGATTTATGAACTGTATGACCATTTCTCTGAATTCTTTGTCATATTGCATGCCTCCACTTCATTTAGTTTATTTTCTGTCATTTCCTCATTTTCTTTCCTTTAGGCGTTTTCCCCCCTCCCCATTTTTTCCATCTCTGAAGAATCTATGCTTATGTTGTGTTGGACCTGTACCACTGTGTCAGGTCAGTAGAAGTGTCATGCATCCTGAGAGTCTCAGGATCTGGGACACTTAGGCTCAGCAGGTTGGTGGCAGCCCCATGTTTGCTGATATTTTCATGAGAGTTTAGTCACCAGGATACATGGCCCCAGGCAGTTGGTAGGAGCCCTGCACATGATGAGATTCTCAGGAGAGTTTAATTGCCAGAATGCGAGGCCACAGAGAGTCGGTAGGAGCCCTGTGTGTACCAAGGTTCTCAGGAGAGGTCAGACACCAGGATGCATGGCCACAGGGGGTCAGTGGGAGCTCCACACATGACAAGTGTCACCCAATACTTCAGCTTCTGGGAAGCATGGGGCTTGTGCCACTGGGCTGTGTTGGTGGGAAGGGAACATGTTCAGGGTCTCACAGAAGTCTTCACTCAGGAAGGTTGGAATTGCAGTGTCCATCCATCTGTAGCCAGTTTTTGCCCTGGGTGTCTGTAGAGTCCCAGTTTGCATCTGAGGCTAGTCTGGTTGGTGGTGAGGCTGAGTTTATAGTCACAGGAGCTCCACCCTTCAAGATGGCATGGTTTCTGTGCCAGTACCATCCTTTAGGAGTGGTTGCAGCAGTATCAGGGGCTCCCTGTCTAAGTGAGCCTGGTCCTGCAACTCCTGAAAGTCCTGCAGGATCTAACTGTCACACACACACACACACACACACACACACACACACAATACATGTCTCACACTCCCCTTTCACTCCATCACTCATTTATACTCACCCTCACTGCTGTCCTATTAGCTGCCATCTTCAATATTGCCCAGCTGTCAATCTTAATCACTCAATGGTCTGTTTATGATAGGATTTTAGATGCAGTGGTGCTGTTTCACTTTCTGGGATCCGATGGATTTTTTTCTTACCTGACTCAGAGCTACTTCTCATTGAGTAGCCCAAAATATTACTCTAGCTTTGATCATTGTAAGGAGACCAATGGTGTTGGCTGGCTGGCAACCTGGAGTTTTTATCAGTCTGGTTCTGAGAATATGTGGTGGACCAGCCCTTCTTCCTGCCCAGTCACTGAGGGTCTTTGGGGTTATTCAGATCCTTTGTTTCCTTTGCATAGCTCAAAATCAGGCAGTGTGTGGTAGGCTGTATTACCTATCTTGAGGCTACTGGGAAGGGCTAGCTCTTCATGAAACAAATGGCCACTTAGATTTGGAAGGTTATGAGTTTCCCAGTGCTGGAGTCCTGGGCACATCTCCCTGCTCTGCTTCCCTCCATAGCATCTCCTCGGGCATCTCAATCCTATGCCTCTCCCTACATTGCAGCCTTGGGTGAGTTTTTGCAATAGAAAAATCCTATGTTCTGGGTTTAGCTAATAAAAGCAAATACAAAATAAAAATAAAACTGGCACAAAACTGTGGGTTATTCTCTCCAAGCACCATGCTCCTGTGGCCACTTTTCAGGCCACCTTTCATGTTGCACCCTTTCTCAGCAATGGTCTTAGGTCTAGACTCCAAGGCCTCTAACAGCCCTTTGGCTTTTCCTTTTCCCAGTTGGGTGTTATGCCTGCCACCTAGATTTGTTGCTTTGGTGCAATGCAGTTTCCTCCTCATCCTCTCAGCCTGGTGGCCAGGTGTTCATCTTCAGCCCAGATCCCCCTTCCTAATGTTCTCCAGGCATCCTATGCCTTTCCTTTTTGTGAATTTTCCTTTTCCTCAGCTGTGTCTAATTTGCTCATTCTGGATTGATGCTCTCCAATTTAGTTGCTTTTCCAGTCTGCCCCCAGGAGTAGGTGCATGATACATCTGTATATTCAGCTTACATATTCTTCTTCTGCATCTATGTATATATTCCTAAGGCATTATCCAGGAATGAAAATCTCAAATGTTATAGCTTCAATTTACCACATCAGAGTAAATTCAGGCTTTGATTAGTCTTCATCAGAACTTAACTCACTCTGAACAGACTGGTGTACTTCCACTATCACAAAACTTTTCTTCTTTATTCACACCTTTCCACCACTTTTTCCAGAATGTACTACCTCTACTGCTGTTCCATTTCTACCTTTACCAGATATAAATCTTTTCTTTCAAGGTCAAACTCAGATCTCATCTCCAAAGCGACTTACTTGAAAATTCAGTTCAGAACAATATTCCTTTGTTAATATGCCTGTAATATTGTATTTTAAATTACCTATGCCTTCTTTTTCCATCCTTCTAACTTCCTTCATCTCTTCTCTTTTTCTTCTCCCTACCTTTATCTTCCTGTCTCTCTCTTCACCCCCACTATCTTCCTTCCTTCCTTCCTTCCTTCCTTCCTTCCTTCCTTCCTTCCTTCCTTCCTTCCTTCCTTCCTTCCTAAAATTGCTTATTGAGTTTGTGCAAACAAGTACATATTTGTTTCAGGGAACACAATGATTATGTCAAGAAGACACATGGCTTCCCCTTACGGAGATCAATCTTAAATGGGGCAGAAAACCATTGATGAAGAGATAGTCTATAATACTTTTGAAGTAAAAGAACATGTTTCTAAGGCAGTAGATGACAAAGGGCTGCTATAAATGAAGAAAAATGAGTGTAGGGGGCACATAGAACACTTCATGAAGAGGTCATCATTAATCTGAAGTCTGACGTTTGATCAGTTATTACTAGTTTCTGTGACAAGATTGGGAAGAGCATGGAAATAAGTTGCATATAAAAAGGTCCTGTGGTAAAGGAGGAGTGGAGAAAGTTCAAGGTAATAAATGACTGGTTGTAATGACTCATTTTTGTTCATATTCTCTTCTCAAACATTGCATGACATTTTTAGACAGAGATGGTTTGTTGTGTTAATTTTTACTTAATTCACTTGAAAGGACTTTATTGAACATTAGGTACAAGACCCAATAATTTCTAAAAGGCTTTTTGGCTTGCTGAAGGTCATATACACAGATACATGGGTCTCCTCTACACCCCCTCCTCATGTCCAATGTTACTTTATTTATATGATTCTTTATAACTTTGTAGATTGTCAGTGAATCTCTGGAACAAGCATATATCTGTGGAATATTGTTAAGAAATGCTTTTACTTATAGGTGGTAATTGTATGATCGTATGTAGAATAGAGGCAAGAATGAAGTTTTAGTATCAAAAAGTGTTTCATTACATGGAAACATTTTATAGGGAAATGTATAATACAGTCTCCGGGAAAAGAAGTACCTGCTAGGGAAGAAATCTATATTTGTGAAGGATCATGCTGTCTAAGCTTTGGAAAACATATAATAAGGACTCAATCTTTCAAAAAAATCTGTATGAAATAAGATATGAAAGACATTATAATCATTAGAATTCAGAAAGACTTGGATTTAATCCTGTTCTAAACAAATACCTTGATACTGAAAGATTTAAAAAACAAAACAATAATTTATATGGGGCTGCATGGGTGTGGCTGTTTTCAAACATAGCCCTAAATATATTTGACATTCTAACCATTAACTAGTATGGATTTATGTTTCTTTATAGTATGGATTTATGTCCCTGTATCTGGAATTTACCCTCTATGATGGCTCGACCAATAGAATACAGTGAAAGTGACAATTCCAGTTTCTTGGCCTATATCTTAAGAAAGTGGAAAGTGCAACCTCCTTTCCCTTGGGAAACTCATTCTTACAATTTAGCTACCATTCTATAAAGATGCTGAGAAGCTCATGGAAAGACCCACATGGTATAGAACCAAGGCCTATGACTTATATCCCTTGGTGAGCTACTAGCACTTACCAGTCATGTAAATGAATCATCTTCAAAGTAGTAGATCCTACAACCCCTAGTTGCACCACCTCAGCTGACACTTATAGAACAGAAACAAGCTTATCCTGACAAGACCTGCCAATAATTGCAGATATATGATCCAAGTATATGATTTTTATTGTTTGAAGCAAGTTAAGTCATGGAGTGGTGTTTCAGACAGTAATTGATAATCAGTACATTTGGGGAGATCATTCAAATTTGCTGAGCATGAATATGTAAGAAAGATCTCCCTTCAATTAGAAGTTTAAGACAAATGGTAGAAGCCAAAAATGACTGGGTACAAGATATGAAAACTAAAAAGCAATGTTCAGATTCCAGGAGAGTAAAATTAGAACTGTGTGAGATGGCCAATGGCCTATTTGAGAACATAAGTAAAATAGGATAGGGTTAAAGACCAGGTCACCAGCATAGATGTGAATGTCTGAGGCCCTTGAATATCTGGCTGAACACTGGAATGTCTCTTCCTCAACCTGACTCTGGCTTATAGTTTAACCCCTGCATTCCTAGCCCATCTGCATTCCTATAGGGCCTTGACACATACTATTCTAAATATCCTGGGGCTCTGAGGGTTTCAGTTTACACAAAGTGAGTGATATCCCTTTTAGTCTATGTATATGAGCTAAAAAGTTTTGAAGAAGATGGAGGATAGAGATAATATATTTCAAAACTGTTAGTCAAATATGGGACCAGAGTTTGAAAGTGCAATACCAATTTTTTTAAAATTTCTTTATTGATTAAAGAATCACATGTTTGTCCTCATCCCCCCATTCCCATCCCAAACCTCTCCCCCCCACTCATACCCCCAACCCCTTGTTGTCCATGATCACTGGTTAGGCTTATATGCACCCATACAATTCCTTTGGTTGATCTCTCCTCCTTCCCCCCACCCTCCCCTACCTTCCCTCTGAGGTTTGACAGTCTGATCGATGCTTCCCTATTTCCATTTCTGTTTTTATTCATCAGTTTATGTTGTTCATTATTTCCCATAGATGAGTGAAATCATGTGATACTAGAAATACACTTATAAGAACCAAAAATGAGACAAGCAATGGTTATGCTAAGAAGCAAATGAATCAGTCTGTAGTGAGTTTCATTTTGGGCCAATAGTTCTTTTGAGTCCCAATTTCAATGTCAAACAGTTTCTTATGTGTACATGTCAGCATCGCTGCAGGTTTCCCAGGACCAAACCAGAGAGGGTTGGACCTGTATTACCACCATTTGTCCACCATACTGAAATATCAATACCAGTTTTTAAATAAATTATTTCTGAGGTGAGAATGAGGTTTTATGACTTAGAATCAAAGTTGAGTATAAAGGTCTAGAGAAGACTCATTTTTAGTTTGAAAAATGTGTAATATATGTTTGTTTAAGAGCTTTTGTGTCAAATCATCATAACTAAAACCAGGGACTAAATAATGAATGATACCACGTTTGGTATCAAATAGTTCTTGCCTTTGATTATAGTTCTTGCCTATTCTTTTAAACAGATGAATATATAGAATACATTAATACAAATAAGAAATGAGCAATATATAAATCCATAACTATGAGCAAAAATGTTTCCATGTTTCATGGTGAGATTTTCACATTTGATTAAGTTAGGCATTGGAGAATGCAATCACTTAATTTGTTATTATTTCAGGAAAGCTGAGTGTTAGCTTAACAGGTGAAATGGCTGCTTATATATGAAAAGGCAATAGAAGTTCCAATTCTGAGAGTATTTTGGAACAATTGACGCTTCTGGGGAGTGAATGATACTTGTGCTTTTCTGAGGCTTGCTCATCAGTATGGGTGCTATTCTATAAATGGAATACTGTACAGTCTCTAGACATATGCCATATTTATTTTATCCAGATGATGAATGACTTATTGATAGTCCAGGCTTTGTACAATTTGTGACTCCAGTTACTTTAATATCTATAATGTCATGGAAATGACACTGGGAGAGATGTTATGAATGGTCACTATTCAGCCATTTATTTTCAGTGAAGCCAAAGGACAATTGGGGGTAAGGGGTGCTACAAGGTCAGCTTGAATAAAATATTACTTGAAGTTTGTATATTGCCATTTTGAGATCTTGGGGAAAAAATAGAAACCAATTAGAACACTACCACATTTTGGATGAGTTTCCATTTGAGAAGCTCCAAAAAAACTCCCACTAGTCTGGTTCAGAAGTGTTTTCAGAAGATTGCCAAAGATTGTGCAGTGATGTTGGCAGGAGGAGAAACAACAAGTAGATGTTTTAGCAGAGAGGAGCTTATTCTGGGAATCTTTTCCTTGGCATTCAATGAGAAAGACTAGAAAGGAAGCTAGTTCAAAACAAAGATGAGAGTGCCTGTCTTGGGTGTGTATCTGCCTAAAAATATGCTTACAAATTTAAGAATTCTAAGCCCCTAAAATAAATTTAGAAAAATATAGTCATTAATTAGCCTCTTGAACTTCACATAAAAACTCTCTGGCACTGGAACTAATCTTTTTGACAACTTGCTGTTATTGTGATAATAGTTTGCTTTTTAACTTTCTTCCTTATGTAATTAATCCACTTTTAGAAAAACCTGGATAGTTAGAAATTCATAGCTGCTTTAATTATTGACTGGTTGTATGATCTTTGATAAGTCCGGCATCTCTCTAGACTCTTTTTTTCTCATATGTATGAGAAAGAAAATAAACTATATGATATGTTAGCTTTATTACAACTCTAGAGTCAATGATTTATTTGGACCTAAGCTATAAAATCATGGGTCAGAGAGACCAACATTTATAAACTTCCTCTTCATCTCTGATTACTATTGAAAATGGGAGGATCATACAATTCCTGAATAACCTACAGAATAACCCCTTTAATGAATGATGATGACAAAATTCTGAGGTTATAATTTGCATGCATATCACTGCTTGAAGACATATTTGCTCAGCAAATATTCATTGATTATAAATTATATACCAGGCATTGTGCTAGATTATGGCATACTGCAGTTTAAAGACCAGCTGAAAATCTACAAATATTAAATACTTTAATTATAAAATTATAACAGGTTAATTGCTAAGAAGAAGAATTCCAATGGGTGAACTTACCCTATTGAAGAAAAGGGGTTAGAGTGAGTTCATAAAAGGCTTCCTTAAAGAATATATATTTCCAAACATTACAGAAACCATATCAAAGAAGTCCACACTAAACGTTTTATTATTAAACTAGTTTTTTCTCTATTCTATGGTTTAAGACAATAAATTTTAGATCTTCACTATTTATCAAAAATGAGTTTGGGATAGAACAAGCAGATGGCTCAGGGAGAACTACACCTGTGGTTAGAAAAAATAAACACAAAGACCACATTATAACATAGCATTGGTGGGATTGTCCATGTAAGTGCATACTTAATTTTCATTTTCCACAAAGGGGATTTGTTAAGATTTTGTGGATGCTTGTGAACTGAGCCCAGGAGTCCATATGGTATAATTATATAAAGAGTAGACTATTGAATGAGAACACCTGGGTTAAAATCTTGGGTCCTCAAACTTGCTAGCTTTGTAGCTTTGGATAAGTTATCTAACCTTTTCTGAAAATGTGAGAATTAAATGAAATAATATATGGAAAGGGTTTAGTCCAGTGCCTGGCACCTAGGAAAGTCCATACTAAATGTTAGCTATTATTGCTGTTAGTATTTAAGACAAACATTAATCGCTGTCTTCTTCATGTTTCTGGAAGTAATACATAAGAAATTTACCAAATAACCATTTCCCTTTATACTTCTTACCCTAAATAATGGATGTCAAGTAGATCAATAAAAAAGGGGGGAGCTGCTGAGGCTTTTAGAAAATTGTTAGAGGACTAGGAAAATTCCTGCTATAGTTTTGTGGGAGAAGAGGATGAAGGCAATTCACAGGAAAGTTATAAACTTACTAGTAAGTATTATTGTAAAATAATTTTAAAGTCACTGCAGTTGCTCACAATGTAAAATAATTTTGTTCTGGTAGTGGGAGAGCGAGCGAGCTAGAGAGAGCAAAGAGAGCTCTAATTGATCATTAAAATCTTTTTAATGGAGTTGCTTAATGTAGGGTTTACTTGTAGGGGCCCTAATATCCTTCCTTGAAATCATAGCTATACTAGGTGTACCAGTTAATAATACAGATTTTTTCAATAGATGGAGTTACACATGTTGATATATATTTGATTTGATGTGTATGTTATTTTGTTGTATTGACAAAAATCTTCAAAAATTCATATGTCAAATTTGCTGAAGGTATTAACATCATACATATTTTTATGTTAAAAATGTCTAATTTTGTGACAAAAAGAGTATTTGAGGGAAGTTTTAATTCATTAGTTTGAAGAAAATTGCTGCTGAATACTTCAGGATGCTTATGGTGAACATGCTACATCTCAAGATAATTGTGAAAGCTGGTTTAAATGCTTTAAAAGTGATGATTTCAATGTGAAAGACAAAGCATTCAGGTCAACTGAAAAAGTTTGAAGAACAACACCTATAAGTATTATTTGATGAAGATGCACGTCAAACTGAAAAACAACTTGCAGAAAGATTAAATGTTGAGGAGGGAAAATGGCGGAAGAGCAGGTAGACAGGTTCTGAGCCTTGTCCCAAAGAAGAAAGAGAGAGCAGCCAAGGGTCGGACTGGAAGTGCTTGTCAGCAAGCCAAGAGACAGGCGAACAACAGGGGAAACTGAGGGTCTGCTGATCAGGGTGCCCCTGACAGTTAAGCACCCAGAGCTGGGTCACTTCCCAGAGCTACCTATGGGCACCTATGGGGAAATCTCGCCATCTTGAAGGGAAGAGGTTTGTGTCAGAGGCCTGAATTCCACAGCCACATCAACCACCAAGCAGCTGTGAGCCCCAGAATGCTGATCACAGTCAGCTAGAACACTTGGACTCAAAGGAGCACTTCACCCCAAGGCAAAAAGGTCAGATTTCACTGAGATCCAGTGAGTCCCCCTCAGTGCAGCAGTGGAAGACAGGCCTGCATGCACCAGGTGCAAGGAGGCTGGAGGACTCGGCCTGGGTTTAAAAGAAACCCCCGGGTTCTGGGCTGGTGGTGCCTCTGACTGTGGACAGGACTCCTAATTGGGGGGATATCTAAGGAGCAACATGATATGACTCTGAGGCATATCCGAAGAGTTACAGGGAAGTACAGTCTGCGTGGTCCTACCCCCTTTCCCCCACCCCCTCCACAGATCAGGTATACAGAGAGGGGAAAAAAGTTAGAAAGGCTTCAGAGCCCTGGAAGTCAACCCAGAAACACTACCACCCAGAGGCTAAAGCACATATAGATGCTAGACCTGCTTTTAAAATCAGGATCGGATTACAAAACTGAGGATCAGTGAAACACAGGGAACTGCAATTACCGCCCAGAATGGGAACAGGTGTGCCAGACAGAACAACAGAGGAAGTGAATGACCTTCATTACCGCAAATTTTATTTAATTCTTAATTTTTATTTTTTAATTGTTTAATTTTTGTTTTTTATTTACATTAGTTGCAACATTTACTCAAGAAATTATTTTTTTCGTCTTCCCTCACTTGATTTTACCATTTTAATTAATTCATTTTTATATGTAATCACCATTATTACTACTACTACTATTATACCTTTTTATCTTATTTTCTTTTGTTTATTTTCATTATTATTTTTAAATGTCATATTATTTACCCCCTCCCCTTCGGGATTACTATTCTACAAACTATTTATACTTTCCCTTCTCCAATGCTTTATTCTATCTCAACCCTTTCTTTATGCCATCACTCTCTCCTAACCCTTTCCCTTTGGTGTCCTGCTTATCTTAACCTTTTACTGCTCTAGATTTTCCCTACGCTTTCTGTTTACCCCCTCCTAAAATTTCACCCTACCTGTGTATATCAAATTTCCAAGCCCCTGCTGCAAGCCCATTCACACCTACCTTGTCACTGTCCTAAAGAAAAACCAAACTAAACACACACACACACACACACACACACACACACACAAATCTTTTTCTCTACCCCTTTGTAGTTGTATATATATTGACGTTTTTGTAAGATTGGTCTGCTTATTCTTTTTGTTTGATTGTATGTTTTTGTTAGCTGGGTTCTAGTCACCTTTATTGGAGGACATTAATATCACAAACACATTTCCATTCAGTGCCTTGTGTGTTGAACCTGGTTGTGTTGTATTTTGTGCCTTTAAATCAAAGCAGGAGAGAGAGAACTACATAACCAGACATTTTAAAAAGAGAGATCATGGGGGAATCAAAGAAATAGCCCACATATGAAAGAAAATCAGGCATCACCAGAAAAGGAAGTAAACGAGTTAAAGGCAAGCAACCTACCAGAGCAAGTATTCAGAGTAATGATCATAAGATGGCTAAAAAGAATGGAAGACAAATTGGACAATATGAGTAAGAACCAAGAGGAAATGAAGAAGAACCAAGAGGATCTGAAGAAGAGCCAAGAGGATCTAAAGAAGAACCAAGAGGAAATTCAGATGAACCAAGAAGAAATGAAAAATATCATCATAACTATGAAGAACTCAATAGAAAGCATCAACAGTAGACTAGAAGAAGCAGAGGACCGCATCAGTGAGCTAGAAGACAAGATGGAAAAAAATACCCAATTACAGCAGCTACTAAAAAGATAAAATAAAAAAAATAGGGGGAGAACTTACCAGAGCTTTGGGACAATACAAAACAAAACAGTATTAGAATAAAAGGGGTTCCAAAAGGAAAGGAAACAGCAAGATATGGAAAAAGCATTTCAAGAAATAATGACAGAAAACTTTCCTGAGATAGAGAAGAAAAAACTGACACATATCCAAGATGCTCCCAGAGTCCCAAAGAAAATGAATCCCAAAAGACCGACACCAAGGCACATTATAATTAAATTGGCAAACACCAACGACAAAGACAGAATCTTAAAAGCAGCCAGAGAGAGACAGAAAGTTACATATAAAGGAACCCCCATTAGACTAGCAACTGATTTCTCAACAAAAACTCATTAGCCCAGAAGGGAATGGGATGAAATATACAAAGTCATGCAAAGGAAGGGTCTGAATCCAAGAATACTGTACCCAGCAAGGCTATCAATCAAAATTGAAGGAGAAATCAGGAGCTTCACAGACAAAAAAAAGACTAATGGAATTTATCTCCAGCAAACCACCAATGCAAGAAATGCTAAAGATTCTACTGTAAAAATAAAGAAATAGGAAGTGAAGAAGGAATACAGGGGTATAGAATAAAAATGGCATCAACTACCTACCTATCAATAATAACTTTAAATGTAAATGGTTTAAATGCTCCAATGAAAAGACATAGGGTAACAGATTGGATAAGATTGCAAAACCCATATATCTCCTGTCCACAAGAAACCCACTTCAGAAAAAAAATACAAACAAAGCCTGAGGGTGAAGGGATGGAAAAAGGGTTTCCAGGCGAATGGAAATGAAAAAAAAAAAAAAAAAAAAAAAAAAAAAGCTGAGGTAGCAATACTTATATCTGAAAAATTAGATCTCAAAGTGAATGTCATAACAAGGGATAATGAAGTCCACTTCATAATAATAAAGGGAGCAATCCAACAAGAAGGAATAACCCTGGTAAACATATATGCACCCAATACAGGAGCACCCAAATACATAAAAAACTGCTGCAGGTAATTAAGGGAGAGATTAATAGCAATACAATCATAGTATCAGATTTTAATACCCCACTGTCACCTTTGGACAAATCATCTAAACAAAAAATTAGCAAAGAAACATCAATGCTAAATGACACACTAGACCAGATCGAATTAATCGACATTTTCAGAACATTTCACCTCAAAGCCACAGAATATACATTCTTCTCAAGTGCACAGGGGTCATTTTCAAAGATATACCAGATGTTAGGACATAGGCAAAATCTCTTCAAATTCAAGAATATAGAAATCATATCAAGCATGTTCTCCGATCATACTGGCATAAAATTGGAAATCAACTACAATAAAAATAATCCAAGGAAATCAAACACATGGAGACTATATAGCATGCTCTTAAACAAAGACTGGGTTACCAGAGAAATCAAGGAAGAAATTAAAAGCATCATGGCAACAAATGACAATGAAAACACAGCAATCCAAAATCTATGGGACACAGCAAAAGCAGTTTTGAGAGGGAAATTCATATCTCTACAAGCCTATTGCAAAAAACAAGAAAGAATGGTAACAAATTATCTAACTGTAAAACTCAAAGAGTTAGAAAAAGAGCAACAAGAAAAGCCCAGTGTAAGCAGAAAGAAAGAAATAATAAAAGTCAGAGTGGAGATAACCGACATATAGACCAAAGAAACAATACATAAGGTCAAGAAAACCAAGAGCTGGTTCTTTGAAAGGATAAACAAGATTGATGAACCTCTAGCCAGGCTAACCAAGAAACAAATCACAAGGACCCAAATAAACAAAATCAGAAATGAAAGCGGTGAAATAACAGCATACCCCACCGAAATACAAAGGATTGTTACAAAATACTATGAGCAACTCTATTCAAACAAACTGGACAACCTGGAGGAAATGGATATATTTCTAGAAAAAATAAGTTTCCAAAGCTCATTCAGGAAGAATCTCAAAATCTCAATAGACCAGTCAGTTGAGAAGAAATTGAAGCAGTCATCAAAAAGCTTCCAGCAAACAAAAGCCCAGGGACAGATGGCTTGATAGGAGAGTTTTACCAAACATGCAAGGAAGAGCTAAAACCTATCTTCCTCAGACTTTTCAAAAAAATTCAAGAATAAGGAACACTGCTAAACTCCTTTTATGTAGCCAGCATCACCCTAATACTAAAATCAGATAAAGACAACACAATGAAAGAGAATTACAGGCCAATATCCCTCATGAATATACATGACAATATCCTCAACAAAATTCTAGCAAATCGGCTCCAGCAGTACATCAGAAAGATCATACACCATAACCAAGTAGGATTTATTCCCGTAATGCAAGGATGGTACAATATCTGCAAATCAGTAATTGTGATACGTAACATAAACAAATTGACAGATAAAAATCATATAGTCATATCAATTGAAGCAGAAAAAGCATTTGATAAAATCCAACACCCTTTCCTGATAAAAACTCCCAACAAGGAGGGAATACAAGGATCATACCTCAACATAATAAAAGCTATATATGATAAACACGCAGCCAACATCATGCTCAATGGGCAAAAATAAAACCATTCTGTCTAAGAACAGGAACAAGACAGGGATGCCCACTCTCACCACTCCTCTTTGACATAGTACTGGAAGGACTAGCCATAGCAATTAGACAAGAAGAAGAAATAAAAGGCATCCAAATTTGAAAAGAAGAAGTTAAGTTGTCCTTATTTGCAGATGACATGATACTGTACATAATAAACCCAAAAGACTCCATCAAAAAACTAATAGACTTAATAAATGGATTTGGCAATGTAGTTGGATAAAAAATCAACACCAAGAATTCTATGGCATTTCTATACACCAATACTGTACTTACAGTAAAGGAGACTAAAAAACCAACCCCATTTATCATCACAACCAAAAAATTAAGATACCTAGGAGTAAACTTAACTAAGGAGGTAAAAGACATATCTATACACAGAGAACTACACGACACTGAAAAAAGAGATAGAGGAAGACGTAAACAGATGGAAGAACATACCATGTTCATGGCTTGGTAGAATAAACATAATCAAAATGTCCATACTTCCCAAAACAATTTATAAGTTCAATGCACTTCCCATTAAAATACCAACAGCATACTTCACAGACCTAGAAAGAACTGTCCAAAAATTCATTTGTAACAATAAAAGACCAGAAGAGCCTCAGCAATCTTGAGAAAGAAGAGTAAAGTCGGAGGGATTTCAATACCAGATTTCAAGCTGTATTACAAAGCAATTGTTCTCAAAACATCCTGGTACTAGGACAAGAACAGATATATAGATCAATGGAATAGATTAGAGAATCCAGATATTAACCCAAATCACTATGCTCAATCAATATTTGGCATAGGAGGCATGAGCATACAATGGAGTCAAGACAGCGTCTTCAATAAATGGTGATGGGAAAACTGGACAGATACATGCAAAAGAAAGAAACTAGATCACCAACTTATACCATACACAAAAATAAACTCAAAATGGATACAGGACTTAAACATAAGACGGGAAACCATAAAAATAGTAGAGACATCCTTAGGCAGCAAAATCTCAGACATTTGCCAAAAGAACTTCTTCACTGATACTAACCCTAGGGCAATGGAAGCTAAATAGAAAATGAACAAATGGGACTACATCAAAATTAAAAGCTTTTTTACAGCAAAAGAAAGCATCAACAAAAAAACAAGAAAACCCACTGTATGGGAGAACATATTTGCAAATGATATCACTGACAAAGGTTTAGTCTCCAACATCTACAGACAGCTTATACAACTCAATAAAAGGAGAATAAATGAGCCAATTAAAAAATGGCCTAACGACCTAAATAGAATCCTCTCAAAAGAAGACAGAAAGAAGGCTAAAGGCACATGAAAACATTAGCAAAGTCACTAATTATCAGAGAGATGTACATCAAAACGACAATGTGGTACCATCTCACACCTGTCAGAATGGCCAACATCAAGAAAGGATAAATGTTGGCGAGGTTGAGGAGAAAAAGGATCCCTTGTGCACTGCTGGTGGGATTGCAGGTTGGTGTAACCACTGTGGAAAACAGTATGGAGCTTCCTCAAAAAACTGAAAATGGAACTCCCATTTGACCCAGTAATCCCACTAGTAGGAATATAGCCCAAGAAACTAGAAACACAAATCAGAAAGGATATATGCACTGCTATGTTCATAACAGCACAATTTACAATTGCTAGGATTTGGAAACAGCCTAGGTGCCCATCAACAGATGATTGGATCAACAAACTATGGTACATCTACACAATGGAATACTATGCTGCCATAAAAAGGAAGGAATTCTCATCATTTACAGTAACCTGGATGGAATTGGAGAACATCATGCTGAGTGAAATAAGCCAGTTAATGAACGAGAAATGCCACATAACCTCACTCATTTATGGATAATAAATAATATTAAAAACTAATGAACTGAAAGATAGATATAGTGACAGTAAAACAACAAGCAGACTGTCAAATGACAGTGGGGAGGGTAGGGAGATCTGGGGGAGATAAGATCGACCATAGGACTGGTATGCATGCATATAAGTACAACTAATGGATACAAAACTCTGAGGAGGGAGGGCATGTATGGGAGGTGGGGGTCAATGGTAAGCTATGCACACATATAATACCTTAATAAATTAAAAAAAGAAAGATTAAATGTTGCCCAGCAAACAATTTCTGGTCATTTACAATTAATGGGAAAGGTTTTAAAGGCAGGAAAATGGGTTCCACATCAACTGAATAAAAGACAAATGCAAAAAACACAAAAAACCATCAGTAAAATCATTAGTAAAATGCTGCTTCAACATCAGGAAAGAAAGTTTTTTTTTGGCATCTAATTGTGATTGGCAATGAAAAGTGGATTTATTTTGAGAATCCCAAATGCAAAAAGCATGGGTTGATCCATGTGAACCACCAACATTGACTTGCAAGTCCAAATTGCTTCATAAAGAAGGCAATGTTCTGCATTTGGTGGGAGAAGATGTGGTATATTATGAGCTTCTAAAATCAGATGAGGATGCTGAGAAAGAGGAACCCTCGTGCACTGCTGGTGGGAATGCAGACTGGTGCAGCCACTGTGGAGAATAGTATGGAGCTTCCTCAAAAAATTAAAAACAGGACTCCCATTTGACCCAGTGATCCCACTTCTAGGAATATATCCCAAGAAACTAGAAACACCTATCAGAAAGGATATATGCACTCCTATGTTCATAGCAGCACAATTTACCATAGCTAAGATTTGGAAACAGCCTAAGTACCCATCAGCAGATGAGTGGATTAAAAAAAAACTGTGGTTCATCTACACAATGGAATATTGCACTGCATTAAAGAAAAAGGAGTTCTTACCATTTGCAGCAGCATGGATGGAACTGGGGAACATTATGCTAAGTGAAATGAGCCAGTCAGAGAAAGATCATTATCACATGATCTCACTCATTTATAGAATATAGTGAACAACATAAACTGATGAACAAAACAGATTCAGAGACAGAGAAGCATCCATCAGATCATCAAACCTCAGATGGAAGGTAGGGGAGGGTGCGGCTAAGGAGGAGAAATCAACCAAAGGGCTTGCATGCATGCATATAAGCCTAACCAATGGACACAGACAACAGGGGGGATGAGGGTATGAGTGGGAGGGTGGGTGGCAATGTGGGGATAAGTACACATATGTAATACCTTAATCAATAAAGAAATTTTAAAAAGTCAATGGAAAATAACTTCTGAGGATTATTAAAAACCAAAATGAAAAAGGTCAGTTTTCAAAGGGTCGTGGAGGGAGCATTATAGTCAGTAGCTGATATGCTCTCCCTGCCCTCAAATGCTCACTTGTACATGGGGAATGTAATGGATTATTTGTCAGCTCTTTAATTTTTTTAAAGAAAAAAACAATCTTTATAATGGACAGCTAAATACATTATGGTTTTTAAAATGAAAAAAAAAAAAACACACACACACACACACAAAAAAAAAACAATTGTTGCTACTGAGAACAAATAATCAATTTGAACCACACTTTGATTATGAAACAACTAGAACGTTCCTGAAGACATGGCAAAGTAATTTTGCTTCATGATGACACACTTCAAAACCAGTTAAAGACACATTAAAAAATCTTGCCTGGGAAGTATTAACCTACCCGCTGTATTCACCAGACATTGCTACTTCAGATTACCATTGTTATGATATATGGCACACATACTTTCTGAACAACACTTCAAAACGTACAGAGAAGTGGAAAACTGGGTCTCTGAATGGTTTGTCTCAAAATAATAAGAGATCTATTGGGGGTGGTATCCACAAATTACCTGAAAGATGGGGAAATGTGTAGCTAGAGATGGACATTACTTTGAATAAGCACTTTTGATGTTTCTCTTGAAACTGTCATGTTTTCTTGGATTACAATATCCATTATTATTAACTGGTACACGTAGTAATTTAACTGTCTTACTAGAAACTTCCCATATATCACATTCTCAGTATGTAATCATTTAATGATCAGAACAATGATCTATTTGAATCATATCATGTAGCTTAATGACGAATGTTATTCAAGAAAATATTTAGCTTTTTGTCTTGGTATGATTTTTCCTAGGCATGTTATGAAGTAATAGGCAAAACTTAGTTTTCTCCCTCAAAGCCAGTATGGATGTATTTTCTTGAAATTTCTAGGCTCATAATTGTCTTTGTATTTTCGCTTTACTATGAAAATGCTTCTCTTCAATGCTGATTGAACGTAGTTCTGTATTTCACTGTGAAAGTCAGAGATATTTCTTTTAGTATTACTGTGTCCTAGTCCTTAAGATTTATGTATCTCCCTTGCTAACAAATACCTCTTGTTAAAATCAGGGCCTTTTCATATGGATCACTGTCATTCACACCTTTGCTCATGTGCCCTACATATGTGTGGAATGATTCCCCAAATCCTTGTAGCCTAGATAATTCTATCCCATCAGTCAAGTCTGTTTCCTGCTACTTATCAACTGTTTATAGGCCACACTCAGCTTTTATACTACCGTATTTGCCGGCGTATAAGACGACTGGGCGTATAAGACGACCCCCTAGCATTTCCACTCAAAATACAGTTTGTTATATACTCGCCGTATAAGACTACCCCCTCTTCCGCACACCTTCCACACACCAAATAAAAGGTAAAACAATATCAGATTTGATTTCAACATTTTAATTTATATTCAAATGCTTATGACATGCAGGAAAACTGTCACAAGGCTGTATGTAATCAAACATATACATAAAACTGTGCAAGTTTATTACCGGTAAACATACCGGTAATTCACTAAAGAAAACACACTCTATAGACTGGTGCTGTAGATGCTTCTCAGGAACATAGGCAAGCAGCCCACAACCTAGAGGGACTGTCAATGATAGAAGTAAGATAACAAATAGAGGGAGAGAGCAAGTGCCGGGCAAGTCCCTAGCAAGTTTGCTGGTGTGACAGTTTCCCCTTAAAAGCCTTCAAACTCCTCTTCATCATCTGATATTAAAAGTTCATCAACGACATCTTGGGATACAGTTGCAAGGCAGTCATCGTATGGATCTACCAATTCTGCATCAGATGATGTGGCCTCAGCTTTAGCTTCCTCTTCATCTTGCCACAAGTACTCGTCCTCCATACCATCTAATGAATTTGATATGCCACACTTCTTGAAAGACTTGATTATTGTTTGCACATCAATATCATTCCAGGCTTTTATGACAAATTGGCACAAAACATCCAACTGTGGAGCACGCATGTTTCCTCCTTTTGTGTATGACTTTCGCCGCTAACCATCCATTCATTCCACTGTTCTCGAATTCGATCTTTAAACGGCTTGTTTAGGCACACATCCAGGGGCTGTACCAATGATGTCAATCCTGCAGGAATAACTGCTGCATCTGTTTTTATTCTCGCAAGCCTTTCCTTGGTGCTGGGAGTTAAATGAGCCCGGAACATATCCCACACAAGTAGACTACGTTTTTGAAGTAGACCACCTGGTCGTCTGCTCCATACATTATTCAGCCATAGCTTCACACCCTCCTCATCCATCCAACCTTTTTCATGCACATGCACAAAACAACCAGCAGGGAACTTGAGTTTTGGCATCGTTTTCCTTTTAAAAATAATCATAGGTTTCAGTTTGTTGCCATCAGCTGTACATGCGAGTACCACTGTAAAACTTGACTTCTCATGTCCTGTTGTTTTTATCAAAATAGTTTTTTCACCTTTTTGATGGATAGTTTTATTTCCAATCATATCAAAATTCATTGGAGTTTCATCCATATTTCTAATATGACTTAACACATAGCCATGTTTAGTGCGCTGTTGTATTACGTATCGATGGAAACTACCCACTTTGTTATCCAGATCTGAGGGTAATTTTTGGTCAATTTTTGTCTTTTGCCTTAGTACCAGATCATGCCTTGCCATGAATCTACTGCACCAGGATATAGTGGCCTTAAAATTGTTGCTGTGATCTGGGTTAGATTTGGCCCACTGAAGTGCAAACAAGCGTATT
This sequence comes from Vespertilio murinus, assembly GCA_963924515.1. Lineage (NCBI taxonomy): Eukaryota > Metazoa > Chordata > Mammalia > Chiroptera > Vespertilionidae > Vespertilio > Vespertilio murinus. The sequence goes on from OZ004710.1 coordinate 53,573,162, forward strand.
GTATTTCATGTCACCACATAACCGTTTTGGCGATGTTGAGCCACCATGTCTGCTACATGTTTTTCGAGTTCTGGTCAGTGTGGGGTGCCTCTTCTTAATGCACACTTACCCCTTGGCATACTCTTTAATGATTTCTCATTTGATTTCCAGCCCCGAACCATCTTTTCTGTTACTCCATATTGTCTTGCAGCAGCACAATTATTATTTTCCTTAGCAAAGTTTATAACTTTCAGTTTAAATTTGCATCATACTTCTTTCTTTTGGCTGGTGCCATGATAGGGATGATAGGGGTTTGACTGGTCGACATTTTCTATGCTGTACTGTACAATGGTGCAGTATTGTGGCTGGCTATTGGCTGTATACAAAGCCTGATTTGATTGGTCCCTGCTCCCTGTTTGCCCACCCTGTCACTATAGCAGTCCGGTCCACCCTTGCATCAGCATCTCCCTGGGACCTCACTAGTGCGCAAGCGCGAGCTCTTCAACATTCTAACAGGCACCATGATAGCGCAAAATCGCGAATCTTCAATGCATATGTAAAGAAATATACGGTAACCAGAATTTACCACACTCGAAAAATCGCATAACAGCAAAATCGCATAACAGCCAAGCATACACCCAGCAGCGCTGCTGATGCCTGAATGGTATGTGGAATGAAGTTGGCGGGCATCGGGAGGCCACTATGTCACGGGGCAAGCACTATGGGCAGTCTATCTGAAGTGTACCTGGCGTATAAGACGACCCCCCACTTGGAGGCATATTTTTCAGGGCCAAAAAATCGTCTTATATGCCGGCAAATACGGTATGTTTCTAATCTATATACTATATATAAAAAGCCAGTGACCAAACACTATCACGACTAGAATGACTGGTAACTGATGCCCACTGTGGCTAGTGAACCAGCTAATCATGGGTGGGGCTGGTGGCCAACTGCCTGTGCCCCCCCTGGCTGGCTCCACCCCTAATGGCCCCCACCACTCCAATCAGGGGCATGGCCAGTCGGCCACCCTCCTGAAGCCCTTCCCCTTGGCCAATCCCCTATAGGCCACCACCATTGTGATAGACCTACAGCCCCTACTCCCAGCTGACCTTACCCACATGACCCCCCTTACCCCAATAGGGGTGTGGCTGGCTCGCCAACCACCTGTGGCCCCTCCTCTTAGCCAGCCCTACTCCTAATGGGCCTCCACAACCCTTATCAGACCAGTGCCCCTCTCCCCAGCCAGATCCACCCCTGATCGGCCCCCCCATTCTGATTAGGGGCAGGGCCAGCTGGCAAACTACCTACAGCCCCTTCTCCCAGCTGGCCCCACCTCCAATTGGTCCCCTACACCAATTGGGGGTGTGGCAGCCCCTCGACACAGGGGTTCTGGCCCTGATTGGGCCCTCATGGGGGCAGGCCGGCTGGACCCCACCTAAGCAAAAATTCATGCACTGGGCCTATAGTACAATATAATGCCCTAGAACATCTATATATTTGTGAGAGCCCCTCACTCTCCAGTCCTAGCACATGACTATACTTTATGGAGACACTCAGTCAATATATAATGACTTGAATTCTGTCCTTTGAAATAGTGTGGTATGAGAAGACTCAATGGAAGATAAGAGGAAACAATGTGCACAGAACATTTGTATCATAATATCTCCACAACTATGTACATTTGGGGAGAAGAAGAAGTGAAGCACATTTCAGATCCTTTCTACTCATACAAAGATAGAGCTATCACTTTCTTCTTGTCAAAGACAAGTGTAGGCTCTTGAATAGTTGTCTTTTAGACACACTAGGGTTTGGGGATCAGTGCAAACAGTATTTACTAGTATAGCATCTGAATCTTTTCATTTGGTCATCATATCCCATGATAGCTAATATACTGATTAATCAGAAGGCCAGAATAATTTATTTGACTTTATTTTCCAGTGAACTTATTTTTCATAAGTTTAAGAATGGCAGTTTGGAGGATAAGTTTTCCTACAGACTGCATTTCTTGGACTAAAGTCTGGGTCAGGAGCATAAACAATGTGACTGTATAAGTTGTCTTGGTTTTGACACTGCTAGAAATAGCTCTAATGTAATTACTAGAGGCCAGTGCATGAAATTCATGCACAGGACAGGGGGGTGTCCCTCACACCAGCTTGCCCTCAGGGGATGTCTGACTGCCAGCTGAGGCACAATCCCTGGCAGACAGACATCCATCTTGAAATCCAGGATGCTGCATGCACCAGTGACCATCCTTTTCATACAGGTAAAAGGCATCTTGCTATTGTATGGGCATCTACATTTTTTGCCCTGATCCTTCTGAGGCAGTAGTACCCTTCCACCCCCATCTTATAGGTGGAAAAACTGAAGCATAGAAAAATCAAGTCATTTGCTTTGTTATAAGTGTCAGAATCAGGGCTGACCACAAAATGTGCAAACCAGAGTCCATGCATGTCATCATTGCATTGTCCTATTTTTTTCAGTGTTAAAGTAGTCTTGCCAGGTTTTAATTTTTAAATCTAAGAGACCGTTCCCAATATATAAGGATGCATGTTCATCCCCATGTAGAATAAACAGGATGTAGGCAGTTTGGATATTCTTCTGATGAATGAGGATTAAGCAGTAACAGATATCTTTCAAATACCCTAGAAGCTACCTTCCTTGTTTAACTGTGTATGGATATATCAAAGAAGGATTATTTTAAAATAAAAATATTTACAATGTCAAACATGAGTTCCATTAGCTAATTGTTAGTATAATATGCTTGTTTTCCTTAAGCACATGGGAGTCAAATTGTGATGTAGAAATGCTTGGGTTTAAAGCAGAATTGAGCCTACTCCATTGCAGAGCCTGAATTATCACAAGGAATAGAAAACAAGAACATATTCTAGAGCCTGCAACAAATCATTTAAAGTACAATTCCTACTTCAAATAATGCTGTAATGCACATGAAACCTATATAATTTTATTAACCAATGCATACCAATAAATTCAATAAAAATCCTATATAATAAAGAGCTGATTTGCTAATTAGACCAAACAGCATTGAACTAGATGAGCTTCTGGACAAAGTCAGGGCTGCAAGGGCTAGCTGAGGCAGCCAGGGCTGTGAGGGAAAGCCCCTTGCATGAATTTAATGCATCAGGCCTCTAGAAAGTAAATAAAAATAAGTGGAATTTCTAAAAGTTCACTTAATGTTTGATTTTTCTTCTCACAATTTATATGTTTATTCCAAACTTAATCAAATCTCTAAAGAGATTTATAGCATTACACTCAGGGTTTCTTATAACAGATACCACAGTCTGAGCAGGGAAATATCACAACAGTCTATTCTATATAGTATGGAAAGGGAACATTACAGACAGCTTTCTCAGAGATTGCAGTTTTTGTTTTTGGGTTTTTTCCCCATTGATCTTATGGAATCTCTGTGATAAAGGCAAAGACTATTATCCTTACTTTGTAAGTAAGGATACTGAAGCACAAAGAGGTTGTGAGTAAATGACAGAATCAAAATGTGAACTTAGATATTCTGCCCCCAAATTTATTTTTCTTTCTATGATGCATAGATAACATGTCATAGTGTTGTAGTTAAAATTTTCAAGTCAAAATTATGTTACTATCTCAATTTACAGTATTTTTAGATTTCTGTTTTTAAATATCTGAAAAAATTCATACTTTAAAAAATGGTGTCACATTAAGTGCCCCAAATAGTGGGAATACCACAAAGACAAACTACTAGATTGGGATTTACTGGGATTATTTTATATTGAACCCAGGGAAGATAAGCCTTGATTTAAGTAAATGCAATATAATAAAACCCTACATTACAACCTAATATATGAAGGATTTGCTTTAAATAAGGAATTCCATTTGTATATTTTAAATTAAATGGCAAAAAATATATTCATCTCTAGAGGCTTCAACAGAAACACACCTGTTATGTATAGCAAAATTCACATATATTACCCCGCAGTCATGCAAAATCAACAAATGACATTGTTGTTCAAGCTAAATTTTAAGTGCTTCTTATGTGATTTTTGCATATCTACAGTGATGTAGCACTCTTCCCTAATATTCACCCATTGACACATTTGACATCTATGTGATGAAGAGAGATTGTGGATTTTTCCATCTAAACAGGATCAAACAAATTCATTTATATATGTTTGTATTGAAGCATCAGGGAAATTTATTGCTTAGAATATGATGTGTGGTGCCAGATAACAAAAGATATGCTTTCTTGTTCTTTTCATCTAATTTGTATCTCTTTCAGGATAACTTTCATTTAAATAGCCTCATAATAAAGTACTAAATATTATGCAACACACAGAGAACTGGAGAGAATCCAAGATGGTGGCATAGATAAATACCCAAACTGCTGCCTCACACAACAATATCAAAACTACAACTAAAAGACAAAATGTACACCATCCAGCACAACAGGAAAGCTGGCTGAGTGGAAATTCTACAACCAGAAGGAAAAAGGAAAGCACAGTGAGACTCAGTGGAGCTGCTAAAGGGTGAGGTACGGAGATGCACGTGTGCGGAGAGGAGTACAGGCAGCTGAGTGCGTGGCTGGCTTTCTAAAGTGGGGGGGGGGGATGGAAGCTTCCAACTGCATTGAACTCCAGTTCTGGGTGAGACTCTGGGAACCCAAACTCATTTGGGGGAATCTGGACTATCAGGAAAAGAGAAAGCTCACTGGGACTCAGGGGAGCTGCGGAAAGCAGAGGTCCAGAGGGACATGCACCTTCAGAGAGGATTGACTGCTTAGTGCATGAGTGGCTGAGTGTGTGGCTGGCTTTCTAATGCGGGAGCTTCCTACTGTGATGAACTCCAGTTCTGGGTGAGTTTCTGGCAAACCAGACTCATTTGAGAAGAAACTGGACTGTCTGGCAGCAGGCAAAACTCAAGGGCAGCTTTCTCTCATACGTTCTCACAGTGATTACTGAGGGACACTGAGACCCAGGGGCCTCATAGGGCATGACTGACAGGAAGCCAAGGCTATCTGCTCTGCCCTGAGATTCCTTCCCATCCAAGCTGAGCACAGAGACTATTGCAAGTATTCTCCCATAAGGTTGTTTCCAGCACATAAGTTCTCCAAGCGTAGACACAGCTGATCCTCACAGCCAATTATCATGTAGGTAATTTCCTCCCAGTGATAACAACAATAATCAAGACTTAACTACAACAAGGTCATGCATACAGTCCACAAAGGGGTGCATCAAAAATGTCCACCTCAGGTAATTTAAGGATACTGAGCCACTGGGCCATATAGGACACCTACCAAACAGAGCTACTAAACCAAGTCAGGGAAGCAGCAAAAATGCAGAGACAAATAAACAGATCACAAATGAAAGAAATGGAGGGAAGCAAATGACTGAATATAGAGTTAAAAGCCACAGTTAAAAGATTTTTCAAGAATTTCCTAGAAAAGGCTGATACATTTAGTGAAACCCACAAGGATATGCAAAAGGATCAACTAGAAATTAAACATACACTGACTGAAATAAAAAAAAAATATTATACAGAGACACAACAGCAGACTAGAGGACCACAAGAATCAAGTCAAAGATTTGAAATACAAAGAAGCATAATTCACTCAACTGAGAAAGCAAAAACAATCCCAAAATTTGAAGATAGTGTAAGGAGTCTCTGGGACAACCTCAAGTATACCAACATCTGAGTTATGGGGGTGCCAGTAGAAGAGAGAGAACAAAATACTGAAAACCTATTTGAAAAAATTTGACTAAAAACTTCCCCCCAACCTGGTGAAAGAAATAGACTTACAAGTCCAGGAAGCATACAGAACCCCAAACAAAAGGAATCAGAAGAGGACCACACCAAGACACATCACAATTAAAATACCAAGAGCAAAAGACAAAAAGAGAATATTAAAAGCAGCAAGAGAAAAATTGTTAAGTACCTACAAGGGAGCACCCATACAATTGTTAGCTGATTTCTCAACAGAAACTATGCAGTCCAAACAGGAGTGGCAAAAATTTTTCAAAGTAGTGAATAGCAAGAACCTACAACCAAGATTACTCTACCCAGCAAAGCTATCATTCAGAATTGAAGGTCAGATAAAGAGCTTCACAACCAAGAAAAAGGAGTTCATCAACACCAAACCTGTATCATATGAAATGCTGAAAGGTATTCTTTAAGAAGAGGAAGAAGAAGAAAAAGGTAAAGGTAAAAATTATGAACAACAGGGGACCCTCTTCCCACTCCCTACGTGGTAGTCTGTACTTGTTCTTCAATAAATCTCCAACCTCGTTATTTAAAAAAAAATCATGAACAACAAATACATGTCTATCAACAAGTGAATCTACAAATGAAGTGAATAAAAAATTTGGTGAACAGAATAAACTGGTGAATAGAATAGAATCATGGTCATAGAAAGGGTGTGGACTGACAATTCTCATGGGGAAAGGAGTGTGGGGAGTATGGGAAGAGACTGGACAAAAATTGTACAACTATGGATGAGGATAATGGCGAGGAGAGGTAAGGGCAGAGGGTGGGGTGGGAACCGGGTGGAGCGAAGTTATGGGGGGGGGGAAAGGAACAATTATAATAATATGACCAATAAAGATTTATTAAATTAAAATATTATGCAACCCTCTCATGAACTAATTGGCTTTTAGACTAATCTTGAAGGATATGTAGTGATTTTAATAGCCATAGGGGTTTGGACCAAATCCAAGAAAATGCCTTCTTGGCAATTTTTCGGGGGGTGGGGGGGATAGCATAATCCTTTATTTCTTTTTCTACAAATATTTATTGAGCACGTTTCATATTCCAGGTACTGTTCTAAGTTCTGGGTATATAACAATCTAATGGAAAAGAGTCTGCCCTAATAAAAATTTGCCCTCATATACCTCACGTTTTAGTGAGGGAAATAAACCATTATCAACATAAATAAGTAAAATATATAATACAGAATGTTAAAGTTGAACAGAAAAACTCAAGGAAGTGTAAGATGAAGTGTATGGGTGGGATTTTATATAGAGTTCAGGAAAAGTTCACTAAGAATGTCTTTTTTTTTTAATTCTTTTTTTTTTAAATTTTATTTTATTAAGGTATTATCTGTGTACATAGTTTACCACTGCCCCCCCCCCCACCTCCCATTCATGCCCTCCCTCCCCAGAGTTCCGTGTTCATTGGCTGTACCCATGTTCATGCATACCAGTCTCTCAGTTGTTCTCCCATCTCCCCCCAGGTCTCCTTCCCCTCCTCACTGTCATTTGACAATCCGCTTGTTTTATGGTGACCATCTTAGGACCCCATGAATAGAATCTGCTCCTCATTTGGCAGTCTGCTTGTTTTATGGTGACTATCTCAGGACCATATGAATAGAGTCCGCTCCTCCTCTGGTTCACACCGTCCCTTCCCCTGGGTCCCACTGCTTCCCCTGGGACACACGGCTCACCCGGGGCACACTGCACCTTGGGACACTCGGCTCACCCGGGGCACTTAGCCCCCTGGGACACTCGGCTCACCCGGGGAACTCGGCCCCATGGGACACTCGGCTCACCCGGGGCACTTAGCCCCCTGGGACACTCGGCTCACCCGGGGCACTCGGCCCCACGGGACACTGGCTCACCCGGGGCACTCGGCCCCACGGGACACTCGGCTCACCCGGGGCACTCGGCCCCCTGGGACACTCAGCTCACCCGGGGCACTCGGCCCCACGGGACACTGGCTCACCCGGGGCACTCGGCCCCACGGGACACTCGGCTCACCCGGGGCACTCGGCCCCCTGGGACTCTCGGCTCACCCAGGGCACTCGGCCCCATGGGACACTGGCTCACCCGGGGCACTCGGCCCCCTGGGACACTCGGCTCACCAAGGGCACTCAGCCCCCTGGGACACACGGCTCACCCGGGATCCCCTTCCCCTTTGGGGGGGGGTACGGCTCACCCAGGGCACATGGCCCCCTGGGACACTCGGCTCTCCCGGGGCACACGGCCCCTCTAGGGTGTTGGGGTCGCATATTGGAGGCGCCGCGCTAGCTCCTTGCTAGCATGGCGGCAGGCTGGGACAGCTGCAGTTGGGCTGAGATGGTTGCAGGCGGGGGGACCACCTTCAAAGGTGTCTCGTTCGGTGTGGGAGCGGAGCAGCTGCAGACATGGAGGCTAAGTTCTGAGGTCGCCCACTCCCTGAGCCCAAGGCGTGGTGAGCTCTGTTCTTGGTGGATTTCCTTTATTCTCGGCGGCAGTGGCGGGTGGCAGTGCCAGGTGCAACATTGACAGTCGCTCCTGTGGTTCAATTACCACTGTAGTTTTAAAGTTCACATGGCGGTGGTGGCGAGAGCTTCGGCTTGGCCATGTGGCATCGGAGGATGGGCTCGCCTGGGTGGCTAATGGAAGGCGCCGTGCCATTTCCTCACCAGCGCGCTCCATCTCCCTCCCAGCATGGTGGGTGTGCTGGGAAGATTGTGGGCAGGCTGTGATGGCTGCATGGGGAGAGTCCGCCCTCAATGGTGTCCTCTTTGTTGCGGATGTGGAGCTGCTGTGGATGCAGAGGCTAATTTCTGAAGCCACACTCTCTATGAGCCAGGTGTGTAGTCAGCTCTGATTTAGGTGGATTCCCATTCTTGGGGGCGGCATTGGGGCGGCAGCGATGGTAGCTCCTGTGGCTCAATTTCCCCTGTAGTTTTAAAATCCGCATGGTGGTAGTGTCTGATGCTTTGGCCTGGCCATGTGGCAGTGGAGAGAGGATTCTCCGGGTCTGCCAATGGAAGGCGCAGTGCCAGCACAGCGGTGGCGGAGAGTCCCGCTGGCACGCGCTAAGGCAAGGCCAAGCCAGTTGTGGGCGGTGGCGGAGAGTCCCCGCGATGTCTTAGTCTTTCAGACTTAGTGGAACACTTCCCCTGAGCCAGGACAAGCAGCACCTCCACAAATATTGGCCAGCTCAGTGCTGCCCCTCTACAGGTGACAGTAGGGGCATCCTCACCTCGGTAGGCCTTTGCTCTTGGAGGTCTTAATCAGTGGAAGGCAGCAAGGTACAGAACTGCCCCACCTTCTCAGTCCTCCGCAGAATGTCTTACTTGAAAGAAGTGAGGAAACAAGCCATGGGATACCTGGGGGAAGAATATTCTAAGCATGGGGAATAGAAAGTACAAAGGCCCTGAGACAGGAGCATGCCTTGAGTTTTTGAGGCATAGCAATGAGGCCAGCATGTTCAGAGGGAAATGAATATACACAAATGGAAGAGAAAAAACAGGTCAGAGAGGTAACCAAGGTCCAGATTGGAGAGAGACTTGTAAGTCAAATCAGCTAAGGGAAGTGTTGTATAGCCTCTGGGTATATGAGTCTGGATTTGAGTGAGATACTATGACTGGATATATGAATTTAGAAGGCATCAGCAAATAGATTGCATTTAAATTTATGAAATTGGGTGAATTTACCTAAGGAATTATTGGATTCATGCACCGAGGCCTTGGTGCACCAGTGGGGTCCCTCAGCCTGGTCTGCACACTATTGCAACCTGGGACCCCTGGGGGGCATATTGGACTGCCAGTTTCAACATCTCCCAAGGGATGTAGTAGTGCATGAAGTGGCAGGTAGCCAGGGAGGAGCCTAAGCCCAGGCCAGGCACCGTTCTACTCCCACTCATACTGGACCTGCTGTGCCTGCCACCGCTCTTGCTATTGCCAGTGGGTCAGCTGAGCAGCACTCCCACTGTGGGAGTGCACTGAGTACCAGAGAGCAGTTCCTCTGTTGAGTGTCTGACCTCTGGTGGTTGTTGCACATCATAGTAACCATTCATTTGGTTGCTTAAGCTTTTATAGATAGATAGATAGATAGATAGATAGATAGATAGATAGATAGATGATAGATAGAAAAAAGGAACAAGTCTGATGACATGAGAAAACAGGTTACAAATTAGTACCCATAGAATAGTTTCTTTTTGGAGCATTTGAAATCTTGCTACCTAGCATATGTTAATTTGGCTCAGATAAGCTTATAAAATTATCTAAATAATAAAAAAGAAAAAAACAGTTTCTTTTCCTTTAAAAATGTTTATAGAAATAATAGGGGGATGTATACCAAAGTCATCTTTGTGTACTAAGAATATTGTACACATTTTCCATATTTCTACATCTTCTTTAATAAAGATGAAATTACTTTTATAATAAGAAAGCAGGATAGAGAAATAAGTGCTATTATAAAATACTTTTATCTAGAATTACTCTCCAATGTCTAAAGCAAAATATTTCATTTGTGTAAATGACCATTACCACACTTTCATATATTGGGAAAGAATGCTGGGAAAAGGGGTCTTCAAATTAAAGTATTTATGACATGATTGGAGCTTGCCATCACATGCCTCAGTCCCTACATAGAGTTCAAGTAATACAACTCAGTAAAAAAATGTGCCTGGACAATAAAGTATGTGAAGATCAGCTAAACCCCAAAGGACTAATGACCAGGATAGTTTAAGACCCTTATGCTTTGGGTAAAGAGAATTATTTGAACACTTGTTCCACTTTCTTGTGACATTCTTTTCCCTGAAGGCTTTTTGCCTTCTTTCTCTAGCAGTTCCCATTCAGGGATCAAGATATCTGCTAGTTCAGCAAACCACTCTTAAATGTTAATAACTTATTCTTAGCCAATTTTCACACATAGTAATGTATATCATCTTATCTTGAATTTTAAATTTCAGGTACTTTTTTTTCTCTCTTGGACAACAGTTCTCTTTTGCATTCTCCTCTCCTCCTGACTTGATTATAATAAGTATCTCCCTTCCCTTTCCAGGTGGTGACTCAGACATAGCTAAAGGGACTTTTCTCACTTGTCTTTTGGGAAAAGGAAAAAAAGTTAGTGTTTGCCCTGAGGTCAAACAGAGAATATTTTAGCTGGGATGGAGGACAGTTGATGCAGTTATGAGTGACTGAAAAAAGAATTGTAATGGAAAAGACATTTGCATTTTGAGCTGTAGCATTTGCTACTGTGAGTGTTAGCACTTTGTGATAAGTGTATACATGCATGGTAAGATTTTTCAGCAGGAAGTTAGGAAATGGATACATAAATTTATTTTTGCATATGCCTATCTTTCCATATAGTAGTTATTTGTTATTGCCTCCCTTAGCTCCCTGATTATATACTTTAATTTTTTCTCTTCTTCCTAAGAGCTCCCTGACCAACTCCAAAAGTTTTATTGAACAAATGAGAAATGTTTTACTCTCTCCCCTAGATTCCAAAAGTCAGACCAGGCTACCTTCAATATTCTATTAATTTTTGGCAAATTTCACAAATGTTAGAATAAACAAGAATATTATTTATGTTTAACCCCAGTCTCCTGTTCCAACATACATTAAAAAAAACACACCTTACTACCTTTGCCTTTTATTATTATAGAGTTTGAATCTATGAGTACCCACACATTGGTGAATTTATATCACCAATGTAATAAAATGCATCAAATTATCAATTTTCTGTTTAAAGTCAGACTTAGGATCTTATAGAATGAGTATAAGTCTTAGGGTTTTAAGAATTAAGTATAAATCCCCTATGTGCCACATGATAGCTGAACAACTATTAGGACAACACTTAAACATCTACTTAATTTAAAAGCAATAAAATAGTTTTTTTTTATGGTAACAAGTATGATAGGCATTAAAGCCACACAGACCTCAATTCAAATCTATTAACTGGATAACTTGAGTAAAGTTGCTTTTTGTTTTAGTCCCTGTTTCCTTGTGTATGGTATTAGAATAATACCTGTAGTGTTTGTTTTTTTCAAGGTTTTTGTGTGAATTAAACAAGAAAATGTTTACAATGTGTCTATGATCAGTGTTCAGGACATATGGTATATTTAGGAATGTATCTATTATTCCTGTCATTACCCTGGTTCTTCATAGTAAAAGTATTTTATTACCTGTGACAACCAGAAGCCTTTCACTAAGCCATGCCAAGCCCATATCAGGAGAAATTTATATTGGATTTTTAAGTCAAAATATCACTTCAACAACAGTTGTTTCTTAAGTGAATGAGCTAGGACAACATTTGAGAGGGAGCCAGAATAATATATGTCATTTATAGAGCAATTAAAAAAACCTTTGAAAGTAGAAGACATTTTGCCACTGAGAGAGTGGGAATTTAAGCCATAGCTAAAATTTGTCTTTGGACAAAAGACAAGATATTGTAATTCATAAAATAATTGTAACTTGATTCTGTTGCTGTAAGGAGCCTGCATATCCCACACTCACTTCTTCATTTTGTCTTCATTTTATGTATCATGACCAGGATGGAAAGCATAATTGATAGTAGTCTGGACTTTGAAACCAGATGGTCTTGGTTCAAAGTCTAACTTTGCTACCTACTAGCTATATGACCTTAGGAAATCCACTCAATCTTCCTTATTTGTAAAATGTGCATTATAATTCTGCATGCTATAAAGAGTTGTCATGATTGAATTAACTATGGCAAAATGCTATGAACAGTGTCTATCACACAATAATAAGTCCTATGTCAACACTTACCAAATAAATGATTAAAAAGGTATTTTGAAAAGAGTTGAATTATATGTTCCACCTGTTATAGTAGGGGAGAGCTCCTCATGCCCATCAGTTGCTGGTAGAAATGGAGTTTTTGCAATATCCCAAGGATATGAATTTTCTGAGACTTACACAGGAGGATAAGATATTGTAGAAAGCTTTATTTCTGTGGAATCAAATCCCTGAATTTCCAAAAGTCCCATTTTCTTCATAGCATAAAAAAAGTACTATTTTTCTTTCATCAGGACTACAATCAAAATCAGCATCCAGAGTTTCTGTTCCGTGTTTCAGCAGTGTACACTGCAGTATCAGGATAGCTTAGGTTATATTCCCTGCTGCAGTCCATTAGATAGTCCCTTGCATGTGAGATCACAGGGCTACATGGTTATGGAAGTAACATTGGCAGGAGCAAAGCCAAAGCAACCAGAGAGCCAAGAGAAGAGAGCAAATTTCTTTGTTTGAGGGATTATGTAGTCCCAATTTTTTACAGGCCTATAGTGGCCCCATTCCCTCTGGCCAATTATCTCTGTTTCCAGAAATGACTGATGGCAAGGACCTGCCCATTGTCAACCTGTGACTCACTACACATGTGACCATCTTTTTGTTTTTCCAATCCCTTCTACCAGTAATGTGCAGGGAATGGGCTGGTGTTCCTTGGGGAATGCGAAGTTGCAGCTTCCTGGTGAGCCTACCTAGATGGCCATGCTTATCATGTTAGGTCTTTGCCTTTGCTTCTTTCCTATTATTAATAACTAGTTAATTAAAATGATTTCACAACTAATGTAAAGGTATAAGGATTCTATTTCTCATGACCCCACGTCAGCTTAGCAAACATCTCACCTTTATTATTTTAAACTTATCCTTATTGTTGAAAGTATTACAGATGTCTCCTTTTATCCCCTCATTGACATAGTCCACCCCGCTCCCTTCCTCTCCCTGAGCATTCCTTGCACTTTTGTCTGTCAATAGGCTAAGCATATCCTATATAATAAAAAACTAATATGCAAATCAACTGAACAGAGGAACAATTGGTCGCTATGATGAGTGCTGACCACTAAAAGGAAGAAGCTCAATGTAGGAGCTGCCCCCTGGTGGTCAGTGAGCTCCCACAGGGGGAGCACTGCTCACCCAGAAGCCGGGCTCATAGCTGATGAGTGCAGCAGCAGTGGCAGGAGCCTCTCCTGCCTCTGTGGCAGTGCTAAGGATGTTCAATTGATGGCTTAGGCCATCAGTTGGACATCCCCTGAGGACTCCTAGACTGTGAGAGGGCACAGAGTAGGCTGAGGAACCCCACTTCGAGTGCATGAATTTCATGCACCTAGCCTCTAGTGTACATATAATTTCATTGGTTAACTTCTCACTAACCCCCCTTTCCTCTGAAATAATTCAGTCTGTTGCATGCAGCAATGTCTCTGGATCTTATTTGTTCATCAGTTTATTTTGTTCATTAGATTCCACATGTAAGTGAGATCGTGTGATATTTGTCTTTCTCTGACTGGCTTATTTCATGTAGCATAATACTCTCCAGGACCCTCCATACTGTTTCAAAGGGCAAGAGATACTTCTTTTTTATAGCAGCATAGTATTTCCTTGTATAAATGTACCAAGGTTTTTAAATCCATTCATCTATTGATGGATACTTGGGCTGTTTCCAGACCTTAGATATTGTTAATAATACTACTATGCACATAGGGGTATATATGTTCTTTCTGATTGATGTTTCAAGCTTCTTAGGATATATTTGTAGAAATGGTATCACTGGGTCAAATGACAGTTCCGTTTTTAATTTTTTGAGGAAACTCCACAGTTTTCCATAGTAGTTGTATCAATCTGCATTCCCACCAACAGTATACTAGGGTTCTTTTTTCTCCACATTCTCACCAGTACTTGTTTGTTGATTTATTGATGATAGCCATTATGGCAGGTAGGAGGTGGTACCTCATTATCATTTTAATTTATATCTCTCTGATGCTTAGTGACATTGAGCATTTTCTCATATGTCCCTTGGCCATTTGTATGTCTTCTTTGGAGAAGTGCCTATTCAGGTGTTTGGCCTTTAAAAAAAAAAATATATATATATATATATATATATATATATATATATATATATATATATTGATTTCAGAGAAGAAGGGGGAAGGAGGGAGAGAGGTAGAAACATCAATGATGAGAGAGAACCATTGATTGGCTGCCTCCTGCAGGCCCCCTACTGGGGATCAAGGCATGTGTCTTTGACAAGAATCAAAACCAGGAGCCTTCAGTATGCAGGCCAATGCTCTATCTACTGAGTCAAAGCAGGTAGAACTCATTTTTTTTTTAATTGGGTAGCTTGTTTTCCTTTTGTTGAGTTGTATGAATACTTTATATATTTTGGAAATTAGCCCCTTATCAGAGATATCATTGGCAAATATGTTCTCCCTTTTTATTCTGATGTTGATTTCTTTTTCTGTACAGAAGTATTTTTTGCTGTTGTTCCATTTATTTATTTATTTTTTCCATTGTTTCTCTTGCCATAGACAATCTATGAGTTAAAATCCTGCTAACATGAGATATCTGATATTTTGCTGGCTACATTTTTTTTCTTAAGATTTATATGGTTTCACAATTTACATTTAAATATTTTATCCATTTTGAGTTTATCCTCGCGTATGGTATAAGTTGGTGGTCTAGTTTTATTATTTTGCATGTACCTGTCCAATTTTACCAATACCATTTATTGAAGACACTGTCTTTACTCCATTGTATGCTCTTGCCTCCTTTGTCAAATATCAATTAAGAGTAAATGGCTTGGGTCAATTTCAGGTTTCTCTATTTAGGTTCATTGATATATATGGCTGTTCTGTGCCAGAACCAGGTTGTTCTGATTGCAGTGGCTTTGTAATATAGCTTGATATTCAGTATTGTGATTCTGCTGACTATCTTCTTTCTCAAGATTACTGCAGCTGTTCCTGGTCTTTTTGGTTCCATATAAAATTTTTGAGTATTTACACTAGATCTGTGCAATATGCCATTGGTCTTTGTGTAGGGGTTGCATTAAATCAATAGATTGCTTTGAGTTGTATGCATATTTTAATGATATTAATTCTATCAATCCATGAACATGGTATATTCTTCCACTTGTTAATATCTTTTATCTTTTTCACCATCCTGTTGTTTTCCCAGTACAAGTCTTTTACCTCCTTGGTTAAATTTAATCCTAGCACCTTAAATTTCTTCGGTGGTAAATTGACCTTTTTTTTTTTTTTTTTTTTTTTTTTCCTTTCTGAGTGTTTATTATAAGTGTACAAAAATGCCATTTAGTTCAGGGTGGTAATTTTTTTATCCTGCTACATTGATGAATTCATTTATTAAATCTAGCAAATTTTGGAGAAATCTTTAGGGTTTTCTACACACAATATCATGTATTCTCCAAATAATGGGAGTTTTACATCTTCCTTTACAATTTGGATGCCTTTTATCTTTTTTAAAAAAATATATTTTATTGATATTTTACAGAGAGGAAGGGAGAGAGATAGAGAGCTAGAAATGTCAATGAGAGAGAAACATCGACCAGCTGCCTCTTGCACACCCCCTACTGGGGATGTGCCCGCAACCAATGTACATGCCCCTGACCGGAATCGAACCTGGGACCTTTCAGTCCGCAGACCGATGCTCTGCCACTGAGCCAAACCGGTTTCGGCTGGTGCCTTTTATCTTTTACTAGAGGCCTGGTGCATGAAATTCATGCATGGGGGTGTGTCACTCAGCCCAGCCAGCACCCTCTCCACTATTGCATCCTCTCCAATATGGGACATCCCTCTCACCTGCCTACCTTCCTGGTTGCCTTTAACTCCTTCTTCCTGCCAGCCTGATCACTCCCTATCCACTCCACTGACAGCCTAATTGATGCCTAACTGCTCCCCTGCCAGTCTGATTTCCCATAATTGCCCTTCCCTGCAGGCCTGGTCACCCCTAACTGCCCTCCCTACAGGTCTGGGTCCCCCCCCCCACAACTTTCCTTCAGGCCCAGTTGCCCCCAACTTCCCTCTTCTGCTGGCCTGTCTACCCATAACTGCCCTCCCCTACAGGTTTGATCACCCCCAACTGCCCTCCCTTGCAGGCCTGATCCCTCCCATTGTTACCCTCTGCTGGCCATCTTGTGGTGGCCATCTTGTGTCCATACAGGGGCAGGATATTTGACAACATAGGGGCAGCCATCTTGTGTGTTGGAGTGATGGTCAACTTACATATTACTCTTTTATTAGATAGGATAGAGGCCTGGTACACAGGTGGGGGTCAGTTGGTTTGCCACAAAGGGTGTCCCAGATCAGGGTGCGGATTCCCTTGGGGTGTGGGGTGGCCTGGGTGAGGGGCCTGTGATGCTTTGCAGGCCGGCCATGCCACCCAGAGACCAAAGCAGAGGCCCTGGGACCTGGGATTTATTTATTTTCTATAATTGAAACTTTGTAGCCTTGAGTGGAGCCAAACCTGCTTGCTCTGTGGCTGCAGCCATTTTTGTAAGGATTTATTTATCTTGTATAATAGAAACTTTGTAGCCTTAAGTGGAAGCCAAGGCAGGCCAGGGCTGGGGAACCTTGGCTTCCTCCATCACCAGGGGAAACTCAAGCTTCCTGCTCTTTCCAGCTCCATGGCTGCTGCCAGTTTTTGTTGGGATTTATTTATCTTCTATAATTGAAACTTTGTAGCCTTGAGTGGAGGCCTGGGCTGGCCAGGGTGTGCAAAAAGCTTGGCTTCCTCCATTGCTGGAGAAACCTAAGCCTCCTGCTCGCTCCATGGCCACAGTCATTTTAGTTGGGTTAATTTGCATACTTGCTCCTGATTGGCTTGTGAGCATGGCTTTGTGGGTGTAGCAGAGTGATGGTTAATTTGCATATTGCGATTTTATTACATAGGATTATTATCCCATTGCTGTGCTTCTACTTTCAGTACTATGTTGAATGAAAGTGTTGAAAGCAAACAACCCTATCTTGTTCCTGCTCTTAGGGGAAATGATTTAGTTTTGGGCCTCAGAGTAGGGTTTTGGCTGTAGGTTTGTCATCTATACCTTTTATTATGTTAAGGTACAATTCTTCTATTCCCACTTCATTGAGAGTTTTTATAAAAATGTGTGTTGGATTTTGTCAAATGATTTTTCTGCACCTATTGATATGAGTATGTGCTTTTTGTCTTTAAAATTGTTAATGTGATGTATCAAATTTATTGATTTGCAATTATTTTTTAAAAATATATTTTTATTGATTTTTTACAGAGAGGAAGAGAAAGGGATAGAGAGTTAGAAACATTGATGAGAGATAATCATTGATCAGCTGCCTCCTGCACACCTCCTCCTGGGGATGTGCCTGCAACCAAGGTACATCCCCTTGACTGGAATCGAACTTGGGACCCTTCAGTCTGCAGGCCGATGCTCTATCCACTGAGCCAAACCAGTTTCGGCTGATTTGCAAATATTATACCAGCCTTACATCCCTGGAATAAATCCCACTTGGTCATGGTGTATGATCTTTTCAATATATTTCTGGACCTGATTTGGTAATATTTTGTTGAGAATTTTATTATTTTTGTTCATCAGAGATATCTAATTCTCTTTCTTGTAATGTTTTTATCTGGTTTAGAATTAGACTAATGTTGGCCTTGTAAAACTTTCATGGAAGTTTTCCTTCCTCTTTTGGCTCTTGGAATAGTTTGAGACAATTTTGTATTAGTTCTTTTAATGTTTGGTAAAACTCTCCTCTGAAGTTCACAATTTTTTGTTTGCTGGGAGTTTTTTATTACTACTTCAATTTCATTAGTTGTTATCAGCCTATTCATGTTTTCTGCTTCTTCCTGATTCAGTTTTGGAAGATTGTTTTTTTCTCTGAATTTGTGCATTTCATGAAGTTTGGCCAGCTTGGTGGCATATAGTTGTTCATAATTTCTTTTAAATATATATATATTTTATTGATTTTTTACAGAGAGGAAGAGAGAGGGATAGAGAGTTAGAAACACCCATGAGAGAGAATCATCGATCAGCTGCCTCTTGAACACCCCCTACTGGGGATGTGCCTGCAACCAAGGTACATGCCCTTGACCTGAATTGAACCTGGGACCTTTCAGTCCGCAGGCCACCGCTCTATACACTGAGCCAAACCGGTTTCGGCCATAATTTCTTTTTATAATCTTTTATAGTTCTGTAGTGTCAGTTATTACTTCACCTTTTTTGTTTTAGATTCTATTTATTTAGGTTCTCTTCTATTATTTCATGATGAATTTGGCTAAAGATTCATCGATCTTTTTGTCTTTTCAAAGAACCAGCTCTTGGTTTCATTGATCTTTTGTATATTTTTTTTCAGTCTCTATGTAATTTATTGCTGTTCTGATCTTTATTATTTCCTGTCTTCTACTTTAGGCTTTTCTTGATGTTCTCTTTCCAATTTGTTTGGTTATATGGTTAGATAGTTTATCAGTGCTTCTTCTTGTTTTTCAAGGTAGGCCTGTAATGCTATTAACTTACCTCTCAGGACTACTTTTGCTATGCTCCATGGATTTTGGTTTATTGTGTTTTTGTTTTAATTTATTTATAGGAAGTTTTTAAAAAATATTTTTATTGATTTTAGAGATAGAGGAAGGGAGACAAATTGAAATATAGAAACATCAATGAGAAACATCAATCAGTGGCCTCCTGCATGGCCCTACTGTGGGTTAAGCCTGAAACCCAGACATATGTCCTCATTGGGACTCGAACTGATGACTTTCTGGTTCATGAGTTGACACTCACTCACTGAGTCACACCAGTTGGTCTCCAGGAAATTTTTTATTTTAATTTCTTCTTTGATATCCTTGGTAACCCATCATTATTTAATAACATGTTATTTAGCCTCCATCTTTTTTAAATGTTTGGGGGTGTGTGTTTTTTTATAGTTGATTTCTAGTTTCATGTCATTGTGATCTGAGAAGATGCTTTATATGATTTTAATATTTTCAATTTGTAGAGATTTAACATGTGGTATATCTTTGAGAATTTCTGATGTGTACTGGAGAAGAATGTATATTCTTCAGATTTGGAGTGAAATGTTCTGTAAATGTCAGTCAAATCCATTTTATCTAGTCACTCTTTCCTTGTTGATTTTTTTGTCTAGAAGATCTGTCCTGTGAAGTCAGTGGGGTGTTCAAGTCCCCTACTATGATTGTATTGCTATTGATCTGTCCTTTAAAATTCTCTAGAAATTTTTATAGATTTGGATGTTCCTATAATGGGTGTATATATGTTTACCAGGGTTATATCCTCTTGTTAGATTGATACCTTTAGTATTATGTAGTATCCTTCATTGTCTCTTGATATGGCTTTCATTTTGAAGTCTATTTAATGAGATATGAGTATTGCTGCCACAGTGTTTTGTTGTTGTTGTTTTTCCATTTCCATTTGCATGGAAAGTTTTTCTATCCATTCATTCTCATCTTATGTTTCTTTTGTTCTGAGGTGAGTCTCTTGTAGATAACATATACACTGAGTAGCCAGATTATTATGATCTCTGAATGCATAATAATCTGGCCACTCAGTATCTATATATCAATCTATCATTCATCTATCTATCTATCATATATATATATATATATATATATATATATATATATATATATATATATATTAGAGGCTCAGTGCATGAATTTGTGCATGGGTGGGGTCCTGCCAGCCTGACCAGGGTGAGGGGACATGGACAGTTGGCCGACCTGCCTGCTGGTTGAACTCCTGATCGAGGGGACAGTTTTCATATTAGCCTTCTATTATATAGGGTATACACTGAGTGGCCAGAATATTATGTGTGCCAAGATTATAATAATCTGGCCACTCAATGTATATGGGTCATGTTTTCTTATCCATTCTTATACATCCTACCCTATGTCTTTTGACTGGATCATTTAAGACATTGATATTTAAGTTTTTTATTGTTAGGTACTCATTTGTTAACATTTTTATTCTTTATATCCACTTTCCTTTCTCTCTATTTCTTCTTCCTGCAGCATTCCGTTTAGCATTTTTTAAAGTTTTAGTTTGTCAATGAGACACTCTTTTATCCTTTCTTTGTCTGCAATGCACTTTATTTCACCTTTCACTTTGAATGATAGCCTTGCTGGATAGAGTAGTCTTAGGTTCAATACTTTGCTTCTCATTACTTTGTATACTTCATGGAGGTCCCTTCTGACCTGAAGTATTTCTATTGAGAAATCATGTGACAGTCTAATGGGAGTTAAATTTCTATCTCTCTCTTGAAGCTACTAAAATTCTTTCTTTGTCTTTAATGCTTGCCTTTCTAATTATGATGTAATTAGGTGTGGGTTTTTTGGGGGTTCATCTCAATTGGAACTCTCTGTGTTTTATGAACTTGAGTGACTTTTTCCTTCAGGTTAAGGAAGATTTCTGTGATTATTTATTCAAGTAGTGTCTCAATTGCTTGCTCAGATTCTTCTCATTCTGGAACCTCTGTGATACTGATGTTGTTATATTTCATGTTGTCCCAAAGCTCCCTTTAGTTCTCCTACTGCTTTTGATTTATTTATCTATCTATCTATCTATCTATCTATCTATCTATTTATTTATTTTGCAATTGCTGCTCTGAATGGGTGTTTTTCTACCTCATCTTCTAATCTTCTGATTAGGTATTCTACTTCTTCTAATTTACTGTTGATCCCTTCCAGGCTATTTTTTTAAATTTATTTCAGCTATGTCATTCTTTATTCATAATTTCTATTTTCCTTTTTATTTATAAATTATTTTTTGCTGTTGTAGTTCTCATTAAGTTCCATAACATTCTCATTAAGTTGTTTATAGTTCTTACAAATGTTGTTTGAGCACACATATAACAACTACTTTGGATTATTTATCTGACAAATTGCTTGTCTCCATTTCATTTAGTTCCATTTTTGGTAATTCATCCTTTTATTTCATTTAGGGATTGCTTCTTTGCCTTCACATTTTTCCTGTTCCTTTGCATTTAGTTCTCTGTGTTAGATCAAACTGCTATACCTCCTAGTCTTCATGGGGTGGTCTTATTGTTTTGTGAATCCAGGCAGTGCAGTGTCTTAGATCTCCTGAGAAGGGACTCTATGAATTCTTTTGTTTTTATTATTTGGGTTCTCATCTTATAATTGGGTTTTGAATATTATTGTCTTGTTCATGGATGGAATCAACTCTCTGGCTGGCTGCCTGTGAGAAGATTGTTTATTTAAAAATGGAGAATTAAACTTTATTCTTTAAATATCATATGAGCTGTTGTGGAGGTGCTGATAGAACAGAACAAAATACAACAAAATAAAACAAAAAGGCAAAACAAAAACACATGCATGTCCCCTACAACAACATCAAAAGCAACCAATAAATAAGAAAGAATTAGGAATGAGAAAAAATACCAAGAATGATAGAAAAAAATATGAGGAGAAAAAGGAAGAGACAAAAAGGAAAATGAAGTGGCAGAATTGTAATGAAAACAAGAGTAAAGAATGGGTGAAGGGAAATTATATAAAAGAACATAGGAACAAAAAATTTTGAAAAGGAAAATAAAGGAGACAGTAGATAGACACAGAATAGAAAAGGGGGAAAATGAGAAATCAGGAGAAAAAGGAAAAATACTGAGCAGGAAAAGGAAAGAGAAAAATTAGATTTATCAAAGAAATAATGGAGACTAAAATAATAACTAAATTGATAAAGTAGATAAAGAAGATACATTTAAAAAAATGGGGGGTGAAGTGGTATTTGTCTCAGCAGAGTCTAGTGCCTCCTGAGAGATTCCATAGCATACTGCTCTTCTGATGACTGTGGTTAACTGTTCTGTCTGACAGTTCTGGGTTTCCCGGGAAGTACTTAGGTGCTCACCACTACAGAAACTGGTCTGCTTTGACTTTCAGCAACCTGTTTGAATCTCCAAGCAATCCACAGTTTCTGTCTGTTTCCACAGGACTTAGCTGAACACAGGAGGAGTCAAGTATCACTCTAAGCCCAGTGTATTAGCAGCATGAGACCCAGGGCTAGGTCAGCAAACTTCACCAGGTTCACTGGGCTCCTCCTTTCCCCTCTTTCCCCTGCTAGCCAGCTGTCAATCCTCATCACTCAAAAGTATGTTTCTGAAAGGGCTTTAGGTAGAATCAGGAGTGTGAATCTCTGGGTCTCCCATGAGGGGGAGATGCTGATCAAATTTCAGGGAATATGGTCTTTCCCCCAACCCCAGAGCTTCTCATCTGAGAGTGTCCCAGAATATTATTCTGCCCTAGGCTTGGTAGAGATCCTCATATGCAATCCATTGGGGTCAGCTGGATAACAAGAGGTTCTATCAACTTTTCCATGTAGGGGAAACACCAGTCAGTGGGATGACACCAACCACAATCCAGTCACTGATGATTCCTGAGACTGTCCAAACCTGTGGACTTGGCCTCTGCTACTGTCTCTTCTACTGCAAAGGTGTAGATGTAGGGTGTGGCAGGACTCCTGAATGTGTGGTGGGCTGTATCATCTTGGGGTTTTTTTTCCTTTTCCTATTCTGTGGCTTCGGGGAAAGGCTAGTGCCTCTTAGGAAAAATATCTGTTTCAGTTTGGAGGGGTACAATGGAATGCAGGATTCCAGGCTGCTGCTTTCCCCCTATTTCCCCCCGATGCTTCCTACCCAGCCTCTCCTTAGGTTCCCTGAGTTTGCAGAGCCCTCCCTCCACCAAAGCATTGGGGGAGTAACTGCTAACAAAATTCCTGTGCTCTGGGTTTAAAAAATAAAAATAAAAACACCTTAGGTTTTCTTTCTTTCTGACTGGTTTAGATCTCCTGGAAAGTCAGAAGCCTTGCTACATTTCATGACTGGATATTACATGGGCCACTGGTCTTAGCTCTTGTGCTCCAGGCTGTGAAGCTGAGTCTGGGTGCTGGGCCTTGATATTCTCAGGAAAATAACCCTCCCATAGCTAAGAGATTCATCCTCACTCTCAGCCTGCTTCCCATGGAAGCTGGGTCAACCCATCTTGAGACCTCATGCTTTCTACCAGTCTCTAGGTGTTTTGTGTCCTTCCTTGATATTAGTTGCCTCCTCAGCTGGACTTCAGTTGTTAATTCCAGATCAATATTCCATAATTTAGTTTTATTTCCTATCTGACCATGGGAAGAGGTGCAAGAAATATCTGCCTACTCAGCTGCCATCTTCTCTCCCAATTTTTCAATATCCCATCTTTAAAGTCAATCACCAGTTTGTACAGACCTTATAATTAATTGACTTCCAATTGTGTGTGTGTGTTTGTGTGTGTGTGTGTGTATAAGTGTGTGAAACAGGTGTCTCCATTCCTTTATTTATTTATTTTAATTAGTTAATTTTCCATCACCATTTATCCTCCCTATACCATCTTCAATCTTCATTCACCACCCTTGATCATGCAATCACCACACTCTTGTCCATGCACCTAAGTTCCTTTTCTTTTTTAAATACTCATAAAAGAATAAATAAGGTCTTTGAGCATGTAGGGAATGACAAAACACCACTGAAAGAACTTTGAGTCTTCTAAATTGGTCTGCATTTTCCTTTTTTAAAATCATGCTAAACTTTTGCTTGAGGAACTATTAATATGGTAATGTTTAGTAAATATTCAACTTTGTGCTTTTCTTGGTACAGATTCAAATTTATAATGCTAAACACATATAAATAAAGATCATTACCTCCTACAATGCCTGATAGGGCCACTGTGAACTCATAAGAAACACATATATTGACCTTGCATATATAAAATAATTGTATTTTGGAATTTTCGCTGGCCTATGTGGAATAACTACATGGGTTTTCCATGAAATATATTTTGTGAATGATCCTTACATGCAGTAGTGAGAACAAGACATTGTACTTTGTTTTGTAGATTGTTGCAACTGTAGTCAAAGTAATGTGCCTGCAAGATCTTGAGTAAAATTGAAATTAAAAAGTATTTGCAGCAGTGGTATTGATCTTGGAGATCTCCATCTCCCATGATACCTTAAAAATATTTGTCCTATGTTTCTGAATAATATGCATGGATACCCCCATTCATGGCGTGTTATCTTGATAAATTATATCAAAACTCTGTAAAACTTTTTCCAAATATCTAATGGCCATTTTAAGCCAGGCCCTGTTTTTTAATGTTATTTGAGGAGGGTATACAGTAAGAACTGACCCTTTCCATTGACATTACAGATCAATTAACTGGGTATCACACCAATACAGCATTTTATGAAGCATTTTAGTAGCCTCTGCATTAAGTGAACATTTAATTAAGAGAAAAAGGGATTAGGGGAAGCAATTGTTTCAACTTGCCTTATTGCAATGGGGAAAGCCTGTCATAGAGGATCCCTTCCTAGTTATCAAGAATTCTAAGTCTCCATTTAAAACTTTAAAATATTGCCGAAACCGGTTTGGCTCAGTGGATAGAGCATCGGCCTGCGGACTGAAGGGTCCCAGGTTCCATTCTGGTCTGGTTGCCGGCACATCCCCAATAGGGGGTGTGCAAGAGGCAGCTGATCAATGACTCTCTCTCATCGATGTTTCTAACTCTCTATCCCTCTCTCTTCTTCTCTGTAAAAAATCAATAAAATATATTAAAAAAATTAAAACTTTAAAGTATTTGAGGGAAAGGGTAGAAATACTATGATGTCCTGTTGGAAAAATTCACTTTCCCATAGTATGACATCATAACCATCTTCATTAACATTAGACACTCATGTGCTAGGTCTCATTTAAAGTGCTTTGCATGTGTTGGCTAATTCTCACAACCCTATGAGGTAGGTATTATTATTATTATATTATATTATTATATTATTATTAGGTAGGTATTATTATTATTATATTATTATTTTTCTCATTGAGGAACAATGACACAATGTGCCTAAGGTTTTTCATCTGGTAAGTGGTATATAAAAGATACAAACATAGGGAATCTGGCTCTATATTTCATCATGTTAACCACTATGATATTAATATCAAGAGATACATATGAGTTGATGACACCAATTAACCTTATCAGGCTAAAGTCCATTTTTATTTTGTTTTTTAGTCATGTGTTAGATTTTGCACTGAACAATCAACATTCTCTCATATGGAATTTAGTTGACCCAGGTTACACATTTGCAAAGTGACTGGTCAATGCTTGGGTTGTGGTCTGTTGCCTTGGGATTGATGTGGCTGAATGTCAAATATGTGACCTTGGCAGTAATAATTATATTGATAATATTTGCTTGCTATATATACCTTAATGTTCTTATTTTCCTCCCTAGGATTTATGTGGAAGTTTCTGTAGTGTATGATACATTTCTCTTTCTTTTCTGTAAAGTATATTTCAGAAAAATGAGAACCAGTTTTTGGGGCCCAGTCATCAGTTGCAACATCAGATGCTGATTTGTAACCAATTGGCAGCTTATTTGCATTGCCATTTCAAAGCATGAGAGGACTCTAAATCTGGTTTTGTGGTTGTAGTGTCCCTGAAAGTTGATTCATGTTCTCAGTGAGATTTCTTTGACATGGTACCTTGTCAGAACGCCTTTAACTATGCTTTAATTTAGCAATAACCAATTTAATATTTTCTAACTTATCTCCAAAGCGAAAATACATGTGCCTAAGAAAATAGAGGTTTCTAATGAAAATGCTGACACAATCTCTAAATCTGGGATTTTAAACAGTCTGTGATTCAGTAAAGTAGTATTATTGTGTGCTGTAAAATACCAAGAATCTGCTTACAGTGAACATATTTAACACATTTTGGTTTTCTCTTCTGCTAAGATGAATGCACCTGGAAATAACTGGAACTTCAGATAACACAGGCAAAAGTTTGAAACAAGGAATTTTTATTTGAAATGTTTATATTTAATTTTTATTTTTAAGCATATTGGAACCACAGCTCAAATTATAAATCCTATTTAAAAGAACTTGGTGGCAAGATGCCTTTGAATAGTACACAATGCTTACTCTCAGTTCTAAGTGCCAGCAGTGGGGCTATGAACTAAGTATCATCTATCTACCGTGTTTCCCCGAAAATAAGACATCCTCCGAAAATAAGACCTATTTCATGGAAACAATACATCCCCTGAAAATAAGACCTAGCACATCTTTGGGAGCAAAAATTAATATAAGACACTGTCTTATTTTTCGGGAAACAGGGTATATAGTAGAGGAATATGCAAATTAGCCAGGATGCCCGTAATGTCATGACTGAACAGTAGGGACCTAAGGCTGCATGAAGCCTGGCCGCTGCAAGAGAACTCAGGCTCCATCCCCTGCCCCGTGGGGCTCGACAGGGACCTTACTGCGCCCCTCACCTTGCAGGACTTGACGGGGACCTTAGGCCACAGTCCCCACCTGGCGAGACTTGATGGGGGACCTTGACAGGGAACCTCAGGCTGAGCCTTCCACCCTAGCACTGGGCTGGGGGACCTGCAGCTGCACCCACTGCTTGGAGGGGCTTGATGGGGCTGAGGATGGCCAGGTTTGGGTCTCACCCAATGGGGATGGGGCTGGCTGGGTCCTGTGCTTTTGAAGTGGGTGGTGGACAGAGACTTGACTCTAGGTCTCACAGCGCCCCCTGGACTCTGACAGGAATGAGATTTTTATATACATTTTTACTAATCTTCTTTCATCTCTGACACTTCTATTCCAGAAAAAGGACAAATATCAATATTAAAATATTTCATCTAATTAACTCCCTTTTAATGTGCACAAATTTTGTGCACTGGGCTACTAGTTAAGCAATAATAAAAGTGGAAAAGAAATAAACTGTGGTTAAATCTAAGAGGGAAATTTTATACCCCAAAGTTCAAAATAGAGGCCAAGAGTCAGCATCCAAAACAGATGTCCAAGGCCCAGGTAGACATTGTGGTAGGAGTAGCAAAATGAAAGAAAGAAAGAGATGTGATATTATTAGAACCATTTAGTCTCCCTGCCTTCATCTTTTACCACTTTAATTATTTTTCGTCATTTCTACCAGAATCCTTTGTGATGAAGATAGCAAACAATGCCTCTGCCCTACTTATATTTAGTATTTCCCTGTAGTGTATTTAAAAGATTTGAACTTCAGTACTGTTTTCATTATATGAACCTGACCTACTTTCAGCCTTCTCAAATACTATACATATCCATAGACACTCCGTATCTATGCTCAGTAATTCTAAATTGTGTCTGGTAACATTTGAGAATCTGTTGAGGCATTTGGGGTTGTCACATTGAGTGAAGATCATATGGGAATTCAGTGATATGGAGCAAGGGATGCTAAACATCTTGTATTGAGTGAAGTAAAGCCTCACTACTCCAGAATTGTCCCACTGAAATAGCACTCTTGCCAAAACACTGAAAATTTATAGCTAAACTGAACTGTTTTCAGGTCTCCACGTGACATGTTTTCCCAGTAATGTACCCTTGCTTCTGTTTATCCTTCATTTTGATGTGCTTGCCTTTATACCTATAGATATTTCTGTCATATTCTAAACAACATCAAAGTGTAGCTTTTTCATTGTAACCTTTCTAGAAGTCCACTGAGAAGTTTTACTTCCTTCCTCCCATAGTTGATGAGCATAGTTTGATATAGTAGAATAAGTGCTAATATGAAAAGAGACCCAAAATTTTACCCTGGTATTGCCATTAGCCAAGTGTATGATCCTGGACAAATGGTTGATCTTCTTTGAGCTTTGGTTTATTCATCTGTAAAATGAAAAAGTTTTTAAAAATGGATGGATTGAACAGACTTTACCTAAAGTTTCTTCCTTTCTATGGCTTCCTGATCACATATGCCATTTTAATGACAGACTAGAACATCTTTAGATCTCTCAATATAGCACCTTGTATAACGATTGCCTCAAACACTTGTTTATCTGACCAGTTCATGAGACTTTGTTCTTTTTGCTTTTTGTTGAACATAGCACTGGCCATTGAATGTGTTACTTTATTGGACTTAATCCAGAAAATTTGTATATATGGGCTGAGAAAAGGTCACTTAGTATGATAGGGAAGAGCCATTTTGGATAATTATTTTGTTGGGTAATTATTGTCATTGCTAAATCTAGTATATAGAAATGATAACACCCATTTAATGTATGTGAAAGAATGTGCTAGATTTTTAATTTATTTTTTCCAAAATATAGAACAGTATTTTATAAAGTAGTAATACTTATAAAAGATATATTACTTAGGTTTATAATCCTATAGACTGAAATAGGCTGTTTATCTTAAAATTAGAAGTTTTGTAGGTTTCAAATATGTTCAACTAGTACTTGCTTTGATATAATAGACCCCTTAGAGGTTGGCTAGAATCAAATCCATATATCCAGATGTTCTTTCACAGCTGTGAGTCTGCATTATCTTTTATAGGCATAATGCAAAATACCTAGTTTGCATGATCTTTCACAGAAGCAGTTTTTCTTAAGCCCTTCTAAAAGGCTTGTCACTAAACTAAATATCATGGCTTGGCTTCTGTTTGAATCTTCGAACCACCTCAGCTGTTAACTTAGTGAAGTCATTCAAGTTCTTAGCTGGTATTTCTTTGGAGTTGCTATTGTCATGGAAAGATTTTGACACATGCTGAGCCATTGCTGTCCACCCCTCCCCTCCCTTCCTCTCCTTTTCTTTTTCCCTTCTAATCTATTATAATAAAAGCATAACATGCTAATTAGACTGGACAGACAAAGGATTTTCTGGATGAACTTCTGGACAAAGCCAGGGCCGAGGCAGTCACTGTGGCTGTGAGAGCCGAGTCCCTTGCACAAATTTCGTGCATCAGACATGTAATAATTAATATAAATGTATTATGTAATTGTCATAACATCCAGGATTATTTTCACTGAAGGGCAGCAATCTACATTAAGACAAAATGGTGAGTTAGGTTTTTAGCACCTCTTCTCCCTATTACAGGTTATTTTGTGACCTTTTGAACTCATGGATTTCTGTTTTCTTCATTTCTTCTAGCTCTCAGAAATATCTTAGCCCTTTATCCATATTGTGATCCATGTCCTAGGACAGTGGTTGGCAAACTCATTAGTCAACAGAGCCAAATATCAACATACAATGATTGAAATTTCTTTTGAGAGTCAAAATTTTTAAAACTTAAACTATATAGGTAGGTACATTGTTATTAACTTAATTAGGGCACTCCTAAGCTGGCCTTTGCTAAAAACGTCCTCAATTTGATTGAGGTACATTCGCTGAGATCTCTTCCAACCCCTTCCAACTCTCCCATCCACACTCATCTTGTATATGTGTTTCGTCTGTTCCCTTTTGTTCTTCCTCTCCATATATCCAAACCATCTCAACATATCTTTCTCAATCCTCCACACTACATCTTCTTTCACTCCACGTTACCTAAAATTAACTTTACTTAAAATTTTAAGTCTTAGGTAACTATAGGTACGTTGAATAAAACTTGATATCATACTTAATAACGATATTTTTATTGATAAAATTAAATTCCTTACAATTTACCTTATAACATTCATAAAATTAAATCATGAAAATGACTGACACTTATGTGAACAATGGCCTTGCATCCCTTTGGAAAGTTTGGGTAAGTCAAGTTTGTATGTTGTTCTTTTTAATTTTAGGCATGATTCCAGGTTCTTATCAATAAGACAACTTCTCAATTTACTCTTGATAAGGTTCATGCTTGAAAATGATTGCTCGAATAAATATGTAGACCCGAATAAGGAAGGAGCAGCTAACGCAAGTTTTTTTTTTTTTTTCTTTCAGTTGGTTGTATGAGTCATGAATACAATTCTAGGTGTTAAAAATCGACATATCTTCCTTCTCCAGGTCTTTCAAAGCAGGCCACTTGTGCTGTGAACTAAGTTCACATTTGTTTTTCTCCAATGTTTCTATATCATCACAAAGACATTCAAATTTAGAGCTCCACAATTCTTTGTTTTTTAAATCCAGCAATTGCATTTCAAAGTTGCCAATGTCAATATTAAAGGGATAAAAGTTTAATTCTGTTACAGTAGCATAAATAGGTTTTTTAACAAGGCTAACGCCACTTTGCTGTTTCCGAATTCCTGAAACCTGTTGAGAAAAGCTTCCCTCATCTTTAAAAGTGTTGTTTTGAAATAGGAGATTTCAATATCAGAATTATTTTCTTGGTGATGTTTCAATAGGCTTGGAAAGTGAATCAAAGTTTCTCTTTCAAAATCTTGAGCAAAAAGAGATCATTTGTTTTCGAATGAAGTAACTTCTAACATCGAAAAAATTATGTTTCCTTTCCCCTGTAGTTTATGATTAAGCTGATTTAGATGAGACATAACGTCTACCATAAAATAAAAATTTTGGATCCACTGATCGTTCTCTAGTTCTGGATAGTGAACATCCTTCAAAGGAGAAATGCTTTAATTTCTGTTAATAAGGAAGTGAAACATTTTAAAATGTTTCCTCTTGATAACCAACGTACCTTGATACGCAGCAGAAGGTCTGTGAACTCACTCTCCATTTCAACTAAAAAATCTTTAAATTGGCAATGATTAAGAGCTTTAGCTATAATGGAATTGATAATATTAATCACCAATTCCATAACTTTGCAAATTTCTTCTGGAAATGTCTGCACACAAAGCGCTTCTTGATGAATGATGCAATGGTAAGTAAGTATCTCATGATTATTTTTTTCTTTCAAAATAGCAACAAACCCATTTCTTACACGCCAGCCATACTTTTTGTAATTGAGACAATTTTGTCAAGTGGAATATGATGTTTTTCAATGCACTCAATTATAGTATTTGCTATATCTTCTCCACGTGCTTGACCTTTGAGTGGCAATAATCCTAAAAGTTCTTCTTTAGGACCTGTAGATGAAATAAATCATGCAAAAAGTGAAACTTGTGCTGTATCATTTATGTCACAAGACTCGCCAACTGTTATTGATAAAGCTGAAACCAAATTAAGATCTTTGACTTCCTGCTCAGTTATATTTGAAGACATTTTTGACTGTTCTATCTTTCATTGTTTTAGCAGACAATAGTAACACTTTAATTTTTTTAGAATATCTGCTTTGTTCTTAAAATCCCAAAATAGCTCTTTGGATGAATTTATAAAACAGCTTTTTTATGTATTCACAGTCTGTATGGTTTTCCTCTCTTAGCAATCTCTCAACTAACCACAAAACTTGCAATATTAACGTTGTTAGAAGATTGCATCCAGTAATTAAACACAAAAACTGATTTTTCTTGACTCTTCTGAAGTTTCTCAACTGCTTTCTTCCTTGCATAACCCACAGGATATTTAGTACTAAATTACACGTGTTTAGTTAGAAGTGTCTCTCCAAATTTGATTTCTTGTTGTGCACCAATTTTTCCTGACAAATAAGACAGGTCGAAAGGCCATTTAAGCTTTGAATAAAAGTGAAAGTCTCGGTCCATTCAACTTTAAATTCATGGTTTTTATCTTCCATTTTTCTTTGCTTATTCTTTGTAGCCATGTAAAACAGGGCACCTAAAAAAAGTTTCATTTTATAATAATAAAGCCACAGCACAATATAATTACAATTCTTAATTGATGATAAAATACCTATAGGATTTGCAGCTGGTTGGAAAAATACAGGTTACTTTATGCTTTGAGTAGGTATTTTTGTCACCTGCACACTATTTGTGAATGCGACTAGCACTAACCACTGCACAATGAGACTGCTGACTGACTGGCTCACTCAACTCATGCATGAATCGCACGGGCCTCCCCAACTCTGGTTATCCTGCGGCCCACCTGCGCACGTCTCCTGTCGCCTGACCAACCAACTGACACCCCCACTTTTTCTACTGCCACTTCTTCAAAATAAACTCTCCCAGGCGGAAAACCGATTTCTGTGCATGGCTCATGAAGTTTCAGTCACACTGTACATGTGCGTCCACACGTGGTATTTTGTGGAAGAGCCACACTCAAGGGGCCAAAGAGCCGCATATGGCTCGCAAGCCATGGTTTGCTGACCACTGTCCTAGGAAATGCTAAAGTTAAGATTCAAATCTAGGTAGTCTGCCTGCAGAATCTATGCTCTTGACCATCAACCTGCACTGGAATAACCAAGATTGAGAGGTAAGGAGTTCAAAATAGGTGAGCAATGACTCTGGGCCTCTCAATTTGTTTCAACCACAGTGCCTCGACTTTTAGCTCTCTTATTTATTGGATTTTAATTTGAGTTGTTGGTTGAAGAAAGAATTTATTTGCTCAAAGTGTGAAAAACCATCGTCAGGTATAGACTTTAAGGAGGCCTCAAATCTAGCCCTGCTGGGTAGGAGGTATTTATGAAAAACTGATTCTTGGGACAAGATCTTTTATCTAACCTTGAAGAAAGCATGCAGGTTTGTGAGGAGTTGTTTTCAGTTATTTGCAGCCGAGAATGGTTAGAAAGGGCCAAGATAGTATTGAAAACAGAAAAGTATGTTTTATATTAAGAACTACATTGTCACTTATCCCAATCAATATAATTGACTATAAGGTACCTTCCCGGGACTTGAAAATCAAGAAAACTTATCCCTGATTCTAAGTAGGGCTGAGCTTTTTGCTCTATGTTCTTGCCATCTGTGTGCAGTAAGTTGTGTATATTACCTGCATTATGAAACTCATATCCTTTTCCTATTTGTCTTGGGAATCTTTTTGTTTACTTGTTACCATACCATTTCAAGGTGACAGGTGCATTCCATTTCAAGATAACAGGTACAAAAGTTGAAAAACTGTATGATGAGAAGGCACCAGAAATTCAAAATGCTGACTCCACTGTCAAGGCCAAGAAGCAAAGAAAGCTTTTGATACCAACAAAAATCCCAGGAGGCCCCATTGCAATTGTATCACTGTTCTAACCAGAAGAGTTGTCATGATATTACTGTTCCTTGGACTCAACATAATTATCATATTTTATCACATAGAACACAGATCTCCTCACTAATCTACATGTAATTTGTAAATTGATAGTTGGGCAAGATTGTCCTACTTTTTTTGATAGTAAGTTGTTCCATATACCATTGACTATTCCAAGTTCAGTCAGTACTGTGAAACATATAAAGTGAAAGTGTTGCATTTTGCTGAAACCGGTTTGGCTCAGTGAATGGAGCTTCGGTCTGCAGACTGAAGGGCCCCGGGTTTGATTCCGGTTAGGGGCATGTACCTTGGTTGAGGATACATCCCCAGTGGGGGGGGGGTTGCAGAAGGCAGCTGATCGATGTTTCTCTCTCATCGATGTTTCTAACTGTCTATCCCTCTCTCTTCCTCTCTGTAAAAAATCAATAAAATATATTTAAAAAAAAGAAAGTGCTGCATTTCACAACCATTGGTAAGTAATAAAGAAGCATACATTAGGTAAAAGTATAGTACATATTTTTATTACCATGGTGCATATGGTAATACTTACCCTTGAATGGATCAAAATATTAAACTACACACACACACACACACACACACACACACACAAGCACATGCACACACACATATATATATTAATATCTACCAATTTGTCTATTGAGAGAGAGAATACAAACAAAACAAAAGAGGTAAAATATTAACAATAGATAAATCTGAGTAAATGGCATCCAGGTATCCTTTTTATTATTTTTATTTTGTGATTTTGCTTATCTTTAAGTATAAATTTATTTACAAATAAACATTTAAAAATGGTTTATAATAAAAAATCATAAAGCTAGTAATTTTTTGAAAGCTGGAGACTAGTTTGATATAACTCTTTTTACAGGTCCCTTCATGTTATACTTAGTGAGTGACAAGGAAATGCTAACTAAAGACTAACTCAAAAGAATGATTACTCTTGGACATCCTATATTTTATTTTATTTATTTTTAAAATATATTTTTATTGATTTCAGACAGGGAGAGAGAGATAGAAACATCAATGATGGGAATAATTAATTGACTGCCTTGTGCATGCCCCCTACTGGGGATAAAGCCCACAATCCAGGCATATGCTTTTGACTGGAATCAAACCCGGGACCCTTTAGTCCATGGGTTGACATTTTATCCACTGATCCAAACTAGCTAGGATGGTCATCCTATATTCGAGATAGCAACTTAAATTCTAAGAAGCTTAAAGTAACACACATAATCTTTAATCATTCTCACCATAGCAACTATAGTTTATTAAACATTTACTCTTTGCCAGGTACTATTCATAGTATCACTTAATTACCACAGCAGCACTATTATTTAAGTTCTATTATGATCTCCACTTTTGTGGATATAGAAAATGAGGTCTAGAAAATTTTAGTGATTTGCTTAAGGTCATACAATAGTAAATGTCAGAGTCATGATTCAAAGCGAGAGAGTCGGACTCTACAACCTGTACCTTATCTATTATGCTATGCTGTATTCTATTGAAATACAACAGACTCACCTATTTTGATCAATATCCAAGGGAATGTAGATTTCTGAAATGTCCAAATAACTCATTGAAAAATTGTCCTGCACTATAAATTCCAAGGAAAGTGTTCTGTAGAGGTTCATGTATATTTTGGGCTTTTTAAAGCTTAGTTCCATGATCCGTGCTCCTTTCTACCATGTCTCGAAAGTGCATAATCCTCAAGAAATTCTGAGTTTTAGGCTCTCCTAAATTTAACGTTTAAATTCAAGTTGTAATCCCTGTGGATTTATTCCCCACACACCTTTATATTTACCAACCATATCTCCCCTCTAGCAGAGTGTCAGTTCCAGGGATGTTCTACAGAAGCCAAGTGGGAGGTGGCCTTAGTGTTATTTATCAGATTATAGGCCTTAGAATAAAGTGTATGTGAAAATTGATTCACTCTTCATCAGCCTTTGAGGACTAATAACTCAATTAGCATGTCAGATACTGACTACATATCTCTTTCAAAATTTCTCAAAGGTGATTCTGTATTTTGTATTAGATAAGGTGTGAGAAGTATTTTTGTTATTGTTTATATTTTATTAAAATTATTATTTCCTTTCCTATTCTCAGCAAAAAAGCAGGGTTACCTTAATAATTGGATTTCTTTCTTTTTAATCTGTGTGATTCAGGAAAGAATGATGATATTTTGAAATGGGCAGATAAGGAAATGGGAATTTAAAAATCCTAGCTTTAATTTGATTTCCAAGCCCCAGCTGAGAACAAGTGTGTCTTGAGTTGACTGGCAGAACTATACATACTCAGTAGCACATATAGGTGAATTGGGAAAGGGATCAGAAGGGTGGGAAATAAGGAAACGTCTGGTTCAGGTCTGAGTTATATATTTAAGATAGTAGTTTACAAATGATTCTGACTGGATGTAATGATTAAAAAAAAGTTTTGAGTGTAAATGCCTCTGTAAACCTATTAGATGCATAACTAGGGGCCTGGTGCACAAAATGGTGCACTGTTGGGGGGTCCCTTAGCCCAGCCTTCCCCCTCTCACATACTGGAAGCCCTCAGGGGATGTCCTACTGACTACTTAGGCCTGCTTCTGGCTGGGAGGGGGAGCGGGCCTAAGTCACAGTCTGGCCTCCCTTTGTGGGAGGTGATCAAGCTGATCAGGAGAAGGCACCAGCCCTATCACCCTGCTGCTGCAGCCACTACCAGTCACTGCAGCCACTAAGGTGTTTCATTAACACGTACTTCAGTCCCTTCACCATGAAAAAATTACAACTTTCTTTAGGCATTTTAAAGATGTGTCTTTCATAGGATATGAAATTTCTTTTTTTAAAATATATTTTATTGATATTTTACAGAGAGGAAGGGAGAGAGATAGAGAGCTAGAAACATCGATGAGAGAGAAACATTGACCAGTAGCCTCTTGCACACCCCCCACCGGGCATGTACCCGCAACCAATGTACATGCCCTTGACCAGAATCGAACCCGGGACCTTTCATTCCACAGACCGACTCTCTACCACTGACCCAAACCGGTTTCGGCGGATATGAAATTTCTTTCTTTTTTTATCCACACCTGAGGATATGTTTGCATTTATTTTTAGAGAATGTGAAAGAGAAAGACAGAGAGAAACATCAAAGTGAGAGGAACACCTTGATTGGTTGCCTCCTGCATGAGCCTGACCTGTGCCCCAGCCAGGGAGAAGCCTGCAACCTAGGTACATGCCCTTGATCAGAATCAAACCCTGACCCTGCAGTTGGCAGGCTGAGGCATTCTCCACTGAGCCAAACCAACTAGGGCAGGATATGACATTTCTTAGCCCTCCAGCAGTGGACCTTCATTTTTTTTTTCTCCAGGAGTGTGGTGAAAAAACCCTAGATCACCTTTTTGGATTCTTATTTACCCAAGTTACTAAGAATATTACTAGTGGCATACAGGGATTTTAGCCAATGAGCAGTCAGAAAAGGTGTTTCCTCTGTAGTTACAGCAGATCTTTGGCTCTACCCCTGACCAATCCTAAAGCCTCAGAGCCTGGGCAGGGCCCCCCCCCCCCAGCTCTCTCCAATGGCAGGGGTCCACCAGTTCCCTCCAATGGCCTGATCTGCCCCAGGTCCTCCTCAGTCAATCACAGGCAGAGCCCTGCCCAGGGGCCCCCTGGCTTATGCCCTTCCCAGGCTGCTGAGGGCCCATGCAGGGCCTACCTCAGAGTGACCTGGGTGTCGAGGATATTCCTGGGAGCCAGGCTGGTGGCATCTATGTATACAAATTAACCTCCATCTTTTTTGGGTTAATTTGCATACTCATTCTGATTGACTATAGGCATAGTGGAAGTATGGTCCATTTACATATTTATCTATTATTAGGTAAGATGAAACACAAAAACATACTATTAACATTTAATATTTTTCCCTTGACCTCGTGGATATCTTTTATAACCACAGAGTACATACACCTTTTTTGAATACCACTAATTTAATAGTTATACTTTGCTTGTCTCTTAAGTAATCCGGACCTCAGTTTTCTATATGTAATATGGGAGACATGCTCTGACTAAAGTGCAGTTTCAAGTGTCATTTTATTTATTTTTAAAATTTCTTTATTGATTAAGGTATCACATATTTGTCATCATTCCCCCATTCCCATCCCAAATCCCTCCCCATGCATGCTCTCACCACCCTGTTGTCTGTGACCACTGGTTAGGCTCATATGCATGCACACAAATCCTTTGGTTGATCTCTCTGCCTTATCACCACCCTCCCCTACCTTCCTTCTGAGGTCCAACAGTCTGATCGATGCTTCCTTGTCTCAAGGTCTGTTCTTGTTCATCAGTCTATATTGTTCATCAATTTCTCCTAGATGACTGAGATCATGTGCTACTAGAAATACACTTATAAGAACCAAAATGAGACAAGCAATAATGGTTATGCTGAGAGGCATATGAATCAGTCTGTAGTGAGTTTCATTCTAGGCCAACAGTTCTTTTGAGTCCCAATTTCAATGTCAAACAGTTCTTTGTATGTACGTGTCAACAATAATATCTCAATTCTAGATGATGGACAATTGGTGGTAATGCAGGTCTGTCCCTCTCTGGTTTGGTCCTGGGAAACCTGCAGTGATACACAGCTGCTGACTGCTAGTATGGCAAGGCAACATCAGCTTCTTCCATCTCTGGACAGTTTCTCTTCTGTGTTCATGCCTGGAGTAGTCCTGTCAATTCCTCTGTTGCAGGAATCCAAATGGTCTCAGAGTTGTTTTCTGAAAATATACAAACATATTCTCGACCAAAAGTTAAAAAGGGAATCTATAAATTTTTTTCTATAAATTTGATTTGTGATCCTTTTTCATTTTTTGCCCAAATGACTTTCTTTTGGCTTGTTTTGACATCATGTATGTTTTACATGGGTGTCTTGCTGATAGCATTACAAATGAAAATTAATTTTCTAAAGTAAAAATTTTTTAGATGTAATTTACTTACAGAATATTTGTATTTACATGATATTCTTCTACTATTCTCTCCCTTTTATTTAAATATTAGGAGACTTTTGGAAATTATATAATGTAGTCTTGATAGTTTTTAAATTTTAATTTTTTGCACTAAAATATGACTGCTTTATGTTCATTACATGTTATGCAATTTTACCATTTGAAATAGATTGGATGCAGAGGTTAAAGTCAAGAAATGAAGCATGGGATCTTGGATATTTGCTAGAGCCATCAATACAGACCTATTTACCTGAAACTTTTTTTATTATATAGTCCAATAAAATCCCTTTTGATTTAATACACTTGGGTTGTATTTTCTGTCACTTGCAAAAAAAAAAGTTCAATTGACCATCTCTACTCAATCCCAGGGCAAGGGACAGGCTTTACACAGCCATGCACAGTGCCAAATCTTTCAACATGTAAAGAGATGATAGATGATAGATGATAGATGATAGATGATAGAAGATAGATAGATAGATGATAGATGATAGATAGATAGATAGATAGATAGATAGATAGATAGATAGATAGATAGATATGGAGGCAGGGAAGGAAGGAGAAGTAGGAGAGGAGAGAGAGTACAAAACATGTTTGAACTTTCTAATACGGATTAGCAGAATAGATTGAAATGAGGCATAGTTTTTACATGGTAATTTATTTCACACTTATTTAGTGATGCCCTGTGTCTCCCATTGTGCTACTCAGTATTCAGAGTTGAAATGTACTTTACAATGTAGTGGGTGAGATTGGTACATAACAGCACAAGGGAAACTTGAAAGGGTGATAGAAGCATATCCAAGAGAAATCTAATTAAGGTGTGAAACTTGAAATGTATTTGTGAATACTATGCAACCAAATAGCGAATGTCCTTGTAGACAAAGGAAATAGCATGAGGAATATTCTTTAGGGGTTTCTGCATTTTGAGTGCCTTATGTAGTTAATGGCATGGTGATAAGAGTTTATTTTAGAAAAAAGTTTTGTAGTTTGTCCCTGAAACAGTAAAGGACTGATATCCCTATTTAGAAGTGATGACAGAATCCAGATCTGGATCAGAATGATAGAGTGGAAATGTAGCTTTTTTTCTAAAATGCAAACCACATTATCTGAGTATTTTTGCCTCTAGTGTTGTGCCAGTGCAGCACAACACTAGAGGCAAATACACCTTAGCTAATAGAGGTAAAATTTGTAACTTTGATAGGAGACAGAGAAGTGGGAAATTTTAAAAGTTTCCTTGAGTAAAATTTCCTTATTTCTTTGATATGTGATGGTATATTTATTTACCACATTTGTAAGTTAGAGGTAGGTAAATGTATTGTACAGAATGAAAAACTAATAAAAGTATATAATGTGAACAGGGAGTGGGCAAGTATCTATAAAATTTTCAGGTGTGTGATACTGTATTCAGCTTTCTTTTCTGATGAAATACGATGTCTTGACCCTTATCATACTCTATTATATTATTAAAAAAAACAACTAAAAAATGCTATGTTTTCTCCTCATGGAGGATATAAATTTCTTACCAGCCATGGCAGAAATATTAAATATTCCTTACCCCTAATTGCTAGCTTTTATACTTACTTCATCATTGCATTACTAATTAAATGGATTTTAATGTACAGTGAGTATCAGCAGTCTTAGAGGTGCCCTGGAGGAAGAAGAGCTCTGCCTGAGCATCCATTCTAAATTAAGCATAAAGGTTCCTGCTCAATTGTGAAAATTTGCAAATTATGTTTTTCAAGATACCTTACCATCCTAAGGCTACTTTCCAAAGTGTGAATTTTAATACTATCTAAATTCTCATTTATTTTGATATAAACTGCCTATAATAAGAGCTGATTGTGCTTTAAAATGGAAAAACAGCTTATAGCTGTAGATTATCAAATTATATGTGGCAGTTAAAACACACAGGGGAGTTATAGTTTTGAATTTTAAAATGTTTAAACCAAAAGGATGATAAAAATAGGAGTAGGAAAATATAGCTTATTATATACTGTATGTATTTCTCAAAGGCTATAGGTGTGCCTACAGTTAGAAATTTCTCCTATTAAAAAATCCAAGTTAATAAAACAAAATGGGATGATTAATTACATTACTAAAGTATTTATTTAAGGAAAATTTGTTAAAATATGTAATGTATCTGCTGGTTTCTTTTCTTCCTTTCAGCATTTTTCTCTGCTGCTTGTAAGTGCTTTCATAGATTATGAACTATAGCTAATTCTGGTGAAACCTTGACTAGTCATTGGTTTATTCATTTGTTCTTACATACATTCCTTTATTCATTCAGTGGATGTTTATTTCCTGAGAAATTGTTATATGAAGGCATATAATAATTGGGAAAGAAAGGAGAATATTGGGGGCAAGTGAAACATTAGGGCACAAAGTTGGAGGAGTCCTTGCAGTAGTGCAATTGAAGTGAATGAATCTATGCTACTTAAATAGTGATAGCTAAGTTTTGGCCACATTCTTGAAGTCTTCCTATTGTACTTGTACATCCTAAAAGGCTCACTAGAGAACAATGCTTTTGGATGCTAAACTGAAAATTGGGACAATAAGGTTACTACCCTCTTGGCTTTGACATCAAATTAGTTGATTGACCTTGGTCCGATCCTTAAGCTATCTGTGCCTCAATCTGTCTAAAAAAAGAACATGCCCTAGGCAGTTTGGCTCAGTGGATAGAGTATGGGCCTGTGGACTGAGGGGTCCCAGGTTCCATTCTGACCAAGGGCATATGGCCAGATTTCAGGCATGATCCCCAGTAGGGGGTGTGTAAGAGGCAGCTAATCAATGATTCTCTCTTCTCTCTCATCATCGATGTTCTATCTCTTTCTCCCTCTTCCTTCCTCTCTGAAATCAATACAAAATATTTTTAAAAATAAAAAATAAACTGTATGTTTTACAATAGGTTTAGATGTTCAGAATAATTACAATAATACTGAGTAAACATATATATCATACCCAATTTGTTATTGTCAATGTCTTATATTAGTATGATATATTTGTAAAGTATACTGATGAATTATTCTTTATGTATGCATTAAGTAAATTCTCTATGTTATTCATATCTCCTTAGTTTTTACCTAATGGTTGTTTTCTGTTTCTACATAGCACATCCAGGATATCATTTAACAATCATAGCATCTAGTTAGGCACCTCTTACTGTACTGATTTCTGAAACTACTTATTTTTTACAACCTTGATATTTAAACAATTGTGATAGAATATACAGAACATAAAAATTACCATATTAACCATTTTAAGTATAGAGTTCAGTGGCATTAAACACATCCTTGTTATTATGCAACTATCACTAGTATCCATCTCCACAATGCTTTTTCATGTTGCAAAACCCAAACCCCATATTTATTAAATACTAACACCCCTCCCACCCCAGAACCTGGTAACTACCATTCTACTTTCTGTCTATGAATTTGACTATTCTGAGTACATCATTTAGGTATGTGTCCCTGTGTGATGGGCTTATTTCTCAAGGTTCATTCGTTCATGTTTGGGAATGTGTCATAATTCCATTCCCTTTTTAAAGTAAAATAATATCCCATTGTTTTTATATAATACATTTTGCTTAATCATTCACCAATGAAACTTAGATGTACAAATATTTTTTCAAGTCCTTGCTTTAAATTCCTTTGGGTATATACCCAGATGAAGAATTAATCGTATGGTAGTTCTATTTTTAATTTTTTGAGGACCATTCACACTGTTTTCCATAGTATCTACACTATTTGACATTTCCACCAGCTGATTATAGGGATTACCCTTTCTTTATATTCTTGACAAAAATTGTTATTTTCTATTTCTTTATTGCAGCCATTTTAATGGGTGTGAGGTAATTTGATTTATGTTTCCCTGATCATAAATGATGTTAAGGATCCTTTCATGTATTGCTGGACACTTGTACATCTTCTTTGAGAAAATGCCCGTTCAGGTTCTTTGCCCATTTTATGATCAGGTTGTTTGTGGTTATTGTTGAATTGTAGGATATCTTTATTTAATCTGATTATTAACTCCTTATCAGATATATGATTTTCAAATATTTTCCCTCATTCTATAGGTTGTTGAAAATGCTAATTTTAATAGACTTGCAAATTATTTGAGCATAAGTATTCAAATAATCAGACATTTAAAAATTTTGCACAGATTTACAAGCCCATCAACTTCTAGTTAATACCTCTTGCTTGTTACTCCTACAATCAACTTAAACTTCTTCAGAGATCTTTGATTCAAAAAATAATCACTTGATAATTTAAAACAGAGAAAATTAAGAATAAATAAATGCAGGAAATCAGAGTGGCTTCAATCCAACAGACATTTGATCCATAAAAAGTATTCCTAAGAGTTTTCTTCAATTTTTAAGATTTGTTTGGTGGCAGTAAACTCCCTTGGTCCTTTTTTTTTGTCTGTGAAGCTCCTGATTTAATACTCAACTTTGATTGGTAGCCTTACTGGGTACAGTATTCTTGGATTCAGACCCTTGCTTTGCATGGTTTTATATAGTTCATTCCATTCCTTTCTGGCCTGATGTGTTTCTGTTCAGAAATCAGTTAATAGTCTGATGAGAGATTCATTGTAGGTAACTTTCTGTCTCTCTCTGGCAGCCTTTATGATTCTTACTTCATCGTTGATGCTTGCTAGGTTAATTATAATGTGTCTTGGTGTCATTCTTTTTGAGTTTATCTTGTTTGCCACTCTCTGAGCTTCTTGACCTTGTATGAGATTTTTCTACTTCCAAATATCAGAGAACTTTTCTTTCATTGATTCTTCAGTCAGGTTTTCTATTCCTTACTAAATTTCCTCTCCTTCTGGCACCCCTATTATGCAGATGCTGTTTTGTATCTTGTCCCAAAGTTCCCTTAGGCTCTCCTTCTGTTTTTTAAGTTTTTTTTTCCCCAGTTGCTTCTCTGCTT
Organism: Vespertilio murinus; assembly: GCA_963924515.1. Lineage (NCBI taxonomy): Eukaryota > Metazoa > Chordata > Mammalia > Chiroptera > Vespertilionidae > Vespertilio > Vespertilio murinus. The sequence goes on from OZ004710.1 coordinate 53,616,329, forward strand.
GGGTATTTATTCCTATCTTGTCTTCTACTTCACTGATGTGGTCCTTCACTTCTTCTAGTCTACTATTGATGCTTTCTATTATGTTTTTTATTGTAATGATGTCATTTTTCATTTGTTCTTGGTTATTTTTCATTTACTCTTGCTTCTTACTCATATATTTTTTAAAATCTTTATTGTTCAAATTATTATGGATGTTCCTCTCCCCCCAACCCACCCCCCCCCCACCATCGCTCTCCTACACTCGGTTCCCAGTCCACTCCATGCCCTCACCCCACCATTGTCCTTATCCTTAGGTAAAAGATTTTTGTCTAATCTCTTTTTGTACCCCCATATCCCATATCCCTGAGAATTGTCAATGCACTCCCTTTCTATGCCCCTGATTTTATTACATTCACCAGTTTATTCTGTTCATCAAAATTTTTTATTCATTTGAATTTTAGATTCACTTGTTGATAGGTGGATATGTATTTGTTGTCACTTTGTTGTTCATAATTTTTTAACTTGATCTTTTCTTTTTCTTTCTCTTCTTAAAAAATACCCTTCAGCATTTCATATAATACTGATTTGGTGGTGATGAAATCCTTTAGCTTTTTATTGTCTGTGAAGGTTTTTATCTGAACTTCAGTTTTAAATGATAGCTTTTCTGGGTAGAGTAATTTTGGTTGTAGGTCCTAGCTATTCATAACTTTGAATATTTCTTGCCTCGCCCTTCTGGCCTGAATAGTTTCTGTTGAGAAATCAGCTGACAGTCATATTGGTCCTCCCTTGTAGGTAACTAACTCTTTTTCTCTTGCTGCTTTCAATATTCTCTCTTTGTCTTTTGCCCTTGGCATTTTAATTATGATTTGTCTTGGTGTGATCCTTTTTGTATTCCTCTTCTTTGGGGTTCTTTGGTCTTCCTGGACTTGTGAGTCTTTTTCTTTCATCAGATAGGGGACGTTTTCAGTCATTATTTCTTAAAATAGGTTTTTAGTATCTTGCTCTCTCTCTTCTTCTGGCACCCCTATAATTTGGATGTTGGTATGCTTGAGGTTGTCCCAGAGGCTCCTTACACTATCTTCATATTTTTAGATTCTTTTTTTTTCTTTTTGCTCTTCTGCGTGGGTGTTTTATATTTCCTCATATTTCAAATATTTGACTTGATTCTTGGGGCCCTCTAGTCTACTGTTTAATCTCTGTGTATTATTCTTTATTTCAGTCAGTGTATGCTTAATTTCTAACTGGCTCTTTTTCATTTTTTGGGCATTATCACTAAGATCCCTGAAGGTCTCACTAATTTCCTCAGAGGTTTCTAGAAGATTCTTGAGTAACCTTATAACTGTGGTTTTGAATTCTATATCCAGTATTTTGCTTTCTTTTATTTATTTCATTTGTGACATGTTTCTTTGAATCTGCATTTTGGCTGCTTCCCTGTGTTGATAGATTGTCATTGTGTGGTTGGTGTACTATAGGGCCCAATGGCTCAGCCTCCCCAATCACATGAGTTGGACACTCTATGTGCACCCCTTTGTGGGACGGGTGCACAATCTTGTTGTAGTTAAGCCTTCATTGTTGTTGGTATCACTGGGAGGAATTGACCTCCAGGCCAATTGGCTATTAGGATCATCTGTGTCTATAGTGGAATAAATGTTGTGTAGGATACACCCTTATGGGGCAGGGATTGCTTCAGTGGGGCTTTGGTGCTTACTGAGTCTGCCTCTTGAGTGTGTTGCTTATGGATATGAAGAGTTATAATATGCTAAGGTCTCACACTGACCACTGGGTACACTGGTTCTTAAATCTTTAAGGAGGTGCAAAGTCAGCCATTGTCTGGGGCCACCCAGAAGGAGATACAGAGATATCTGAAGATTCATCCTCTTTGTATTGAGTTTGGAAGTGTCCAGATGAAGCCCAGCTGTGAAGCAATACAGGCTGCTGTTAACAGGCCATAGGCCTTATTTTGGAAGCTTTGGGTCTCCCTGACCCAGCTGTTGCCTCTTTGACAGGTTTTAGGCTGAGAATGGACAGGCCATTCATATGAAAAGCTGCTTCATACAGCTTGTGTGGGATTGTACATTTGTTGAGGTGGGGTCTCAGGAAGTTACCAGGGCAGGGCAAACAGCAATAGCTGCCAGTCAGCCCTGCATCAGGAGGTCCTAGCACAGGAACAGTGACTATGCCAGAACCTTCTCTGAAAGAAAGCTGCCCTTGCATTCTGACCTGATTCCAGAAAGTCCAGTTTTTCCCCATGTGTGTCTGGGTTCCCCTGCGTCTCACCAAGGAACTGGAGTTCTGAGCAAGCCAAAACTTGCATCTCCCTCCCAATTAAAAAACAGTGCACCCAGGTTCCAGCCTGTTCTGCACCTCCACTACTCCTACCAATCTCAATGTGCTTTTTTTTCTTTATTTCTAGTTGTAGAACTTCCACTCAGCTTTCAACAGTTCTGGATAATAGTTGTTTTATCTGTTAGTTTTAATTTTGATGTGGTTGTGAGAGGCATCAAGTACTGTTGTTTACCTCTGCTGCCATCTTGGCTCTCCTCTTACTCATATTGTTGGATTTGTCTAACATCCTTTTCAGCATCCTTATGGCCATCACTCTGAATTATTTCTCTGACATAATGCTTGCCCCCATTTCATTTACTCCCTTTTCTGATGATTCCTCCTTTTGTTTCATATGGGGGATATTTCTTTGTCTCCCCATGTTTGCTCCTCTCAGAGTATATCGTTATGTAGCTCTCTCTCTCCTGCATTGACTCTCTCTAGGCAATCTCTAACATTTCCATCCAGGGATTACCTCACCAGCTGTGCTAAATTTGCAAATTCTGGGCGGATGGTATTTATTTTAGTGTTTCTTCTATCTGCTCTGTGAGAAGGCACAGGACCCACCCATGTACTCAGTGCCACTTTGTCTCCCCATGGACAAACTTTTTAGGTGCCTACAGCCAGGGAGGCTGTAGTTTCAGTGTTTGTGGGTTTGCAGCTAAGACAGCTGGGCCCTTGGCATTGTGGTTTTAGGATCCCAGGAGGTATCAGAGGTCTCCTTAGTTGAAGGTAAGGCCAGGCTGCCTATCATAGCTTCTCTTTCCTTCAAGATGGTGTGGTTTCTGCAGCAGAGCCAGCCACTCCAGGATATGCTTCTGCACTAGTAGAGGCTTCCTGGTCAAGTCAGCCTGGTCCACCAGTGCTGTGGATTATAGTTGTCCCTTACTCACAAATATAGACACTCCCCACATGTCCATGCACTTTCCTTTTGCTGTCTCACACACTATCTTGAAGCCTGCTGTCCTGTTGGCCACCATATGAATACTTTTATTCTTATAAATGTGTATTAGCCCCACATTTATTTTTGTGTTTGTGAGGTTTTTTTTTTTTTTGGTAATGCTTTCTATATTATAATTCTGAGATTTTTCTCATTTCTCTATTTCAATATATAACAGTGTACAGACTGGTATATTAATAAAGGATCAGGGATAGGTTATATGGTTTACAGATGCCATATTTGAGGCCCAAATATAAATGGTATATAGATTCCATAGCAGCCACCAAGGCTGTGAATTCACAGATAACAGCTCTTCATCTTATAGAAGTGTGTGTGGTAGATATTGCTAGAAGTAGTAGTTGATCTTCTGAGCTTCCTTCAGGAAAATTTCATTCTGGGATTTGGAAATGAAATTTTTTTCCATAGTTTGGTACAAGTGCAAATACTTCTTTGAGATAATTTTTGAAAGTCATCTAAGAACATAGATTGTGTAGAAAAACAGAAAATTAACCTTGAAATCGTAGAAAATTTATTGGTGTGAGTTCTCATTTGAGTGTTACTATGAGTGGGTGAAAATGTATATATCTTAAATCTCTGATTCGAAGAGAAATTTGGAGTTGATAAACTTGAAAGTTATTCCTCTCATTCTCTAATACTTTAGGAGAGTGTCTTTTATACCTTCTTCAAAGTTGATGAGCAGTGTTTTCTCTGGAAACAGATTGCTGAATGTGATCATGGTCAATCATTATATGGAGAGGCCAACCCAGTTTTTCATAGCCTGACTTTTTTCATAGGACAATGGGGCCAGATGGTATTCTGCTGACATGCTTCCTTATCACAAGATTAATAACATAATTCATTTTTATTTATCACAAAAAACTTAAATTTCAATGATGCCTGTTTAATTGGCACTGATACCTACTGAATTTTTAACTTATGCTGAAAAGTTGGTGGCTGATTTTATAAGGCTTTTGGTGTTTTATTTTGGCTTAATCTGTTTTTATTGTAAGAAGATTAATTATCTCTACCAGAATTTCTACTCTTCAGTGTTCAAGTTATCTCTACTATGACATCTCTGAATCTTCAATGTAGATACACTACTCCCAAACCATTATAGGTTTACACATTCAATTATACTTCTATTGAACAGCTCATAATCTGCTCAGAAAGAAAAACATGCTAGAACCAGCAAATTTCCCCTGCATTTAATGGAAACATTTCTTGGCAAGGGTGGACAATTGTAATGAGAAACATACCAAATATATCTGGTCAATTTTGAAAATAGTTTTAAAGGTTAACCCTATAAAAGTGTAAAAGCCAAACTGGTTGATACTTTTACATTACCATAATTTCCAAGTTCACATCATATTTTATGTACTGATTTGCTCCTGTGCCAATAATTACTAGGAATTCTGCCGAATTTAACCCCTGTTTTAGTTATTGGAAGAGACACTTTATTTACAATGGAATTTCATGCTGAAGTTGAGTGAGAAGATACAATTGTACTTCCTTGGATAACTTTGCTGAATAATCCTATATTGATTGTATTTTAAAGGATGCGTATTCAATTGTAGTACTCTTGGGTTAATGCAACAATGGGCTATATTATATTGGGGCTTCTCAGACTTTATTGAAATATTTTATCTCTAGAGAGACATATTTGAGATTAAGAGGGAATAGGATAGTGCTTCTTCTGTAGCTTGCATTCTGAGGTAGGCAATGCCTGACATTAAGACCAGTTCATTGTATTCATCACAACATGAATGTGAAGTGACCAAAGATGGAGACACAGACTGTTGCTGGTCTCCCCATTTGTACAAAGATGATAATAATAATATATTCCTTGCAGAGCTGTAATTAATAAATGAATATTAATAATGTAAAACATAATGTATGATTAATAATAGTGAAGTTTCTGAGGAGAAAGTATACTCCAAATTTTTCTAACTATGGATTATCCACACATCACCCTTCATGTATTTTTTGATTCTTCCTTTCTCTCTTCTTTCTCCTCCCCATCCATCCCCTCTTCTCTTATCTCTGTCCCTCTCTGTGACTTCTTTCCTCTTCCTCCCTCCAGGCTATTTATTCTTATCTCTTTCCCTCTCCTCCTTTTTCTACCTCCCTTCCTCTCCCTCAGTTCCTCTAGCTCTCTCCCTCTCCCTTTCTTCTCTGTCCTCTCAATGTTCTTTTTATTTTTATATGTGCCAGGACATTAAGTCTCCCCATATTTATTCTGAAGTCATCTAGTACTTATTTTTATATCTTCATCAACATCTTTATCTAGTGGACATCTATAAAAATTTAGTATTGTGTTCATAAATCTCCTATCCCCATGAAGAGCTAAGTGGTAATCAGAGCAGAGGCAGATGGGGAAATTGTGAAAAAAGAAGAAAAAGAGCAAAAATAGAAAAACACTATTAATGTTGACAAGACAACCTATTTTTTGAGTACCTCTTTTATGTCTAGCACCATGCTATAAGTGGAGAGGTGCTCTGAACTTCAAAGATTATCTCTTTTTCTTAAAGTGGTATTTTAGACTAAAAATCAGATAACTACTAGGTAACATAAAAACAAATCCTATGACAGATAAATTTCATTGTAATTATAATAGCTAGATATAATATTTTTGTACTACTTTAGTCTATGGAGTGGGAAGATGTCTGGATTATATCTATTACAGTAAAATAATTGGGTTTTGGATGGTAGCACTGTCTTTCTCCCTCCTTATTTAGATTCTTCTTCCTTCCGCCCTCAACATCTTACCATTCATCTGCCTTTAGTTTAATAGTTTTTATTATTTTCTTTCACCTAGCCAATCCCCATTGTTAGCATTTTGAATGCAATTGCCTTTACAAGATACCCATTCCTGTAGATCAGCAGTTCTACCTTGTTGCAGCTACTAAACACTTACTTCTTATCTCTTTCAAAAGGAATGATGAATCTAAGCAGCAATTTTGGCAAAACAGACTACTTATAAGCCGGCATGATGTTATCTCTGAGAAAACTTTGCTTAGTTTACAGAAGCAAATATCATGCATGCCTCCATGTTGGTTAGTATGATTTGTCACTTGGGATTCTCAAGAATTTTATATGAGCTCCTGACTGGCTCAGCTCCTCTTTAGAATGCACTACAATTTGGGCACTTCAAACTCACCAGGAAGAGAGGGTATTTACTTTGACATCAACTCTTTGGAAGTAGCCCATTAATATTGGACTTGACATGTCAGGGTCTTAATGAAATACTTTCCTCTTAGTTCTTTTATTCACAATAGAAGGTGTAGTTCAAGGTCAGTGCCAGCTATACACTCTTTTTCTTTTCCGTCTTTGCAGTCACTATATGCCCTGCCTACTTCTAATCTATAGAGCCTTTCTGCTCAGGTATCAGTAACTTGGTGCAAAGACTGGGGTAAAACCAAACCTACTGGTCTCCCAAGACTTTGTTCACACAGAGACCTGCCTCATTAAGCTCCCCAGTGACTAATATCATGCCCTTTGCTCTTTCTTCTATCAATATCTGTTGCAAAGTGCTTCACTTCTATTCAAGGAAATAGCTTGTAATGTACAGAGTGGCCATATTATTATGATCTCTGAATGCATAATACTCTGGCCACTCAGTGTATAACCGATATAATAAAAAGCTAATTTGCAAATTGTTCCCTTGACTAGGAATTCAACCAGCAGGCAGGCCAGCCAACTGCCAATGATGAATTCATGAACGGGCTATATCTATATCTATATCTATATCTATATCTATATCTATATCTATATCATCTATATCTGTATCTGTATCTGTATCTGTATCTGTATCTGTATCTGTATCTATATCTGTATCTATATCTGTATCTATCTATATATCTATATCTATATCATCTATATATATATATATATATATATATATATATATATATATATATATCAGCTCTACCCAATACATAGAAACAAACACAGGGAAACAGCCAAAATGCATAGACAAAGAAACATGTCATTAATGAAAGAAATGGAAGAAAGCAAACTATTGGATATAGAGTTCAAAACCACAGTTATAAGGTTACTCAAGAATCTTCTAGAAACCTCCAAGTGACTTAATGAGACTTCCAAGGATCTTAGAATGAAAAAAAGGAAAAGGATCAGTCAGAAATCAAGCATACACTGACTAAAATAAAGAATAATATACAGGGATGCAACAGTAGACTAGAGGATTCCAAGAATCAAATCAATGATTTGAAATATGAGGAATCAAAAAATACCAAATCAGAAGAGCAAAAAGAAATAAGACTCCAAATGTATGAAGATAGTTTAAGGAGCCTCTGGGACAACTTCAAGTGTACCAACATCCTCATTATGGGAGTGCCAGAAGAAGAGAGAGAGCAAGATATTGAAAACCTATTTGAAGATCTATTTTTGTTCATCAATTCTGATGAACAAAAACAGATCCAGAGACAGAGAACCATCCATCAGACTGCCAAACCTCAGAGGGTAGGTTTGGGAGGGTGGGGGTAAAGGGGTGAGATCAACCAAAAGACTTGTATGCATGCATATAAGCCTAACCAATGGACACAGACACAGCGGGATGAGGGCATGAGTGGGAGGGTGGGGGTAATGGGGGGATAAGGACACATATGTAATACCTTAATCCATAAAGACATTTTAAAAAAGAAAATAATAATACATAAAATTGCAAAAAATAGTAATAAAACCTATTTGAAGTATTAATGACAGAAAACTTCCCCTATTTGGTGAAAGAAATAGACTTACAAGTCCAGGAAGCAAAGAGAACCCAAAACAAGAGAAACCTAAACAGGAACACACCAAGATACATCATATTTAAAATACCAAGGGCTAAAGACAAAGATTGAATCTTAAAAGCAGCAAGAAAAAAAGCAGTTAGTTACCTACAAGGAGTGACCATGTGACTATCAGTTGAATTCTCAACAGAAACTATGCAGGCCAGGAGGGAGTGGCAAGAAATATTCAAAGTGATGAATAGCAGAAAGCTACAACTAAGATTACTCTACCCAGCAAAGCTATCATTTAGAATTGAACATTACATAAAGAGCTTCACAGACAAGATAATGCTAAAGGAGTTCATCACCTCTAAACCAATATCATATGAAATGCTTAAGGGTATTTTTTAAGAAGAGGAAGAAGAAGAAAAAGAAAAAGATTAAAAAATATGAACAGAAAAAATGGCAACAAATACATATCTATCAATAAATAAATCTAAAAGTCAAACAAATAAGAAATTTCATGAACTAAATAAACTGGTGAATAAAATAGAATTGGAGGCATGGAAATGGTATAGACTGATGATTCTCAGAGAGAAGGGTGGATCGGGTGGGAAGAGATTTAACAAAGATGTCATATGCATGTATGCATTATCTATGGACACAGTCAATAGGGTGATGCAGGCCTGTGCCAGGATAGGAACCAAGTTGAGGGGAGTAATGGGGAGAAAAAAAGAGGGACATCTTTAATCTCAAAAATAACAATTATAAACAAACAAACAAATAAATAAATAAGTAAAATGAGTCATTGAGTCATTGAGTCTTACCATAACATTTTTTGATTCAGGAAAGCTTAATAGTCTCCAGAAATATTTTTTTTTAAAAAATAAGTCAACAGGAAATTCAGATACACAGAGCCAAGGTTGAGGTCCACTGGACTAGCATATAAGACATTTGAGCTATATGTGTTTTGAAGCCATGTGAAATTATGGTAGGTTGTATAGGAGAGAAGATAATGAGCCAGGTATAATGGTGCTCAATGAGTTTTGCAAGTGACCAGAAATCAATAGGTGACTATGACAAGGAAGGAGAGAGTATGGTTGAACCAGATGGGATGAGGTTGGGAAAGGAGGGATTTTACACAAAGATGAAAAGAGTGCTACAAGTCTTCTAACAGTTAGGGTCTATTTAGAATTTTATATATCAGTGTACAGTTTGAAGTTCTTTGACTGAAAAGAAAGCTTGGAAATCACAGCTTGCTTGGTAGATCTGAAACAACGAAAGTTAGGCATAGTCTCCTTAACCAAATGTACAGGTAGCCTTTTGTTTAGGAGACAAATACCCTAGCTTCATTGCTACATTTAAGAGAGATGATGCGCAAGTAGCTTGGACAAACCTTTATAAGATGGGTCTGTTTTTGGGGGGGGTAAGTGAATAAAGTCTAGAGCATATCTCTGATAAGTTTTGGACCTAGTAGTGTACACATAAATACATAAAAACAATTAATTGAGCATCCATTATATGTAAAGTGTTCCCATCCTACCTGCTAAGAAAGAAAAGGTACTTTCTCCTGAAAGCAGATAAAAAGGGAAAGTGCAGTTATTTGACAATGTTTTCTGAATATTTGCAGGTTGGTGGTTAGTTTTTAGGTAAAAATTGCCAGGAGTTTTCACCCAGGTTGATGTTTTTACCTAGGCAGATGAGATATGTTATCCCTATAAAACTTACAGTCTAAAACTGATATATATATATATATATATATATATATATATATATATATATATATATCATCATAAACTATAATCTTGGAGTCTGGGGTTTTAATGTTAGACAAGCCTGTATTGCATTTATGGCCCTTGATACTTAATGTTGTACCCCATTAGTCAAGGTAGGTGACTCATCTGGGCTCCAATTACCTTCACTGTAAAATAAGGAAATAGTAGTTTCTTTACACCATGATGGGGATAAATGACACAATGTATATAAATGTACATGGCACATAGTAGGTGGCTCAAAAATTGTGACTTCCTGACCTCTTCTTAAGTTGCCCTTCCCAATTTCACTGAAGCAATGAAAGTTCTTATTTCAATTGAGTCTTATTCTATTTAATGTGTTTACTAATTATTATCTTCTGTCAGTGGGATAATTTTAGCCTCTAGCTTATATATGTATTTGTTATTTCACTGCAGAAAAAAAGTATTTGAAAAGGGTGAACCAGTGGAGAGCTGGACTATTGATTTCTGAAATAAAATGCGAGAATAAAATTACCACTAAAGCTGCATTTTTTGTTGTTTACTAAATATCTTAATTGTGTATATAAAGAAAAAATATGCCTTGTGATTTGCATTTTGATTTTTGCACAAGGCTCTAATAATCTCATTTTCAAGACCCACATGTAAATTTCAAGTTTTAAAGGTACCTTGTCTAATTGTAATTAAAAACAAACAAACCAACAGAACTACAATAGCTAAAATACTTTGGCTATTAAACTTAGTATATTTAATAGTAACTAATTTGTATGGTCAAGGGAGCTTATGTTTATAATGCTATACACTTAAGAGCTGAGGTTAATTGAGTGGCATAAGTTATAAATGAACTTAAAATTGGCTTCTGTTCCAGGCCAATGCAGTGGTCCATGTTTTGTAATTATCCCTAGTTGGCAGGTAACTCATGTCACCAGGAGGAGCTCTCTATAGACTGCTCCGTTTGTCACTGTTGTCTGAAGGACACAGCGGGCTGCAGAAGCTGGCATTCTGCAAAATGTTTATGGTACTGCATGCATGTTGTGGTCTGTCTTATCAGATGTAATGCAATAATAAATATTTTTTTAAAATTATTCTAAAGTTGTGACACACCTGAACAAAGACAGGAGAGTTAATTCTGACACTGGGGTATTAACTTTTCCAGAAAGCAGGTTGTGTAAGGGGAAGAAAAGGATGGATGCTGGGAGATAACCTCTATTCATGATGGAGTGTTCATCTGCATGGCTATTTTTCTTTTTTTGCATCCTTTGGTCTGTTCCATGTGGTTCAATGTGGTAATTTTTCAATCTGGTTTATCTTTCTTCCCTGTGATTTCACCATCCTTTTAAAAGAAACACCAATGTGCATAAAGGGTGAACAGAATTATCACATGAATTTTGTTGCAATAAACAGAAACCAGCCTTATGGAATAAGTTCTGCCATTTACCTCTTCCAGAATGGTGAATGGTTAAAAGGAAATAACTTGGATAAAAATAAGTTGGGGAATGGATTTTTTAACACGTTTCACAAGAAAAATAGCTTTCTTGTTTTCTGTTATAAAAAAAAAGTAACATGTGCTCCTTCCAGAAATGTCAAACAGTGCAGGAATGTATAAAGAAGAATGAAAACTAAGAATTACTGATTATAAATCCTTCATCCTCATATTAGAGATTATGTATGTTAACAGTTTAATATATCTTTATGTTTTTCTAATCTTTAAACAGTGGTTTATAATATGCAACATAGGTCAAAAGTAAGTTTATAGTTGTTTGTATGAAAAATAATAAATAATTAATAAATAATAAACTATGTTATGTATACTCACAACTGTAAACCTACCTTTGCTCCACCCTACATTTGAAAGTTTAGAAAGGTTACAAGACTAGTCAAGAAGTTGAACCAGAACTTGAATGAGGCCTTAGTATACTGTTAAAAGACTAGCTTCTTGTCCTCGCATTCTCTATCTCCTTCTCCCTCTCCTTCTCCCTTTCTCCTTCCCCTCCCTAGCTTTCTATCTCAGATCAGAGGAGATAGAAACAACCAATGGAGGAAGGAACAAGAAGCCTAGTGGTTAAACAAAGAGTCAGCGCAATCCCAAACAGCTGTGAATCTTCAAATTTAGTAGTTCTAGGCAAAGATGTCATTATACTTTGTTAGTAAATAAAAAGAACATAACTTCCTTTTCTATGCTTTAACCCTTTTTCTAAAAATAGTTTCCCAAAGGCTATTCTACTTGGTACAAGTCTTTCAATATACAGGTGTACAATATATAAACTAGGTTTTCAGTTGTGAGCATAGGAAACACAGAACGTGTCCTTGTATTATCATTTATCATCCTTGTATTACCATTATTATATTATTTTCCATACAAACAACTGTAAACCCACTTTGGCTCCATGCTGCATTCTGGATGGGAGTAGGAACATGGGATGGAGGATTCTGATGTGAAATAAGTTTCGAAAATGCAGCCCTGTCTAGGGAAGCCACATACATGTTGAAAACTCTGAGAAGTCTTACAGTATATCATCCTTATAAGTTTTTTTTTCTAGGTTTTTCAAATACATTGAACAATTGTGATATAATGATACTGATAATGGTAGTCTTCATTTATTGCATTCCTTCTCCCAGGCATGCCTAGTATTATTCTAATTCAGTCCTCATATATACGGACATGCCTCCTGAAAACCCTATGAGACTTTTCATTGTCTTCACGGGTTTTTATTTTTGTTGTTTGTTTTTGTGCTGTTTTTTTAGGGCAAAATCAGAAAATCACAAGATAAAGTAATTTGTTCAACATTACACAGTGATTATGAGGCAGGAATTGGATTTCAACATAAACTGCTTGGTTCCAGAGCCAAGACTCTTAAATCAATATGCTTAGCTTGCTAAAGAAACATTTTTGCAGGAAAAGCCTATTAACATCCTGTGGAACCAGTGTTCTTTAAGAACATATGTCTTCATCCATTAAAACTGCTATAACAAAATAACAGACACATTGTTCACAATTATTGAGGCTTTGGAGTCCTTCTTTTTTCTTTTTCTTCTTCTTCTTCTTCTTCTTCTTCTTCTTCTTCTTCTTCTTCTTCTTCTTCTTCTTCTTCTTTATATATTTTATTGATTTTTTACAGAGAGGAAGTGAGAGAGATAGAGAGAATTAGAAACATCGATGAGAGAGAAACATCGATCAACTGCCTCCTGCACACCTCCTACTGGGGATGTGCCCACAACCAAGGTACATGCTCTTGACCAGAATCAAACCTGGGATCTTTCAGTCCGCAGGCCAATGCTCTAGCCACTGAGCCAAACCAGTTTCAGCAGATGGCTCCTTCTTGCTGTATCCATACATGGTAGAGGGTCAAGGGATCTTTCTAGAAACTCTTTTATAAAAGTACTAATCCCATTCATGAGGGCTTTGTCCTCATGACCTGATCACCTTCCATAACTCCACCTTCTAATACCATTGCATTGAACATTATCATTTTTATATATGAATTTTGGAGGAATACAAACATTGAGACCATAGCAACATATGTTAGGAAATACTGCTTTAAAGTAATTTCTAATATTCACAGTAAATGGGGTTAAATAAAATATCATAGAGCTCTGAATAGAAGAGCTGAAATAGACATTAGGAATCATTTCTCCTGACAGAAGAGGAGTCTATGATCAGGAGGGAGAATTTCAGGTATATGGCAGCTAGAACTAGGAACAAAATCTACTTGTTCCTAATTCAATGGCATTTATTTACTAGGACTCTTTGGAAAATGGATAAAAGAAGTCTTAGACTTTCCCAAGGAGAGATTTGAGAACCACTTATATTATCCCTCCTATTCTCTGAACTTATAAAAAGCAACAACAATACATAGGGGGTACAGAGGAAGAACTGGCTACATAACAGGGAAGGCAGCCATTTGTACAAGTTGATGCAAGGATCTTATCCTTCACACAGAGTAAACACTAAGCACATTTTTATTGAATAAAGGAACACAGTGTTAACATTTGTATAGCATTTTATGACTTTCAGAATACTTTCATAACCATTTTTAGTAGTATGGTAGGAGAGACAGAGCAAGGATGTTTAGACAGTGGATCATGGGGGTAAAGAGGAAGTGTAGCAGTAAAAAAATAGAAGAAAAAGAAAAGAGTAGCTGATTGTTGTGGAGGTTGAAAAGAGTCCTGGAATTATTAGAATAAAATTGGTGATTTGGGACCTGGACATGGTAATCAACTTGCTTAATCGTCATTTTATTTTAAAATGCATTCAAATTTATTTAATGATAAAAGAAAATTCAGAAGGGACTTTCCTAAGTATAAGAAACCTTTTAAATCTGCTTCCATCTGTCAATAAAAAGAATTTTCTTTAATCAATACTGAAGAGAAGCAAGATTATAAAGTAACTGTCACTAAACTAGTCTCATATTATTTCTCCTGGTCAAAATTCACTAAAATTTTGAAAGTTCATTACCCCCACTAAATGTTGGGATGTTTAAGACCTTGATCCTTAATCAGGGTGATTGGAGGTTATATTTTACATTTCACATTTTCCAGATTGAGAACTGAGGCCAGGGTGGCAGTGGACATTGAGGAGTTCTATTGTTCCTTAAGGCCACAAGTAGGTTTCTCAAGTGGCTCAGCCTGTGGACTGCCATTGTTCTTATATGTAGATTAGAGGCCTAGTGCACAAAATTCATGAATGGGGGGGGGTGATGTCCCTCAGCCCAACCTGAACCCTCTCTAATCTGGGGCATCCCTCTCACAATCCAGGACTGCTGGCTCCTAACCACTCGCCTGCCTCCCTACCTGATTGCTCCTAACCGTTTCTGCCTGCCAGCCTGATCACCCCCTAACCAATCCCTGCCAGTCTGATTGATGCCCAACTGCTCCCCTGCTGTCCCGATTGCCCCTAACCGCACTCCCCTGAAAGCCTGGTCACCCTTAACTGCCTTCTCGTGCTGGCCTGGTCACCCCCAACTCTCCTCCCCTGCAGGCATGCCCCCCTCAACTGCCCTCCCCTGCTGGCCTGATAACCCACAACTGCCCTCCCCTGCTGGCTATCTTGTGTTTTGGAGTGATGGTTAATTTGCATATTACCTCTTTATCATATAGGATTTGCTTTTTGTTGTTCATAATTCAGGTTGAGAGTAAACTAAATGGCTATTGAGGGGCTTGGAATCTGCTTTTCTGCTTCCAGATTCTTAACTTTAGGAAGACTAAAGGGTAGGTTCCATGTCATTTCTCTTCACTAGTGTATAGCATGTAGGCTGAAATAAAATATCTATTCAATAAATAATTGCTGAATAAGTAAATGTTATGTAGTGAAAGGTAAGTGGGTTTAGGTGGAAATAATTCTGTACCTTTCTGTAATCTACTCAAAGTAGACAATCATGGCTATTGATGATGTTTATCATGATAATTAGGTCTAATTTGCAAAACTAACAAACAGAAGCTAATTAGCTGCTCTGTAGGTTCTATGACTATTGTTTGCATAAGACGGACAGTTGGATGATAGAAATAATAGTTTTTCTAATTAGAATCTCCTGGTGACAACATACATTAGATCAATGAATGTCTGTTGAATTAGAGACAAAGGAAAGCGATACCCTACATTTTGATTTTCAGAATAGTGAGTATTAATCACTCTCCCAGGGTGAGTGACTTACTATGAGTGCCCATTTGATTAATGGTACAGTTGCAAGTCTAAAGTAAATCTGCTCTTTCCCAATGCAGTGTTCTTCTCAATACTCCTTACTATTATTACACATCAACAATGGGGGGATTTGCCTCAGAGCTACAACTTGATTTCGGTGCTGGAAAATATCTCAAGGACTTTGTGGACTTGTGATGGGCAATCTGCCAACTTACCTGTATATGAGTGCCAACCAAGTATGAATGTATTAACTTCATTTCTAAGCTTAAAATATTACAATAGAAAAATAATACCATCAGATGTTTGCTGCCCACTTCTCATGGAACAGGCAGCATAGAAGATATTTCAAAACATAGGAAACATTTCAAGCCTTTCAACAGTTTGTGGTTTTATACTGAAGATAACATGAAAATGTGTGACATCTTTATAGAACATTCTCTGATACAGAAAATTTGAAAGTGTGGTGCAATGTTTAAGTGGTGCTGGAGTTCAGAGAAGGGAAGGATCATTAAGTATACTTCTTGTGATGACAAGATAATGGCTTTGACAGATTTCAATGTGTACATTTTGTTGCAAATCTTTCTTTCCTCTTCACACCTTTTTCAACAAGTTTGGTGGTTGTAAATTTGATAAGCTGAGCTCCTATCTTTATCACTAACTCACATTGTTGACTTTCTACCTAGTAATTCTGAAGGGAGAAAGACAGGTGATGAGGGTCCATAATGAATTAACTATTTGGATACCTACATCTTGGGGATAGAGATTTTTGTAGACAATATTATGGAAAGAGGGACTGCTTGCTTTGACATCAATTTTATTTAAAAAATAAAGCTATGTTTTGATGTGTGTGGAAGGATTTATGCTGTCCTTGATATAAAAAATTTGTTCTTATCAATATGTATATTTGTAAGTAGTGTTTCCATGAGGGAATAGATTGATAGAAGTGTTGATCATGTTAAAGATTTTCCCTATTATACAAATTAATGCATATTTCCCCTTATAATTAAAAATAGGCAAAAAGTATTAAAATAAGATGCTTTTCCTTGAGCTAAAGAATAGTTACTCTGTAATCACATTCTCCTTTTTCTTTCTTTGAGTTAAATAGCATGTGCTATATGACGGCATTGGCTGTACTGGACAACCATTTTTTTATGGACCTCTACATGTTGTTGGATGTGGAATAGTTCAGGGAATTGATGGAAATGTGGCATTTATTTTCTCACTAGTCCTTTTTTTTTCCAAATGAACCTTACCTCATAGGAAAGTATAAAGTCATTTGTGGGAGAGAATTTGCTAAGGAGCTTTACTTATTTGGAGTGAATTGTTTCAGCATTCTGGATTGGAGCGCTGTAGGTAGAGGGGAGAATACGTTCCTTTGTGCCTTCCAAGACTGGCTTACATCAGGGATGCATAGCATGTATTCTGAGCTAATAGAACAGGGTAAAATAGGTTTGTTTTGACCTCGGAACTAGATTTAAATACCAAGTCAAGGAGAAACCAAAATGGCTGCATAGTTAAACACCTAAACTACTGCCTTGCACAACAATTTCAAACTACAACTAAAATACAAAACAGACATCATCCAGAACCACAGGAAAGCTGGCAGAGTGGAAATTCTACAACTAGAAGGAAAGAGAAAAGCTCACAGAGACTCGGAGGAGCTGCAAAGGCTGAGGGACAGGGGCATGCATGTATGGAGAGGACGGGTGGCTGAGTGCCTGGCTGGCTTTTCTCAAGTGGGAAGGAGATGGAAGCTCCTGACTGCACAGAACTCCAGTTCCGGGCATGGCCCTGGGGACCCAGACTCATATGGGGCTGTGGTGTGGAATCTGGACTGTCAGGAAAAGAGAAAAGCACGTGGTAACTCAGGGGAGCTATGAAAGGAAGAGGTTGGGAGGCACACATGTGTGAGCCTGAGTGCGAGCAGAGAGGACTGACTGCTGAGTGCACTGCTGGCTTTCCCAAGTGGGAGGGAGATGGAAGCTCCCAACTGTGCTGAACTCCAGTTCAGGGTGAGAATCTGGGAACCCAGACACATTTGGGGAGAAGCTGGACTGTCTGGCAGTAGGTGAAACTCGAGCAAAGCTTTCTCTCAGAGGAGCTTTCAGTGATTACCTAGGGACACTGAGACCAGGGGCCTCATTGGGCAGGGTTAACAGGAAGCCAAGGCTGTCTGCTCTGCCTTGAGACTCCAGCCCATCCAAGGTGAGCACAGAGGCTTTTTCAATTTTGCAAGTATTGTCTCATAAGGGTGTCCTGCACATAAGTTTTTCCATCATAGACACAGCTGATCCTCACAGCCAATTGGCCTGGAGATCAGTTCCTCCCTGTGATATCAACAACAATCAGGACTTAACTACAACAAGACTGTGCACATAGTCCACAAAAGGGTGCACCAAGAGTCTCCAACTCAGGTAGCTGGTGAGGCTGGACCACTGGGCCATATAGGACACTGCACACAACGCTGCTCTGCCAACTCAGGGAAGCAGCAAAAATGTGGAGACAAAGAAACAGATCACAAATAAAAGAAATGGAGAAAAACAAATGACTGGATATAGAGTTTAAAACCACAGTTATAAGGTTTTTTTTAAAGAATACTTAGAAAAGGCCAATACATTTAGCAAGACCCTCAAGGATATGCAAAAGAACCAACTAGAAATTAAACATACACTGACTGAAAAAAAATTATACAGAGACCCAACAGCAGACTAGAGGAATGCCAGAATCAAGTCAAAGATTTGAAATAAAAAGAAACAAAAGCACTCAACCAGAAAAGCAAAAAACAAAAAGAATCCAAAAATTTGAAGATAGTGTAAGGAGCCTCTGGGATATCATCAAGTGAATCAACATCAGAATCATGGGGTGCCCAAAAAAGAGAGAGAACAAGATACTGAAAACCTATTTGAAGAAATAATGACTGAAAACTTCCCCCACTTGGTGAAAGAAATAGACTTACAAGTCTAGGAAACACACAGAACCCTAAACAAAAGGAATCCAAAAAGGTCCATAACAATACACACCATAATTAAAATGCCAAGGGCAAAAGACAGAGAATATTAAAATCATCAAGAGAAAAACAGTTATTTACTCACAAGGGAGCACACATACAATTGTCAGCTGATTTCTCAATAGAAATTATGCAGGCCAGGAGGGAGTATCAAGAAATATTCAAAGTAATGAATAGCAAGAACCTACAACCAAGATTACTCTACCCAGCAAAGTTATCATTCAGAATGCAGATCAGATAAAGAGTGACACAGATAAGAAAAAGGCTAAAGGATCTCATCAACACCAAACCAGTATTATATGACATGCTGAAAGGTATTCTTTAAGAAGAGGAAGAAGGCCGAAACCGGTTTGGCTCAGTGGATAGAGCATAGGTCTGTGGACTGAAAGGTCCCCAGTTCGATTCTGGTCAAGGACATGTACCTTGGTTGTGAGCACATCTCCAGTAGGGGGTGTGCAAGAGGCAGCTGATGGATGATTCTCTCTCATCGATGTTTCTTTCTTTCTTTTTTAAAATATATTTTATTGATATTTTACAGAGAGGAAGGGAGAGAGATAGAGAGCTAGAAACATCAATGAGAGAGAAACATCGACCAGCTGCCTCTTGCACACCCCCTACTGAAGATGTGCCCACAACCAATGTGCATACCCTTGACCAGAATCAAACCTGGGACCTACCACTGAGCCAAACCGGTTTTGGCTCTCATGGATGTTTCTAACTCTCTATCTCTCTCTCTTCCTCTCTATAAAAAAATCAATAAAACATATTTCAAAAAAAGAAGAGGAAGAAGAAAAAGGTAAAGTTAAAAACTATGAACAACAAGTACATATCTATCAACAAGTGAATCTACAAATCAAATGAATAAAAATCTGATGAACAGAATAAACTGGTGAATATAATGGAATTAGGGGCATAGAAATTGAGTGGACTGACAATTCTCAGGGATAAAGTGGTGTGGGGGGCACCAGAAGATACTGGACAAAAATTTTATACCTATGAATGAAGACAGTGGGGGAGGCGAGGTATGGGGGGGAAAGGAACAACTGTAATAATCTAAACAATAAAAATGTATTTAAAAATAAAGAGCAAGTCAACGCTAAGGAAAGAGCCATTTTCAGCAGCTTCATTGATGAACAGAGCAGAGAAGAAACCATTTGTTTTCACGTAAGGGAAAATAATCTTTAAAGCAAGACCTCTTCCCCACTTTTTTTTCCCCTTTAAATCTGAATTTTTCTGCAATAAATCTTAATTCCTTAAAATATAAAGCTATTATGGTCTTTGTCTATTTTCTTTCACAATGTAAAATCAAAGCAATAAAACATGATGAACTAGATTATTAGAAAAGGGACACTGACAGTGAAATGGGAAGATCATAGAGATGAGGGCCTCTGGTGAGCAGGTCTGGCCACCGCAAGTGGACTAGCAGTTTGTGCTTTGTGAGTACAACCAGCAGCAACATGATGGCCAACTCAGGGCCCAGGTTCTGCATCAGCTGCAGGAAGCTGGAACTACTGAGGGGCAAGGGTGAGGATACAGTCTGGCAAAGAAGAAGGTTGTCATAGGGAGACATCTGCACCAGGATGCGGGTCTCTGTGGGGAAGTGAAGGGGACACTATGAATGAAATGGGAGTTGTATGCTTCCAAGGGGAAGTGGTTTGGGCCTGAGATGGAGTAGCAGTAAAAGAAGGTAGAAAAGACATGGAAGGCAGGCAAGTGGGACAGCACAGCAATGGTGCACAGGTTGTGCACGCTGGACTTCCAAGTGCTGGCCTCTTTCATGGCTCTCAGCAAGCCAGTGCCCATGACTGTCGCTCTGACAGCCTGGCCCTTGGGAACCTCTCATAGAACTGCAAGGCGTCACCATGCACCTTATTGCTATCTGCACCTTTCAACACAAAGGTGGAAAAGACAGGTACCAGGTACTTGGTCTGGGCAGACCAGTGCTTGATAGTGGCCCCATGGGTAGGCAGAAGATGGGCACTGACTTGGGCAGCAAAAATATCTCATTGTCTACCTCTGGGTAGCAGCCCAGCAGCTATGCCTCATATACAAGTGTGTTGGCCTTTGCCAGCCCTTCCTTGTGACCTAGGTACACTGCTGAGTCCCACATGTCAGGGTTGAGGTTGCAGGGACATCGGCAATAAGTCTCCTTGCCCTTACTGGGCAGCACCAGGCAGAGATCATTGATATGGGTGACATGGCCAGGCCCAGTACCTGCATCCCTGAGCCAGGATTTCCTGGTGTCTGTGCTGAATCATGTTGATCTCAATGAGGTGGACAAGGGTACAGGGATCCAGCTAGAAACTTTAGGGTCTCCTCCTATAGGCATGCATCTATAGAGGAGCATCTACCATGAGATCTTATTCCTGACAATGGCTGTTTTGAGCAAGGACCACGTGGAAATAGAGAACTTGGACAAGTGGTACAAATATGCCTTTAACAAGCTTGCCAGCAGCATGGGCAAGGAAGAGCTGAGACAGCAGCGGGCACAGATGCCTACCCCAAAGGCCAATGATTACCAGAAATGTTTTAGAGCACTTACAGAATGCTAGGGACCTTTAAGCTTCCCTCTCTAGCCTGGAGTGGGGAGGTACTGGAGAAAGGATTCTATAAATAATTTGCTTCCTTTTTCTTTTCATAGAGGAGTTGGAAATGGACCAGAAGACATGTCCAGTATTAGGCTTCCAGTGTGGACAGTAGGAAGAGGGATTCGGTATTGCCAAAAGTCACAATTCCCATTTCCAACCTGCCTAGTATGCTCATGCTGACATTAGAGGAGGCCTGGGGGCATTTGGCACAGTCCTGTTTCTCCCCATCCTATCTTAGAAACTGCCCTCCAGTATACCCACAGATCTGCACAACTCTAGTCAATTTATAAGTTTTTGTTTTAAAAATAAATTGGAAAAATACAAAGCGACTGAGCCTTTTGCCTTGAATGGGAAGGAAGACTATCTGCTAGAATTGCTGAAGTCCAAGGCTCTCCATGCCTTTATACCTTAGAATTTATATTTTATTTTAAGTTATTTATTCTGAAGCCACAGTCTCCTTGCTTATGAAGTTATGGATGGTGAAAAAAAGAAGAATAGGATTGCATTGTTAAGTGGTTTGTAGCACCTTAAAATTCAAGAGATAGTAACTAAAAGAGTCCCAAGAAGATTTCATGCCCCCTCTAAGTCCTAATCCTTTTTATGCACTCCACCTGGGGAATGCATCACCCAAACAGAACCCTTACTGTGCAATAAGGATTGCTCCTTGTGAAGTTTTGTTGGATGTAAATATAGTAAAAGTTACTTCTGTTTTGTTTTTTTTTTTTCTTTTTTAAGAAAGGAGAGCATCTGTGACTTTCTAGGTCTCACATAGAGGAACTATTCTGTTTTTATTATTTCTCCAGTAGTACAAATTCCCTCCTTTAAGCCATTAGGTGATGGAGTATGTGTAAGTTATTCTGTTATAAAATTACTCTGTTACATTAGAGACTCTGATACACTCCTGCTGCTGGGACTTAGCAGTCTGTATGAATAATTTGTGTGAATAAATTGTCCCTGTATGTATTTAATCTGCTAGAGTTTTGTTCTTCCTAAAGAGGACATGACCTTTAGGGACCTCACTGACATAAATAGGCAAGTAGCATTTAAACAGATGACAATTTGAAGTTGCTACGATTGTTTCAAAATCCAGGCAGATATTCCCAATGAAAAGATGAATGAAGAAGTCTGCCCTGCATAAGAACCATGCCAGGGAAGACATCTGATTGAATTCCTACTTTTCTCTTTGTGCTGCTGACCTCATCCATTGATCTCACTTCCACTAGAACAAGGCTAGTCCTTGTGGCATTTGCAGTGGAACTCTAGACAGGGAATCAGCAGATCTAATTTCTAATTCCATCTCACATTAACTGGCTGGATAACCTTGAGAAATGTATTTAGTTTTTGTGTGTGTCTTATTTTTCTTATTAAATTAGGGTAAAAAGACCTGCCATGGCTATTTCATAGAGACATTGGAAGAATTCAACAGGAAATGGGTGCTCTAGAACTCTCAGAAAGATGTAAACAAAAGTGAGATTCAAACTAAAGGTATTGTGGGAAAATTATTATTGTTTAATATTTGTATAGCTCTTCAGAAACAAGCTCTTTGGGTTTTTGCCCAGAGAAATGAGGCAAGCAATGTGAGGCACTGCCATGGATGTTAAGGAGAATAAGTAGGAATAATACAGATGGGAGAGGGCCTAGAGAGACACTGGATATTTTAAAATATATATTTATATTTTATTGATTTTTTTTACAGAGAGGAAGTGAGAGAGATAGAGAATTAGAAAAATCAATGAGAGAGAAACATACATCAGCTGCCTCCTGCACACACCCTATTGGGGATGTATTCACAATCAAACTACATGCCCTTGAACAGAATCAAACCTGGGACCCTTCAGACTGCAGGCCGATGCACTATACACTGAGCCAAATCAGTTATGGTGAGACACTGGATATTTCTAGAAGGGCTGAGATGCTGAAGAAAACAGGGACATTCATGTGCTAGCCCAAAGAGTGAAGAAGGCTACTGGGTCCCTGATTTATACTTTGAGCAACAATGGGAAGGAAAGTACTCCCATGCTTTCAGTGAAAAATATTGCTATCAGAACTCAATAATGGTGACAACCCTTTCTCTTGTGCTAGGCAAAAAGATATAGCAGTGGAAATAATTTCTTACAGAGGTGGCCAATATTTAGGGTAAAGCCAGGAGTGCAAAAGTTTGGGGGAAGACAGTGGTTCTTCCCATTTCTTCTCTACCCTATAGATATTTAAACCTCTCCATAAAGACCAAATCCTATTACCTAAGTTGTAATTATTTCTTCAACCTCCAAAGCAATATTTGCTACAGTAGAATTACAGTATGTCCAGAGGAGTTAGTAATTCTCTATGAATTGGAACAAGGCAATTTAACATATGTGATAAATGGGGTTAGCCTAACTTGTGAGGGCACTGTCTCCCTTTATTTCCCCTGTGTAACTGAAAGAATAGTTAGAATAAAGAGGGCAGTATTTCTCAGAGCAAGTTCTATGTAATACTAATTTATTTAGGTGATTTTTATTTTTCCCAAAAAGGGGTTATATGGTCAAATAAATCAGGAAATGCTTCATAGTATGGTTCCCTCTAGGAAACTTGCCATGTATATTTGAGTAGTGAAAACATTGTACAACCTAGCATTTCATAAACTTGCTAGAGGCCCAGTGCATGAAATTCATGCACGGGGGTGGGTGTCTCTCAGCCCAGTCTACATCCTCTCCAATCTGGGACCCCTCGAGGGATGTCCGACTGCCTGGTGGGATCGGGCCTAACCAGGCAGTCAGACATCCCTCTCACAATCCAGGACTGCTGGCTCCCAACTGCTCTCCTTCCTGCCTTCCTGATTAGCCCTAACTACTGCTGTCTGCCAGCCTTATCACCCCCTAACCACTCCCCTGCCAGCCTAATTAATGCCTAATTGCTACCACGCCAGCCTGTTTTCCCCTAACTGTCCTCACCTGCAGACCTGGACCCCCTCAACTGCTCTCACCTGCAGGCCTGGGTCCTTCCCAACTTTCCTTCTCTGTAGGCTTGGTCACCCCCAACTTCCCTACTCTGCTGGCTTGGTCACCCCTAACTGCCCTCCCTCGCAGGCTTGATTGCCCCAATTGCCCTCCCCTGCTGGCCATCTCGTGGCAACCATCTTTTGTCCACATGGGGGCAAGCCATCTTTGACCACATGGGGGCAGCCATCTTGTGTGTTGGATTGATGGTCAATCTGTATATTACTCTTTTATTAGATAGGATAGAGGCCTGGTGCATGGGTGGGGGGGGCAGCTGGTTTGCCCTGAAGGGATTTCCTGATCAGGGTGGGGTTCCCTTGGGGATTGCAGTGGCCTGGGCGAAGGGCCTGTGGTGGTTTGCAGGCTGGCCACGCTCTCTGGCAACCCTAGTGGAGGCCCTGGAATTTGGGGTTTATTTATCTTCTACAATTGTAACTTTTGTAGCCTTAAGCAGAGGCCTGGGCCAGCCTGGGTGTGCAAGAAAGCTTAGCTTCCTCCATCTCCGAGGACAACTTTAGCCTCCTGCTCTTTCCAGCTCTGGGCTGCCACCATTTATGTTTGGATTTATGTATCTTCTATCAATGAAACTTTGTGGCCTTTAGTGGAGGCCTAGGCAGGCAAGGGAAGGCAGAAATCTTGGCTTCCTCCATTGATGGGTAAACCCAAGCCTCCCTCCTGCTCTCTGTGGCTGTAGCCATCTTGGTTGGGTTTATTTGCATATTTGTTCCTGATTGGCTGGAAGGTGTGGCTGGTGGCCGTGGCTTGTGGGTGTAACTGAGTGGTGGTTAATTGCATATTGCTGTTTTATTAGATAGGATTAGAGGCCCAGTGCATGAAAATTCATGCACTGAAGGAGGGTCACTCCTCTCACAGTCTGGGAGCCCTCAGAGATGGGAGGCAACTTGGAAATCAGGGGAAGGCAATACCCCCATCATACCTCTGCTGCTGCCACTGAAACCCCTGGTTACCTACACTTCAAACATCAGCCTTGGGTGGCTGGGCATTCTCCATCCAAGACTTGCCTGCACCTTGGGCCAGCCCAGGGCGGCTGGGGGGATAAGGAGACTGGGGTCTCTGGAGGCAGGTGTGCAGAGTGGCCAGGCCCCCCTGTCACTCTGGCAGGGCTGAGGGGACCTCCATTTTTGAGGGTGTGGCAGTCAATTAGCATATTCCCTCTTTATTGTCTGTGGGTGCCGTCATATTTGAGGGCATAACAGTCAATTAGCATATTCCCTCTTTATTAGATTGAATTTCTTTTGTAATCTCCCTTTTCATATATTACTAACCAGCATTTCTTTTGTTCAATACAAGGCTATTAAGAGTCAGATACATTTTCTAATGCAACTATAATTCTGTTGCTAAGTAAGAAAGAAAGTATCAAGTTTGCTAATTAGCTTCCTCCAAAATTACAATCATCACACAAAAACAATGATATAATCAGGACAATGAAGTGTGCTGTTCAGTAAGCTATTAAAATACTGGAATAATTTGACCTCTCCATTATAAGATACCCAAACAATGAAAGCTATCAACACTTATTATGTGCTCACTATGAAACAACCAATGTGCTCAGCACTTTATCTTTTTATTTTTAAACCTAACAACAATCTGAAAGATAGGTTGAATGCTTCCCAATTTTAGAGCCTGGGAAACTGATGGATAAAAGTTGGGTAAATTACAAAGTTCACAGTCAATACTAAGAGGCATATTGAGGATATGAATTCAGGTACATTTAACTCCTGAGTCCATAAGTTGGATTTACAATATTTAAAGTCAGATCTTGACTCCCAAGAATCTTGGCTGATACATTATTTAGATATAAAATTTTGAAACGTTTGACATGCCATTTTCTTCTTGGGAGATAGTAATATATGTAAAGGGGATTACAAAAGAAATTCTATCTAATAAAGAGGGAATATGCTAGGCAACCCTAGTCTCCTGCTCTTTCCATCTCTGTGGCTGCCACCATTTCTATTTGGATTTATGTATCTTCTATCATTGAAACTTTGAAGCCTTAAGTGGAGTCCTAGGCTGGCAAGGGCAGGCAGAAAGCTTGGCATCCTCCATCTTGGTTGGGTTTATTTGCATATTTGCTCCTAATTGGCTGGTGGATGTGGATGGTGGACATGGCTTGTGGGAGTAACAGAGTGGTGGCTAATTTGCATATTACTCTTTTATTAGATAGGATTAGAGGCCCAGTGCATGAAAATTCATGCACTGGAGGGGGTTCACTCCTCTCACAGTAAGGGAGCCCTCAGAAGCAGGATGAAACCCGGCAATCAGGGGAAGGCGATGCCCCCATCACACCTCTGCTGCTGCCACTGCCAGCCCTGGATACCTGCAGTTTGAGCATCAGTCCTAGGTGCTGGTCCAAATACCACACTGACAACCATTATAATCACTGCATTGCCCAACTCTTTTTTGTAAACTGGTTTTGTCTTGAGTGGGACTTCTTTTCACTGAGTATTTAAGCATAACCAAATATTTATGTTTTGGTCTATTTAAAATGTAATCTAAGCAAGCACATTTTCAAGTTATTTTTTTCAATGTACTATTCTTTATCAGATTTTTCAGCAGTCGTTTGACACATAGTTGTGATTTTAAGGATTTCTCTAAATAATTCCCCTAATGGCTTGCATCCCACAATTAGCATAATTCCTTAAATACTTTCTGTGGCATTTAATTTGATTAAGGAAATGATAAATTGAAGTATATCTACTATAAGAATACTTAATGGGAAGTGATATGGCTTAGGTATTAAGTGAATGTAATTTATAATTACACATAGCTGTTAACTAGTTGTGTGTAACTGTGCTTAAGTAATGCAACATTTCTGAGATCTATTCCTTACCTGAACAATGGATGATTGTAGTGTTATCTTCATGATGTTATAAATCAATTATGTATAGATAGTATACTCTACCATGCCAAGCATAAAACAAACTCATAAATAGTGCCTAGATTACACTGAGTGACCATATAATTATGATATTTGAATGCATAATAAGCTGACCAGGATGAGGGGACATGGGCAGTTGGCTGGCCTTCCTGCTGGTTGAACTCCTGATCAAGGGACAATTTACATTTTAGCCTTTTCTTATATAGGATATACGCTGAGTGGCCAGATTATTATGTGTTCAAAGATCATCATAATCTGGCCACTCAGTGTATATTAATGGTTGCCAACCTCTATTCTTCATACCTGTGATGAACCAAAAAGTTTTTCCAAAGGATCCATGGCATTGTGTGCACTAGTGTCTGCAAATAGAATCAGTAAGAAATAGCATATATATATATATATATATATATATATATATATATGTATATATATATATACAATTACTTTCCAACCTACAGAAATGTTGATTTAATTAATAAAATACAAACTCATTAGTAGATATTACTGAATTTGTAATAATTTTCTTTCATTATGTAGTATTTACATTTCACCAGCAGATATTTAAATATATATTTTTATACATTTATGAAGGACCATAAAATTTGTGGTGCATTGGATTATGTGAATAATCTGTTAATCTACTATTCACTAGCAAAGAGCAGGCCTCTGACAAAGGGAGAACTAAGTCAGTTAGGTAAGTAGAGGAGACAGGAAGTTACAGAGTATGGAGTATTGCATATTGAGGGTATGATCTGGAGAGGTACTGCAGTGAAGGAGATCTGGGAAACTGGGGAACAGTGTGAGGTCTCAGGGAGGAAGAAGAATACCTTTACCAAAATGCCCAGATTGTCCACTGACTAGCTAATTTGTTATAAGATAAATGTGAATCTCAAGTGAAAAACCATCCACGCCAAAGTTACATTCTTCCAGAGAGACTATAGAAATTCATTAGGAGTGTCTTCCTATGGCATTTGTATGCCTAGTACAGGGAAATGCATGGTTGCTTTTTTCTTGTTATATTGTCTAGTCAAATATCTCCAGAATGACCAGAAACAGCCCCTGAAGGAGGAAAAATTGGAGGAAGTAAAATTTAGAGTCACTTTGATAAGGCAATTATATTCAGGAATTTGGGCTACTTAAATTGTGAGGAAGTATTGCTTAATAAGGTGCTGAATAAATTTAAGTTGTCATTAAGAGAACTGAAGTTGATATCATCCTATCTAATAAAAGAGTAATATTCAAATTAATCATCACTCGGTTATACCTACAAGCCATGCCAAAAGCCAGGCCCACCACCAATCAGGAGTGAATATGCAAATAACCCAACCAAGATGTCTATGGCCACAGAGAGCAGGAGGAGGTTTTGGTTTCCCCAGCGATAGAGAAAGCCAAGCTTTCCACACACCTGGGCTGGTCCAGAACTCTGCTTAAGGCTACAAAGTTTCCCAACTGTAGAAGATAAATAAACCCCAGATACCAGGGCCTCCACTAGTGTTGCCAGGGAGCATAGCCAGCCTGCAAACCACCGCACTCCCCTCGCCCAGGCCACTGCACTCCCCAAGAGAACCCTACCCTGATCTGGGACACCCTTCAGGGAAAACCAGCTGGCCTCCACCCATGCACCAGGCCTCTATCCTGTCTAATAAAAGAGTAATATGCAGATTGACCATCACTAGAACACATAGGATGGCTGCCTCCATGTGGACACAAGATGGCCACCATTAGATGGCCAGTAAGGGAGGACAGTTGGGAGGGACAAGGCTTGCAAGGGAGGGCAGTTGGGGGTGATCAAGTATGCATGGGAAGGAAGTTAGGGGTGACCAGGCCAGGAAAGGAAGGAAATTGGAGGAAAATGGGCTGGCAGGGGAGCAGTTAGACATTAATCAGGCTGGCATGGGAGTGGGCAAACTTTTTGACTCGAGGGCCACAATGGGTTCTTAAACTGGACCGGAGGGCCAGAACAAAAGCAACCTGACCATGCTGGCACTCTCATCTTGGGCTGCTGGTGAAGGAGCTGAGAGGAGAGCAAGAGAACCCTTAGCTCTTTTGGCTCCGCGGCTGGGATAGAATAGCTGAACAGGCCGGATCTGGCCTGCGGGCCGTAGTTTGCCCATGGCTGGGTTAGGGGGTAAGCAGGCTGGCAGGGGGAGGTGGTTGGGGACAATCAGGAAGGCAGGAGGGAGAGCAGTTGGGAGCCAGCAGTCCTGGATTGAGAGAGGGATGTCTGACTTTCTGTTTAGGCCTGATCCTACTAGGTCCCAGATTGGAGAGGGTGCAGGCTGGGCTGAGGGACACCCCCCATGCACTAATTTCATGTACAGGGGCTCTAGTATCCTATGAAAGACACATTTTGAAAATGCCTAAAGAAAGTTGTCATTTTCTCATGGTGAAGGGATTGGAGTCTGTGTTGATGAAAACATCTTGGTGGCTGCTGTGACTGGCAGTGCTGCAGCAGTGGGGTGATGGGGCTGGTGCCTTCCCCTGATCAGCCTGGTCACCTCCTATGGGGAGCAGGCCTAATTGGTCAGTAAGATGTCCCCTGAGGGCTCCCAGTATGTGACAATGGGGCAGGATGAGCTGAGGGGCCCCCTCCACACGAATTTTGTGTACTGGGTCCCAAGTCCTATATAATAAAGGGAGAATATGAAAATTGACCATCACTCTGCCACAAATATGGCAGTGCCCACAGTGGAGGCAGGGGTGGGGGCGGTTCTGTGACACAAGATGGCTGTGTTCTTAGCAGAGGTGGGCTTTCTGTAACACAAGATGGCTGCACACAAAGTGGAGGCTGAGTTCCAGTAACGAGCCTTAATGAGCAATCAGCAGGGACCCGAGGCTGTGCCACCCTGCCCCCGTGGGGCTACACAGGGGACCTCAGGCTGTGCCCCCACCTGGCAGGGCTTGATGGGGGAACCTCAGACCATGCTCCCTGCCTGGCAGGTTTTGATGGGGGACTTCAGACCATACCCTCCCTCTCCAGCACAAGGCCAGGGGACCTCGGGGGCACCCCTTGCCCTGGTGCAAGGCCAGGGCACCTCAGGACACATTCCCCACCAGGCAGGGCTTGATGGAGGAACTCAGGCTGTCTCCCCAGCACTGGCACCAGGCTGAGGGAACTCAAGCCACACACCCCACCACAGTGCCAGGCTGGGGAATCTCAGGCCATGCCCCCCACCGCGGTACCAGCCTGGGGGACCTCGAGCTGTGTCCCCCACCCTGGTGCCTGGCCAGGGTACCGGAGGCTGCACCCCCCCACCCGGTAGGGCTTGATGGGCCCTCACGGTGTGTCCTCCGGTGTGGGCTGGGGGACCAGGCCATGCTCCCCATCCTGGTGCCCTGCCTGAGGCCACACCAACTACCCGGTGGGGCTTGATAGGGATGGGGCCAGCCAGGTCTGGATCTAGTCCAATGGGGTTGGGGCCAGTCTGCTCTGGGTCTTGTGAGATCTCAAGGTGCACATGGGTGGGCAGGGACTTGGCTCTGGTTCCCATGGCACACCCCAGACTCTGACAGTAGGAAGATTTTTATGTAAAGTTTACTAATTTTCTTTCATCTCTGATGCTTCTTTTATAAAGTATAAATAGCAATATTAAAATACTAGAGGCCATTGCATGAAATTAGTGCATTGGGGGGAGGGGTGTCCCTCAGTCCAGCCTGTACTCTCTCCAATCTGGGACCCCTTGAAGAATGTCAAACTGCTCATTTAGGCACTATCCCGGTAGGATGGGACCTAAATGGGCAGTCGGACATAACCCTCACAATCCAGGACTGCTGGCTCTCAACTGCTTGCCTGCCTGCCTTCCTGATTGCCCCTAAGTGCTTCTGCTTGCCAGCCTGATCACCACCTAAGCATTCCCCTACCAGCCTGATTGATGCCGAACTGCTCCCCTGCCAGTATGATTCCCTTAACTGTCATCTCCTGTAAGCCTGGTCATGCCTAACTACCCTCCCCTGCAGGCCTGGGTCCCCTCCCCCAAACTGTCCTTCCCTACAGGCCCAGTCACCCCCAACTTCCCTCCTCTGCTGGCCTGGTCACCCCTAATTGCTTTCTCCTGCAGGCTTGATCACCCCCCACTGCCCTCCCTTGCAGGCCTGGACTGCCCCAGATGCCCTCCCCTGCTGGCCATTTTGTGGTGGCCATCTTGTGTCCACATGGGGCAGCCATCTTGTGTGTTGGAGTGATGGTCAATTTGCATATTAATCTTTTGTTAGATAGGATAGAGGCCTGGTGCATAGTTGGGGGCCAGCTAGTTTTCCTGAAGGGTGTCATGGATCAGGGTGGGGATTCCCTTGGGGCATGTGGCAGCCTGGGTGAGGGGCATGTGGTGGTTTGTAGGCCAGCCACACCCCCTGTTGATGCAAGCAGAGGGCCTGGTATCTGGGATTTATTTATCTTCTATAATTGAAATGTGTAGCCTTGAGCGGATGCTAGAGCCAGCCAGAGCAGGCAGGAAGCTTAACTTCCTCCATTGCTGGAAAAACCTAAGCCTCCTCCTCACTCCATGGCTGCAGCCATCTTGATTGGGTTAATTTGCACACTCTCTCCTGATTTGCCGGTGGGTGTGGCATGTGGGCATAGTGGAGGTATGGTCAATTTGCATGTTTCTTTTTCATTAGTGTAGATTTTCTCTAATTATTTCCCTTTTAGTGTGCATAAATTTTATTCACTGGGTCACTAGTTAAATGATATCCATTATTCAGGTAAATGTTACATGGCCTCTTAATAGTGTGTTTTCTCATAGAGTTAAGCAATCATTTGAGTGTTTTTTTTTTTGCTTTTACATAAGAGGGAAAGGGCAATGGGTGCTCATAAGATCTTCCTGGAACTTAATAGATACCATAAATATTTGTAAATTGAGATAGAGTTATATGTATTTTCCTAGTCTAGAAGTACAAATTTAATTTCGCTGTATTTGACACAGTTTGCTCATTGTAATAGTATGTGATTTGGTAGCAGTTTAGAATTCATCTAGAGGGAAAGAAACAATTCTGTTTTATGTTTTTTATTTCTAGGAATAACTGAATTCAGTTTCATGTACTTGGTACTCAAAACACAGCTATCAAATACTTTCCTTATGGTTTTCTCTTCCTTGCCTTCATTTTAATTTCCACCCACTCATATATACAACTCTATAACCATAAAAAAGTGTTTTCACTTTTCCTCCCAATAGATTTTATAACAAATTTTTACTTTTAAATAGATTTCCCCGTGTAACCTAGAACACTCCTGAATTACTTTGCACTTATTCCTATCTATCCCCCCTACTATTTCTTGATGAGGACTCAGAGAATGCAAACTCACATTAACAACAGCCTAAAGCAACAGCATCAAGAAAATAAATTAACTTTCAAAGCAAAATTATATTGTATATTATAAAGCTGGGTAGAATGTATTTATACTTTATCTCTTTTTTTAAATGTTTCTACTGTTAACAGACTTAATAAATTTTATAGACTATAATCTACCCATTTAATAATTATTCTTTTTCTTGTGCATGATTACACAACTTTAAATCATTTCAGCCATTGTATGCACATAGTTTTATTTTACTTTTTCAATTGATACATCAATATTTTCCCATTTTGTCCATAGTGCTCATGATTCTAATTTCTGAGGGCTGCTTGATATTCCATTTGTTGATTTAGCATGATTTGCTTAGTGATTCCCCTTATGTATGGGTTTTTGATTATCCATTGTATTATTTAGTTATTTCCTATTAGAGTGGCTAAGTAAATGTTTGACTTGACAATCACAGTACTCTAGAATATTAATTCCTATGTGTTTCTGTTTGACTGTCCCAGCATTCCCATTTCAACCTGGATGGGTCTGACCTCAAGTAAAATATGGTCACCTAGTGAAAAATATTTCTATACAGTAAGTGGTGGCAAGGGGTACCTACAGTGCAGCAAGCTTTCTGGAATTTTATATTACCTCATTTAGTCTTCTCATTATGTTTATAAGAAACTCTTAAATTATTTACAAATGCTTGAAATGGAGGATGATGGGTGGGTAGAGAGGGTTGTCTGCTCTTGGGGAGGAGAAAAGGAGAGAATAATGGAGGTGATACATGTATTATATACATAACAAGCTGTCCTTGCAGGAGGGTGAGTGTGTTAGGATATCCTTTTCTTTTCCAATCCTAGCTTTAACATTTGTTCTGTACCAACTCCTCTGCCTGCACTATAAAGCTAATTCACCCTGAGTGCACAATGTTAATTTCTAAATATTACCCACATACATGGAAATATTACCGACATCTGTAATACTCTCAACAATAAAGATTATTATATATTATATCTTTCTCCCATTGCCCCCCCCCCCTACCTGGTCCCAGTCCTGCCCCAGGTCTTTGACACCCTATTGTTTGTGTCAATAGGTAATGCATACATGCATATAAGATCTTTGTTTAATCTATTCCTGAAACCCCATCCCCTTCCCTCTGATAATATCAGTCTATTCCCATGTCTCTAATTATATTTTATTCACCAGTTTATTCTGTTCATTAGATGTCTTATTGTTTATTTTCATTTTAAAATTTAATTATTGATAGTTATGTATATATTACCATTTTTATTTCTTATATTTTTATTTTTCTTCCTCTTATTCTTCTTAATGAATATCTTTCAACATTTCATGTAATACTGGTTTGGTGGTAATGAACTCATTTACATTTTTCTTCTTTGTGAAGCTCTTTATTTGACCTTCAATTCTAAGTGATAGCTTGTCTGGGTAGGAAGAGTAATCTTGGTTATAGGCCCTTGCCATTCATCACTTTGATTATTTCTTGCCACTCCCTTCTGGTCTATATAGTTTCTGTTGAGAAATCAGCTGATAGTCATATGGGCACTCCCTTGTAGGTAACTAACTGCTTGAAGTTGTCACAAAGGCCCCTCATACTATCTTCATACTTTTGGAGTCTTGCTTCAGTAGGGCTTTGGTGCTCACTGAGTCTACCCCTTGAGTTTGTTGCTTGTGGATATGTAGAGTTGTAATATGGTATGATCTGAAGCTGTCCACTGGATGCACTGGCTCTGGGGCCTCCCAGGAGGTGCAAAGTCAGGCACTGCCTGTGGTTACCTGGTAAGAGCTACAGAGAGATCTGCAAATGACTGCTATTTGTATTGGGCTAGGAAGTTTCCAGGTGAGGCCCAGCTATGAAGCAAGGTAGGCTAGTGCTAGTGTTGAGTCTTTGTCCTTTTATTGGTAGGTTTGGGGCATGCTAACTCCAGCTGCTGCTTGTTTAAGATATTTTAGCAAATTCTGAAGCTTGAGCCAGGACTGGCCATTCATATGAAAAAGCTACTGCAAACAGCTTGGGTATGGCTGCAAATTGGATAGGGCAGGGTCTCAGGGAATCACTAGGGCAGAACAAACAGTGTGTTTCAGGTTGATGGGAACTCAGATATGGTTGCCAGTAAGCCTTGGTATAGGGGAGGTCTTGGCATAGAACAGTGACCCCTGTGAGCACCTCCATCTCGTACTAAGCACCACCACCACCACACCCGCCCCCCGAGTTCCTGCCCCTATGGCAGACAATCCAGTTCCTCCTGGTATGTGTCAGGGTTCCCCACTGCCTCCTGGTGCTGCAGCTCAGAGGAAGCAAGTCCCAATAAGTTTGTGCCCATCCATTTAAGGGGGACACCTGGGTCTCCAGCAGTCTCCATGCCATTTAGCCACAATCTCTGCTGGTTTTTACAGCTTGAAGTTACAGGAATGTCTCTTTCTAGCTCTGGGAACCTGGGTGGGGGTTCTGGCATTGAACTGGGGCCCCTTGCTCTTCACGAAAGCTCCACAGGGATAATCTCCCTCTGGGTAAAACAAATAAATTTAAATTAAATTAAGCCCACGAATGTGCTGGACCAGCCTGTTCTGTGCCTCCATTCCTACTACCAGTTTCATTGCACTTTCTTATTTACTTCTATAGTTGTAGACTTCTTCCCACCAACTTTCAGGCAGTTCTGAATGATGATTGTTCTGTATTTTAGTTGTGATTTTTGTGTGGTTGTGGGAGTCAGCAAGTACCTGCGTTTACCTATGCAACCATCTTGGTTTTCGAAAGGCCACCTTTATACCAATACTTGTTTGTTCTTAAGTTGGCAATGAATCATCTTGAAAAAATATAGGGAAATAAATGAGATGAGATAGACCTTTGATTAAGATCTTCTCTATTAGGTCTTTGTTGAATAGATGCCAACTTCTTACTACTAGGGGGTCTCAGTTGTACACAATAGAGGCTAAAATTCATCTGGATAAGAACATATTTTTCTCAGTCTTGAGGTCAATATTTGAAAAGTTCCTAAGTGGGAGAAGTTCTGTCTGCTCATCCTGACTTTAAATTCAATTCAAAGTCTGTCTCTTATTTGTAAGAAATATCATTTCCCATACTGCATGAACATTTAGTTATTTTGTTTCTACAGGCCAACCAGCCTGAAGATTTCTTTAGGATGCTGCTAAAAAATGATATCTTAGTTTATCTATTCTCTGCAGTTTTGTCAGAATGCCTTATATGTTGCAGAAAAATGTGGAGACCCAGAATGATTGTCATAGCCTTGTTATGATCAGCAATTTTCAGCAATGACTACCTAGGCCTAACTTTGAGATCCTTGTGAATTTGGTCAGTAAAAACAGAATAGGATATTGAAATATGCAAAGTGCTGCCACCATGTGAGTTTCTGATAATGTTATTATACCACAGTATTGCTCATTGCAGTGGGGACACAGAAGGGGTTCAAGGACTCTGATGGTTGTGATGTGAACAATCAGGGGGAGAGAATGAACAAACTTTATTTCATAGGAGGTTTTGATGATAAATAATGAATTTAGGATATGTTTCAGATTATTCAGTTTTACATTACTGGTCAATAAGTATTTGCTAAACAGCCAATCTATTTAAGACCATGTGCAAAGCACTCTGAGGAATGTGGTGATCAATTAAACTGGTTCTTTCTTCAAGCTTAAATTCTTGTTGGGGTGAAAAGACATGAAAAAATTAGGTAACAGAGGATATAAATAGTTCAAAGCTATAATAGAAGAGGTTTCATGATACAAAACATTATTATTTGACAGATGAATGGTACAGGCAAGTGTTCTGGAAGTTGTAAAAAGATAGAGCTAGATGCATACTGATATAATGCCTTTTCATCAGCTGTTCTTTCTACCTGAAATGTCCATTCATACACCCCTCCTTACTGTAACATTTCTATTTATCTTTCAATTTACCATTCAGTCATAGATTCCCCAGTGCAGTCTTCATCAATCCACCCAAACGGACTTAATTTCATTATCTTCCATGAGCTCATAGAAACTGAAACTCACTGAATCTATAAAGATATTATATATTTTTATTTTAAAAAAATTAAATTATCTGTTTATATATTGAATTCCTCCACTAGGTAGGGAATCTCAAGAGTAGGGGCAATTTGATATAAAGTTATCTTTCTGTCCCAGGAACCCACCTTAGAGTTGAATATATAGTCAGGATTCAAAATATTTATTGCAATAAAATTAAATGAATATAGCAGAGAGAGCACTGGATTTGGAATTTACTGTAAATTGTTATTCATGTTTTCTATAGCATATGGTTTATAAATCAATTCTCACCAAAACATTATAATTTATTAAAAATATAAATTTTAATATTATATATAAACTCTAATGTAACATTTAAAATATGTAAATCTTTTTATTTAAAAAATTGTGCCTGGATTTGTAAATGTTTGTTTTTCTGAATTGTGTGTCATTTTACATATCTGTATTGTGCAATCTTAGACTAGGAGTGGTTCTCAAAGGTTGTCCATAACTGCTGTTAATGATAACAATCATCTTGATGTTAACAGTAATAAAGGAAGCTGATGTTTAACTGAAGACTTGCTATGTATGTGCTTAGCATAGAACATGAATTATCTCCTTCTGCACTTCAGTGATAGATGTTATTCTTGCACTCTTTTCACATGAAGAAACCAATGCTCTAAGAGGTTGAGTAATTTGGTCAAGGACACACAGTTAGAAAGTATTGAAATGGGAATGCTCTTCCACTCAACTGATTCTATTGTGTCACCAGGTTTGAGAACTGCTGCATTATATTATTAAGTCTGTGAGACAGCAGCTGGATCTCGAGAAATGAAAGGGTCTAGCTGGGCAAGAGAAAGGAGCACATTCTAGACCAAAAATTTTTAAAGCATTAACATGATGCTCGCCGAAAACAGTTTGGCTCAGTGGATAGAGCATCAGTCTGTGGACTGAAAGGTCCGGTCAAGGGTATGTGCCTCAGTTGTGAGCACATCCCCAGTGGGAGGTGTGCAGAAGGCAATTGATCGATGTTTCCCTATCATCGATGTTTCTAACTCTCCATTCATCTCTCTTCCTTTCTGTAAAAAAATCAATAAAATATATTTAAAAAAACAGATGATGCTCAAGTATTTGAATGTGTTTTATTTCTCTGAAGCAGGAATCCTTCATTGTATCAAAGCTATTTAGTATTGAGGCTTCATTCATGCAGCAAGTCCATTTGGAAACAGTTTCAATACAATTTATAAAAGAAAAAAAATGGCTTATGTACTGCCTTGTGCTGGGTCTCCTGCCACCAGTATTCTGTTAAAGGTCAATGGGACAAACTATCTCCTTATAAAGGGACAGTAAGTTTTCTTTTCCCCATAGACTGGAGTGACTGCAAAGCTGTCAATTTCTGATAAACAGTTTTAATTTGGAATTTGTGAATAAAATTAACTGCTGAGAAAGCTAGAATGTAAAAAAAATTAAGACACTTTATGGTATAACATTTATCATGGAGCTGGCTTTACAACACTCTTGAAAACATTCCCCTCTTGCCAGTGACCTCCTGGATCATAGGTCAATGCTCAACCCCTAAGACATGCTGGCTAGGCAAGTTGTCCTTTTCTTGACATGTTTACTGCAATGAGTCTTTTTTTTTTTTTAGTGAGTAATCCACAGTTTATTTTTAAGATAAACAGACTTGCTAAGCATTAAAAAACAAAATCAATGCCAATTGACATATTTATGGAAGTATTAAAAGACTATGCTTTTAATATGTTATAATACATTTTTTTCAATGAAATGTAGTTTTCTGATTTCTTAATAGTTACTTTTCAAGTTTTACATTATTGTGCCCATCTTTTATTTTTGTTAGTACATGACCCCAAACAATTCTGTTTTATTTGTGTGTTTTTTAAATGTGTGTATATATATATATATATATATATATATATATATATATATATATATATATTTTAAATTAAGGTATTATATGTGTACATAGCTTACCATTGCCCCCCCCCCATGTCCCATTCATGCCCTCCCTCCCCAGAGTTCTGTGTTCATTGGTTGTACTTATATTCATGCATACCAGTCCTTTGGTTGTTATCTTATCTCCCCCCAGGTCTCCTTCCCCTCCCCACTGTCATTTGACAATCTGCTTGCTTTATGGTGACTATCTCAGAATCACATGAGTAGAATCCCCTCCTCTTTGGCAGTCTGCTTGTTTTATGGTGACTATCTCAGGACCACATGAATAGAGTCCGCTCCTAATCTGGTTCACACAGCCCCTACCCCTGGGTCCCACTGCTTCCTCTGGGACACACGGCTCACCCGGGGCACGAGGCCCCCTGGGACACATAGCTCTCCTGGGACACCCGGCCCCCTTGGGGGACTTGGCTCACCTGAGGTACACGGCCCCCTGGGACACATGGCTCACCTGGGGCACACAGCCCCTCTGGGACACTGGGGTCGCGAATTGGAGGCACCGCGCTAGCTCCTTGCTAGCGCAGCGGGCTGGCTGGGATGGCTGCAGGCGGGCTGAGATGGCTGCAGGCAGGGAGAACGCCCTCAAAGGTGTCTCATTCGGTGCGGAAGTGGAGCAGCTGCAGACACGGAGGCTAAGTTCTGAGGCCGCCCACTCCCTGAGCCCCGGGCATAGTGAGCTCTGTTCTAGGTGGATTTCCTTTATTCTCGGTGGAGGTGGCGGGTGCAGCAGTGACGGTCACTCCTGTGGTTCAATTTCCACTGTAGTTTTAAAGTTCACCTGGCGGCAGTGATGGAAGCTTCGGCCCGGCCATGCAGTGGTGGAGGAAGGACTAGCCGGCAATGGAAGGTGCCGTGCCATCTCCACACCAGCACGGAGAGTGTGCTGGGAAGGTTGTGGGTGGGCTGAGATGGCTGCAGGCAGAGAGACCGCCCTCAATGGTGTCTCCTTTGGTGCGGAAGCGGATCTGCTGTGGACACGGAGGCTAAGTTCTGAAGCCATACTCTCCCTGAGCCCGGGGCAGAGTGAGCTCTGTTTTCGGTGGATTCCTATTATTCGCGGTGGCGGTGGGTGCAGCGGCGGGTGCAGCAGCGACGGTAGCTCCTGTGGCTCAATTTCCCCTGTAGTTTTAAAATCCACATGGCGGTAGTAGCTGAAGCTTCGGCCCGTCCATGCGGCGGTGGAGGAAGGACTCGCCGGGGCCGTGAACAGAAGGCGCTGGGCCAGCTCCTCACCAGAACAGCATGTGCAGAGGCTGTGCTGAGCTGGCTGCAGGCGTGCAGTGAGTCTTTCAGAACACTCAGGAGTTAGTTAACAGCTGGTTTACTACCAATTTCTTTCCAGTTTTCTATCCCCTCAGAGAAACTGTCACACCACAAAAAGAGAGCAGCTTTTTTTGGGATTTTTGCAGCAGCTGCTGCTGATGTTGGTTTCAAATGTTAACAAAGCATCTCTAGATGGGATTCTATCCTACGTTTAAGTCATTTATTCATTTTGAGTTTAT
This sequence comes from Vespertilio murinus, assembly GCA_963924515.1. Taxonomy (NCBI): domain Eukaryota; kingdom Metazoa; phylum Chordata; class Mammalia; order Chiroptera; family Vespertilionidae; genus Vespertilio; species Vespertilio murinus. The sequence goes on from OZ004710.1 coordinate 53,655,917, forward strand.
TTTTGTATATGATGTAATTTGGTGGTGTAGTTTCATTTTTTTTTTTTGCATATATTTGTCCAGTTTTCCCAGCACCATTTATTAAAGAGACTGTATTGGCTCCATTGTATGCTTTTGCCTCCTTTGTCAAATATTAATGGAGCATAAAGGCTTGGGTCGATTTCTGGGGGGGGGGGGGTATTCTGTTCCTTTAATCTATATATCTGTTCTTGTGCCAATACCAGGCAGATTTGAGAACTGTAGCTTTGTAATATAGCTTGATATCTAGTATTGTGGTCCCTTCTACTTTGTTTTTCTTTCTCAGGATTTCTGCAACTATTCAGGGTCTTTGTTTATTCCATATGAATTTTTGGTGAGTTTGTTCTAGATCTGGAAAATGTACTGTTGGTTTTTTAATGGGGATTAAACTGAATCTGTATATTGCTTTGGGTAGTATGGACATTCTAATGATGTTAATTCTAACAATCCATGAATATGGTATATTTTTGTATCCTGCTACATTGCCAAATTCAGTTACTAAATTTAATAATATTTTGATGGATTCTTTAGGGTTTTCTATGTACAATACGTCATCTGTAAATAATGACAGTTTTACTTCTTTTCCAATTTGGATACCTTTTATTTCTTCTTTTCTGATCACTATGACTAGCACTTTCAATACTATGTCAAACAGGAACGGTGAAAGTGGGCATCCTTTTCTTTTTCCTGTTCTTAGGGGAAAGGTTTTAGTATTTGATCATTGAGTATGATATTTGCTGTAGTTTTGTCATATAAGTATTTTATTTATGTTGAGGTATGATTGTTTTATTCAACACTTCGATGAGAGTTTTTATCATAAAAGGGTGTTGGATTTTATCAAATGTTTTTTCTTCATCAATTGATATGATCAAATAGTATTTGTATTTTAATTTGTTTATGTGATATACCATTTTATTGTTTTGTGAATATTTTACCAGCCTTGCATCCCCAAAATAAATCCCACATGGTCATACTGTATGATCTTTTTAATGTATTGGTAGATGCGATTTGATAATATTTTATTGAGGATATCAGCATCTATGTTCACTAGGGATATTGTTCTGTAATTTTCTTTGTAGCGTCTTTATCTGGTTTTTGGATTAGGGTAATGCCGGCTTTATAGGAAGAGCTTGGAAGTATCCCTTCCTCTTGAAATTTTTGGAATTGTCTGAGGAGGATTAGTGTTCTTCTTTGAAGGTTTGGTAAAACTCCCTTGTAAAACCATCCAGACCAGGGCTTTCATTTGCTGGAAGGTTTTTTATTACTTCTTCAATTTTACCAGTAGTTATCAGCCTATTTAGGTTTTCTGATTCTTCCTTATTTAGTCTTGGAAGACTGCATTTTTTCTATATATATCTCTTTTTAATCTAGGTTGTCCAGTTTGTTGGATTAGCGATGTTTGTAGCATCTTTTTATTTTTTTTAACAAAAATTATTTATATTTCTTTGGAATCAGTTTTTACTTCACCACTTTCTGATTTTGTTAATGTGGGTCCTCTTACTTTGTTTTTTTTTTTTTTGTTTGTTTGTTTGTTTTTTGTTTTTTGGTGATCCTGACTAGAGGCTCATCAATCTTGTTTGTTAATTCTTTCAAAGAACCAGGTGTGTGTGTGTGTGTGTGTGTGTGTGTGTGTGTGTGTGTGATTTACTTCTGCTATGATCTTTATTATTTCCTTGGATCTACCCACTCTATAATATTCTTACTGCTATCTTTCTAGTTCTTTAAGTTGTAGTGTTAAGTACCTTATTACCAGTGTTTCTTATTTATTGAGGTAAGCCTGTAGTTCTACGAACTTCACTCTCAGGACTGGTTTCATTGTGTCCCATAGATTTTGGTTTGTTGTGTTTTCATTATCATTTGTTTCCAGAATGTTTTTTCTTTATTCTTTGATCCTTTTGGTAACCCATACATTTTTATAGTATGTTATTTAGCCTTTATGTGTTTTATAGTTTGTTATTGTTTTTATTGCAGTTGATTTCTGATTTTATGCCATTGTGATCTGAGAAGATGCTTGATATAATTTCAATCCTCTTAAATGTGTAGAGATTTATCCTGTGCCTTAATAGGTGGTCTATCTTTGAAAATGTCCCACATACACTTTAGAAGAATGCATATTCTGTAGGTTTGAGGTAAATGTTCTGAAGATGTCAATTAAGTCTATCTGATCTAGTGAATAATTTGGGCTTGCTGTTTCTTCGCTGTCTTTTTTGTTTAGAAGATTTATCCAGTGGTGTCAATGGGGTATTATAGCCCCCTACTATGATTGTATTGCTGTCTATCTCTCCCTTGATAGCTTCTAGAAGGTTTTTTTTAAATGTATTTGGGTACTCATATGTTTACCAAAGTTATAACTTCTTGTTGAATTTTAAGGAAGGCCGCTTCATAATTGGTATTATGAGGTGGCCTTTCTTATCTCTTGTTATGGCCTTCAATTTGATGTCTAATTTTTCAGATATAACTATTGCTCCCCTAGCTTTTTTTCATTTACATTTTCCTGGAAAATTTTTCCATCTCCTCATGTTCCATCTGTGTGAGTCCTTTGTTCTGAGGGGTTTCTATTGTAGACATCATATATATGGATCATATTTTCTTATACATTCAGCTAAATATGTCTTTAGAGCAATTTAAGGTTATTATTGATTGGAACTTGTTTTTTTAGTAACTTTCATTAATTATGATTGTGTTCCTTCTTCTTTCTTTCTTTCTTTCTATCTTTCTTTCTTTCTTTCTTTCTATATAGCAATCTCTTTAGTATTTCTTGCATTGCTGGCTTGGTGGTTATAAATTCCCTTAGACTTATTTTTGTTTGCAAAAATCCCAATTTCACCTTTAATTTTGAATTGTAGCCTTGCTGAATATAGTATTCTTGGATTTAGTCCCTTTCTTTCGATCATTTGGTATAGTTCATTGTATTCCCTTCTGGCTTAATGTGTTTTTGTTGAGAACTCAGTTAATAGTCTAATGGGAGATCCTTTGTAGGAAATTCTTTGTCTCTCTCTGGCAGCTTTTAAGATTCTTAATTTGTAATTGGTGATTGACAACCTAATTTTGATATGTCTTGGTATTGGTCTTTTGGGACTCATCTTGTTTGGGACTCTGTATGCTTCTTAGACTTGTGTGACCTATTCTTCCCCAAATCAGAGAAGATTTCTGTCATTATTTCTTCAAAGAGATTTTCTAGTCCTTGCTCAGATTCTTCTCCTTCTTATACCCCTGTTATTTGGATGTTGATTCAGTTTGTGTTGTATTAAAGCTCCTTAGGCTCTCCTACTGCTTTTAAAGTCCCCCCCCCCCAGTTGTGTTCAGATTGGTTTTTCATACCCTGTCTTCTAACTTGAAGACTCAGTCCTCAACTTCTTCTAGTCTACTGTTGAAGCCCTTTATTGTGCTATTTATTGTAGCTATGCCATTCTTAATTCCTTTTGAATCTTAAATGAGTTGGTAAATTTGTCTTCGAGCCTTTTGAACATCCACATCAACATTACTCTGAATTCTTTCCCTGACAAATTACCTGCCTCCATTTCATTTGTTTACTTTTCTGCTGGTTCCTCCTTTTCATTAGCATGTTTTTTTCCTTTCCATTTTTACACTTCCTTTGTGATTGTTTCTATGTATTAGATCAAACTCTATGCCACCCAGATATTTTTATTTATCTTATATATTAGATGTTTTGTAGGATCCAGTGGTGCAATCTCTCAGGTATTGTGGATTGGCTATTAATAAGCCTTCTCCCTACTTGGTATGTTTGGATTCTCTTGGTGTAGTTGGGGCTTGAGTGTTACTGTCCCATTTGTGGATGGAGTATCCTCTCAGGATGTCTGGTAATTTGGTCACACTCTACCATGTTGTGCCAAGCATTTTGTAGGTGTTAACCGAACAGCACAAAGTATAATTCAATAAGACAGGACACAACTGGAACAAACAAGAATGTACATACAACACTGATAATCACAATAAAAGAGAAAGCACAGTGCTTTGTGTTTTGTACCTGGTTGTGTTGTATTTTATGCCTTTAAATCAATGCAGAGGAGAGAGATCTACATAACCAGACATCATGAAAAGAGAGATCATGAGGAGACAAAGAAACAGCCCACAAATCAAAGAAAAGCAGGCATCACCAGAAAAGGAAGGAAACGAGTTAGAGGCATACAACCTACCAGAGCAAGAATTCAGACTAATGATCATAAGATGGCTAAAAAAATAAGGAAGACAAATTTGACAATATGAGTAAGAACCAAGAGGAAATGAAGATGAACTAAGAAGAAATGAAAAAAAGACATCACTACTATAAAGAACTCAATATAAACTATCAAAAGTAGGCTAGATGAAGCAGAGGACAGAATCAGTGAGCTAGAAGACAAGATGGAAAAATATACCCAATTAGAGCAGCTTCTAGAAAAAAAATTAAAAAGCCAGAAGAGAGCCTACGGGAATTTTGGGCCATTACAAAACAAAACAATATTAGAATCATAGGGGTTCCAGAAGGAAAGAAAACTGAGGAAGGCATAGAAATACTGTTTCAAGATATAATGACATGAAATTTTCCAGAGATAGAGAAGAAAAAACCCACATAAATACAAGAAGCTCGCAGAGTCCCAAGCAAAATGAATCCCAAAAGACCAACACCTAGGCACATTATAATTGAATTGCAAAATATCAACGACAAAGCAAGAATCTTAAGAGCAGCCAGAGAGAGACAGAAGGTTACATATAAAGGAACCCCCGTCAGACTAGCAACTGATTTCTCCACAGAAACTCATCAGGCCAGAAGGGAATGGGATGAAATATACAAAGTCATGCAAAGGAAAGGTCTGAATCCAAGAATACTATACCCTGCAAGGCTATCAATCAAAATTGAAGGTGAAATCAAGAGCTATACATACAAAAAAAGACTAGAGGAATTTGTCTCCACCAAACCAACAATGCAAGAAATGCTAAAGAGTTTACTGTAAAAATAAACAAATAGGAAGCAAAGAAGGAACACAGGGGTATAGAAAAAAATGGCATCAAATACCAACCTATCAATAATAACTTTAAATGTAAATGGTTTAAAGTTCTAATCAAAAGACAGAGGGTATTAGATTAGATAAGAAAGCAAGAACCATACATCTGCTGTCTTCAAGAAACCCACTTCAGAAAAAATGATGCACACAGGCTGAGGGTGAAGGGATGGAAAAAGGTTTTCCAGGCGAACAAAAATGATAAAAAGGCTGCAATACTTATATCTGACAAATTAGATCTCAAAGTGAAGGACATAAAAAGAGATAATGAAGGCCACTTCATTATACTAAAGGGAGCAATCCAACAAGAAGAAATAACCCTGGTAAACATATATGCACCCAATGTGAGAGCACCCAAATGCATAAAAAAAAAAAAAAAAAAAAAAAAAAAACTGCTGGAGGACATTAAGGGAAAGATTGATTGTAATACAACCATAGTAGGATATTTTAATACCCCACTGTCATATTTGGACAAATCACCTAAACAAAAAATCAGCAAAGAAATATTAATCCTAAATGACTCGCTGGACCAGATGGAATTAATTGACATCTTCAGAACATTCCACCCCAAAGCCACAGAATATACATACTTCTCAAGTGCACAGGGGTCATTTTCAATGATAGACCACATGTTGGGACATAGGCAAAGTCTCTTCAAATTCAAGAAGATAGAAATCATATCAAGCATCTTTTCAGATCATAGTGGCATAAAACTGGAAATTAACTACAATAAACATAATCCAAAGAAATCAAACACATAGAGACTAAACAGTATGCTATTAAACAAGGACTGGTTTACCAGAGAAATTAAGTAAGAAATTAAAAACATCCTGGCAACAAATGACAATGAAAACACGACAACCCAAAATCTATGGGACACTGTAAAAGCAGTCTTGAGAGGGAAGTTCATATCTGTACAAGCCTATTGCAAAAAACAAGAAAGAAAGGTAGCACATTATCTAACTCTAAAACTCAGAGTTAGAAAAAGAGCAACAAGAAAAGCCCAGTGTAAGCAGAAGGAAAGAAATAATTAAAATCAGAGTGGACATAAACAACATAGAGACAAAAGAAACAATACATAAGATCACAAAACCAAGAGGTGGTTCCTTGAAAGGATAAACAAGATTGATGAACCTCTAGCAAGGCTAACCAAGAAACAAAGAGAGAGGACCCAAATAAACGAAGTTAGAAACAAAAGGGGTAAATTAACAACACACCCACACCGAAATACAAAGGATTGTTACAAAATACTATGAGCAACTCTATTCCAACAAACTGCAAAACCTCAAAGAAATGGACATATTCCTAGAAAAATACAACCTTCCAAAACTCAATCATGAAAAATCTAAAAATCTCAATAGACCAGTTACTTGGGAAGAAATTGAAACAGTCATCAAAAACTTCCAGCAAACAAAAACCCAGGGCCAGATGGCTTCACAGGAGAGATTTACCAAACATTCAAGGAAGAACTAAAACCTATCCTCCTCAGACTATTCCAAAAATTTCAAGAGGAAGGAACACTTCCAAACTCCTTTTATGAAGCCTGCATAACCCTAATACCAAAACCAGATAAAGACATCTCAATGAAAGAGAATTACAGGCCAATATCCCTCATGAACATAGACGCCAAAATCCTCAACAAAATTCTAGCAAATCGGCTCCAGCAGCACATCAGAAAGATAATGCACCATGACCAAGTAGGATTTATTTCAGGAATTCAAGGATGGTACAAAATCCGCAAATCAATAAAGGTGATACATCACATAAAGAAATTAAGAGACAAAAATCATATGGTCATATCAATTGATGCAGAAAAAGCATTTGATAAAATACAACAGCGTTTCCTGATAAAAACTCTCAACAAGGTGGGAGTACAAGGATCATACCTCAGCATAATAAAAGCTATATATGATAAACCCACAGCCAGCATCATACTCAATGTGCAAAAACTAAAGCCATTCCCTCTTAGAACAGGAACAAGACAAGGATGCCCACTCTCACCACTCCTGTTTCACATTATACTGGAAGTACTCGCCATTGCAATTAGACAAGAAGAGGAAATGAAAGGCATCCAAATTGGAAAAGAAGTAAAGTTATACTTATTTGCAGATGACATGATATTGTATATAAAAAAACAAAAGACTCCATCAAAGAACTAATATACTTAATAAATGAATTTGGCAATGTAGCTGGACACAAAATTAACGCCAGAAGGTCTATGGCATTTCTGTACACCAACAATGAATTTACAGAAACAGAGACCAAAAAAAAGCAATCCCATTTAACATCACACCAAAAAAATTAAGATACCTGGGAATAAATTTAACTAAGCAGGTAAAAGACCTATATACGGAAAACTACACAACACTGAAAAAAGAGATAGAGGAAGATGTAAAGAGATGGAAGAAAATACCATGTTCATGGATTGGTAGAATCAACATCATCAAAATATCCATATTTCCCAAAGCAATTTATAGGTTCAATGCACTCCCCATGAAAATACCAATGGCATATTTCACTGACCTAGAAAGAACTCTCAAAAAATTCATTTGGAATAATAAAAGACCTCGAATAGCATCCAGCAATCCTGAGAAAGCAGAGTAAAGTAGGTGGGATCTCAATACCAGATTTCAAGCTGTATTACAAAGCAATTGTTCTCAAAACAGTCTGGTACTGGCACAAGAACAGACATATAGATCAATGGAATAGAATAGAGAATCCAGATATCAATCCAAAACACTATGCTCAGTTAATATTTGACAAAGGAAGCACGAATATACAATGGAGTCAAGATAGTGTCTTCAATAAATCGTGTTGGAAAAACTGGACAGATACATGCAAAAGAATGAATCTAGATCACCAACTTACTCCATATGTAAAAATAAATTCAAAATGGATACAGGACTTAAACATAAGACGGGAAACAAATAAAAATACTAGAGGCATTAACAGGCAGCAAAATCTCAGACATTTGCCAAAAAATCTTCTTCACCGATACTGCCCCTAGGGCAATGGAAGCTAAAGAGAAAATAAAGAAATGGGACTACATGAAAATAAAAAGTTTTTTTTTTCACAGCAAAAGAAACCATCAACAAAAACAATAAGAAAGCCCATTGTAATGGAGTACATATTTGCAAATTATATTACTGATAAAAGTTTAATCTCCAACATCTACAAACAGCTTATTTAACTCAATAAAAGGAAAATAAATGAGGCAATTAAAAAATGGGCAATGGAACTAAATAGAATCTTCTCGAAAGATTACAGAAGGATAGCCAAGAGGCACATGAAAACATGGTCAAAGAAACTACTTATCGGAGAGATGCAAATCAAAACAACGATGCCATTTAATCTCACACCTGTCAGAATGGCCAACATTAACAAATCAACAAACAATAAGTGTTGGCGAGGTTGAGGAGAAAAAGGAACCCTCGTGTACTGCTGGTGGGAATGCAGACTGGTACAACCCCTGTAGAGAACAGTATGGAGTTTCCTCAAAAAACTGAAAATGGAACTCCCATTTGACCCAGTAATCCCACTAGTAGGACTATATCCCAAGAAAATAGGAACACCAACCAGAAAGGATATATGCACCCCTATGTTCATAGCAGCACAATTTACAATAGCTAGGATTTGGAAAGAGCCTAGGTGTCCATCAGCAGATGATTGGATCAGTAAACTATGGTACATCTACACAATGGAATACTATGCTGCCATCAAAAAGAAGGAATTCTCATCATTTGCAGCAACCTGGATGCAATTGGCGAACATCATCCTGAGTGAAATAAGCCAGTCAATGAAAGAGAAACACCACATGACCTCACTCATTTATGGATAATAAAGAACATTATAAACTCATGAACCATAAAATAGATATAGCGACAGTAAAGCAACAAACATACTTTCTAATTATAGAGGGGAGGGGAAGGAAATATGCGGGAGATAAGAGATCAACAGAAGGACTTGTACACATGCATATAAGTATAACCATTGGACACAAAACTCTGGGGAGGGAGGGCTTGTTTGGGCGGGGGGCAATTGTAATATATGTACACAGATAATAATTTAATAAAAAAAAATAAAAATTATTTGTGTTTATGTTTTTTGTGGGTTGGTTTTTTTTTTTCCAAGAAGGAGAATAGAAGAGAGCAGATAGACTTGAATTTAGGGAGTGAAGCTAAACAGGAGAAGAAAAGAGCAAGAGATAAGAGGAAAATAACATCATAAAAAAATTAACTAGCTAAGAAAGAGAAGGATGCATGGATTCAGAGCAGGGGAGAGGAAATTAGATATATGAGTAAGCCAACAGAGAGTATGATAATAATAACACATCAATAAAGCAGGTAAAGAAGATCAATTTTTAACAAGGGGTAAAAAGAAAAGAAAAAAAACTTAAGTGGGGACAGGAGAAGAGGAAACAAGAAGAAAAAGGGAGGTGTGCGAAAGAAAATATGAAAAAAATAAGATGAAATAAAATAACAGAAAAAATAGAATGAATAAAATAACATTAAAACATAAAATAAAAAAAATAATAAATAAATAAATAAAATATAAGAAAGTAGAAGTGAAGGCCATAACAATAGATAGGAAGGCCACTTCATAATATTAAAGGTATCAATACAACAAGAGGATATAACCCTGATAAACATCTATGCACCCAATGCAGGAGAACCCAAATACACACACACACACACACACACACACACACAAACAAACAAACAAAAAACACAAAGAAAAACAAAACAACTTCTTGAAGATAACAAGAAAGAGATCAACAGCAAAAGAATCATATTGTGGGACTTTAATACACCACTGACATCACTGGATAAATCCTCTAGACAAAAAATCAGTAAAGAAACAACAATCATTAATGACTCACTAGATTAAATGGACTTAATGGACACCTTCAGAACATTTCACCCCAAAGCCATGAAATATATGTTTTTCTCAAGTGCAAATGGGACATTTTAAAAAATAGAACACATTTTGGGTCACAAGCAAAGTCTCCCCAATTTCAAGAAGATTGAAATCATACCAAGCCTATTCTCAGAAAACAATGGAATAATATCAGAAATAAACAACAGTAAAAGCAATAAAAATCTCAAACACTTGGAATTTGAATAGTATGCTATTAAATTATGATTTGGTTACCAAAGAGATCAAACAGAAAATTAAAAACATCCTGAAAACTAATGACAATTAAAAAAAAAAAAAACCACAACAATCCAAAATCTGTGGGACACAGGAAAGCAAACCTGAGAGAGAAGTTTTACAGGCCCACCTTAAAAAAAATAATAAATTGTACCAAATCATATAACTCTACAACTCAAAGTATTAGAAAGAGAGAAATAAGAAGGAGATAATAAAGGAGATAATATAGGAGATAATAAAGGAGATAATAAAGGAGATCCACAGGAAGGAGATAATAAAGATCAGATCAGAAATAAATGATATAGTGTCCAAAAAAACCCCAAGAAAGACCAATGAAACCAAGAGCTGGTTCATTGAAAGGATAAACAAGATTGATAAACTTCTACAATTCTCAGAAAAAGCAAAGAGAGAGGACTCATAAATACAGAAATGAAAGAAGTGAAATAATAATATACCCCACAGCAATACAAAGGATTGTTTAAAAAAATACTATGAACAAACCTATTCCAACAAAGTAGACAGCCTGGAGGAAATGGATATGTTCCAAGAAAAATGCAACCTTTCAAAATTCAATCAGAAAGAATCTAAACATCTCAATAATCTGATAACTGTGGGGAAAATTTAAGCAGTCATCTAAAAGCTCCCAGCAAACAAATGCCCATGGCCAGACATCTTCACAGGGCAGTTAAACCAAACATTCAAGGAAGAACTAAAACCTATCCTCTGCATACTACTTAAAAAATTCAAATGGAAGGAAAACTTCCATGCTCATTTTATGAAGCCAGTACCAAATTTGGTACCCCAATACCAAAACCAGATAAAGACAACACAATGAAAGAGAATTATAGGCCAATATTCTCCATGAACATAGATAACAAAATTCTCAACAAAATTCTAGCAAATAAGATCCAGCAGTGCATCAGAAAGATCATACACCATGACCAAGTAGCTTTTATTCCAGGGATGCAAGGATGATACAATATCTGCAAATCAATAAACGTGATACATCACATAAACAAATTAAGAGACAAAAATCATATAATCATATCAATTGATGCAGAAAAATCATTTGACAAAATCCAACACCCTTTCTTGATGAAAACTCTCAGCAAGTGGGAATAGAAGGAACATACCTCAACATAATAAATGCCATATATGACAAACTCACAGGTAACATTATACTCAATGGACAAAAACTAAAGCCATTTCCTCTAAGAACAGGAACAAGACAGGGATGCCCAGTCTCACCATGCCTGTTTGACATAATACTGGTAGTACTATCCATTGTGATCAGAAAAGAAGAAGAAATAACAAGCATCCAAATTGGAAAAGAAGAAGTAAATGTCCTCATTCGTAGTGACATGATACTATACATAGAAAACCATAGACTCCATAAAAATGATTAGAATCAATAAATGAATTTGGCAATGTAGAAGGATACAAAATTATTGTCAAGAAATCTGTGGCATTTCATTATACCAATAGTGAACTTACAGAAAGAGAGACTAAAAAAGCAATCCCATTTACCATTGCACCAAAAATATTAAGATACCTAGGAATAAATTTAAGAAGGCAAAAGACCTATATGCGAAAAACTACAGGACACTGAAAAAAGAGCTAGAGGAAGACATAAACCAATGGAAGAACATACCTTGTTTATGTATTGGAAGAATCAACATTATCAACATGTCCACACTACCTAAAGCAATCTATGGTTGAATGCAATCCCCATTAAAATATCAAGGGCATATTTCACAGACCTAGAACAAACTTTCCAAAAAATCATCTGGAATAAAAAAGACCCAAATAGCTGTAACAATCCTGAGAAAGAAGAACAAAGTAGGTTGGATCTCAATACCAGATACTAAGCTGTATTACAAAGCTACTGTTCTTAAAACAGCCTGGTTATGGTACAAGAGCAGACATATAGATCAATGGACTAGAATAAGGAACCCAGAAATTGACCCAAAACACTATGCCCAATTAATATTTGACAAAGAAGGCATGAACATACAATGGAGTCATGACAGTCTCTTCAATAAATGGTTTGGGGCAAATGGGCAGATACATACCAAAAAAAAAAAAAATGAAACTAGATCACCAGCTTACACCATACACAAAAATAAACCCAAAATGATTAAAGGACTTAAACATAAGACTAGAAACCATAAAAATACTAGAGGCATCAACAGGCAGCAAAATCTCAAACATATGCTGAAGCAATTTCTTCCCTGATACTGCTCCTAGGGCAATAGAATCTAAAGAGAAAATAAACAAATAGAACTACATCAAAATAAAAAGCTTTTGCACAGCAAAGGAAACCATCAACAAAACAACAAGAAAGCCCACAGCATGGGAGAACATATTTGCCAATGTTATAACTGAATAAGGGGTAATCTCCAACATTTACAGAGAAGTCATACAACTTAACAAAAGGAAGATAAATAATCCAATAAAAAAATGGGCCATGGACCTAAATACATACTTTTCAAAAATAGACAGAAGGAAGGCTGAAACATATGAAAACATGCTCAAAGTCACTAATTATCTGAGAGATGCAAATCAAAATGACAATGCGGTATAATCTCATACGTGTCAGAATGGCTGTCATCAACAATCCAACAAAGGTCAAGTGCTGGCAAGGATTCGGAGAATAAGGAACCCTCATGCACTGCTGGTGGGAATGCAGATTGGTGCAACCACTGTGGAGAACAGTATGGAGATCCTCAAAAAACTCAAAATGGAGCTCCCATTTGACCTCATGATCCCCCTTCTAGGAATATATCCCAAGAAATAAGAAACACCCATAAGAAAGAATATATGCACCCCTATGTTCATAGCAGCACAATTTACCGTAGCTAAGGTTTGGAAATAACCTAAGTGTCCATCATCAGATGAGTAGATTTAAAAAATGTGGTATATCTACACAATGGAATACTATGCTGTGATAAAAAAAAGAAGGAATTCTTACCATTTGCAACAGCATGGATTGAACTGGAGAGCATTATGCTAAGTGAAATAAGCTAGTCAGAGAAAAATAAATATCACTCATTCATGGAATATAATGAAGAACATAAACTGATGAAGAAAAAAACACAGATTCAGAGACAGAGAAACATAGGTCAGACTTTCAGACCTCAGAGGGAAGGTAGGGGAGGGTGGGGTAAGGGGGATGGTTCAACCAAAGGACTTGTATAGATGCATATAAGCCTAACCAATGAACACAGACAACAGGGGGGTGAGGGCACAAGTGGAGAGTTGAGGAGTAATGGGGGGATGAGGACACATATGTAATACCTTAATAAAAAAATTAAAGTCAAAGATAAAAAAAAGTGAAGTGTTGTTCGCTCTAACCGAGTTTTAATGTCCTATGGGGGCTGGTTTAAGACCCAGTTCTTCTGTTCTGTCTGCCACTTCTGAGTTTCCTGTTAAGATAGTTATGTGCTGGCCACTGTTAGGTACTTTCTTTGGTGTTCAGCACCATGTTGATGTTCCAAGTGATTCACTGCTCTCTGTTTGTGACTGTCTCCATAGGTCTTGCCTGAAAGTAGGTGGCATCAATCTTCCTGCTTTGCCTGTCTGCCTGCTGTCAATCTTAATCACTTAAGCTTCTGTTTCTGTGAAGGCTTTAGGTGGAGGTGCTGTTGTATATTTTTCTGGGGTGGAAATGCCACTCTTCCAACCCAGTTCTTGAGGGCTCTTTGGGACTTTTCAGAGCCTTTGTTTCCTTTGTGAAGCTCAAAAAGCAGGCAGGGTATGACAGACTATATTAGCTGCCCTGAGGCTGCTGAGAGGGGATTGATCTTCAGGAGAGAAATCACCAACTATGTTTGGAAGGTCATGAGTGTCTCAATGTCAGATTCCTGGTCACCTCTCCCTGCCCAGGTTCCCTTCACAGCCTCTTTCCCAGACCCCACAAGTCTGCATCTCTATCAGCATATCAATCTCCAGTGAGTGTTTGTAATTGAAAGGTCATTTGAACTGGGTTTAGAGAATATAAGCAAAAACAAAACAAAGGCGACTTTGTGTTTTTCTCCCCCTCTACCCACAGTACCATGCTGATCAGCCAGCTGTTCAGGCCACCTTTCTGGGCACAGTGTCTTGCAGCTCTGGACTTAGATATAGATCCCCCTGATGCCAGCAGCCCTGTGGACTTTCTTTCTACAGTTGGATGTTAAGCCTGTTCCTAAGAGGTGTGGACTTGGTGCAATGCAGCTTCCTCGACCCTCTCAGCCCAGTGGTCGTAGGTCTCTCTCTAGCACAGATCCAAAATCCTACCATTCTCCAGGCACCTTCTTCCCTCCTCAGCTGTGAATTGTCTCCCCAGCTGTGTCTAATTCATTAATTCTGTGTGAATGCTCCCTGATTTAGTTGTTCCTCCAATCTGGCTGTGGGACAAGGCTCAGGACGTTTGCCTATTTGGCCATCGTTTTCTGTTCTCCTAGGTTACCTCTCTTAACATTAACTTTTCCCCTTAATTACGTGAATTACAATATGATGGTATTATATTTATTCATACTTTTTTTTTAGCTGGCCTCAGATAAGAGATTGGGCAATCCTTTTTGAAGAAGTGGAAAAGAGGAAAAATGGAAACAGGCAGTGGTCTAAATAAGACAAAGCTAGAAAGAGAGAAGAATCAAGTGGCATCCATCAACCTTCAAAAGGACAATTAGAGACTCCTCATCAAAGTTCCTAGAGCTGAGGAGGAGACAGCTCTGATAAGGAAGCCTAACATCAAGGATAAATAGGAACTAGTCATTGGTGGTAAGGTGAGAGAAGGGATTGTATTCTAGACAGAGGAAATGTTATATGCATCTGTCCTGAGATAGGATGAAGCAGGGAATATCTGAAAATTTGAAATAAGGTCAATGGGGCTTGGTGAGGAATGGGAAAATGGTATCAGAGTAGGCTGAAGAAATAGGCAAGGATCATAAGTGTAACAATATCTTTTGTTGGACTCAGTATCCTGTTGAACATTCATTGAAAGCAAGTTCATGATATTACTAGAAATATTGTATTAGAAAGTCTCCATATTCAGAGTATTATGATAAGTTAAATAAGCCAATCAGAGAAAGATAAATATCACATGATTTCACTCATATGTGTAATATAATGAAAAACACAAACTGATGAACAAAATAGTTCCAGAAACATAGAAGCATCTAACAAACTGTCAAACCTCAGAGGGGAGGCAGAGGAGGATGGGTGGGTGGGAAGATATCAACCAATGAACTTGTACACATATATACATAACCCATGGACACAGACAATAGGGTGATGAAGGCCTGGGGTGGGGGTAGGAGTGGGGACAGGCTGGGAGAGGTCAATGTGGGAAAAAGGGGACATATACAATACTTTCAACAATAAATATTTTTTTAAAAGAAATGTCTTCATATTATCAGGCTTTTGTTATAGTCCACAATCACTCATTTGGGATTTCATTCAACAAGCATATATTGATGTTTATTATGTGCCATGTACTTTGGGCCACTGAGTTATATACATCCCAGATCTTTATAAATTATTGCCACCCACAATATAGGCACTTTGTCAGTCCAGATGTTATGATAGAGTCAGATGCAGATTCTTTTCATCGATATTACCTTACTGGTTTGGAGAACAGGGCCTGATGTCAGTGGCTTTTGCTGCCCAGAATTTGGAAAATATATTCTAAGAATGTCCTTAAGTTTCTGGTATTCAAAAGCAAATGAGAGAAATGAAACTACAGCTATGTCTTCATGACAATGAAACAGTATTTGG
The DNA here is from genome assembly GCA_963924515.1 of Vespertilio murinus. Classification (NCBI taxonomy): domain Eukaryota; kingdom Metazoa; phylum Chordata; class Mammalia; order Chiroptera; family Vespertilionidae; genus Vespertilio; species Vespertilio murinus. Next base: position 53,671,846 of record OZ004710.1, read on the forward strand.
GGAGATGTTAGGTTTAATTCTCAGAGATGTCTTCTCCTCAGCTCTAGAGACTTTGATGAGGAGTCTCTAATTGTCCTTTTGAAGGTTGATGGATGCTACTTGATTCTTCTCTCTTTCTAGCTTTGTTTTATTTAGACCCTCTTTTCCCCCACCACTGCCTCTTTCCATTTTTCCATATCATTGATTCAATTATCCAGCTTGGGTACTCTGCTCTAAATATCAAGGAGAGTAGAACTGCACTCAGATAGGCTAGCCCTGACCCAGAATTGAAAATTTTCAGGTATCTTCATTTTCTTCCCATTCATAAAGAATACTTATGCTGCAGGAATTAAGTCTATGACAACAAAAAGGTATCTTTTTCATCTGGACACTTCTTTAAGAAGCTTTCTCCACCTACTCTGGCCTTCATTGATCTCAACTTTCTATGAATCCTCTCTCTCTCTCTCTCTCTCTCTCTCTCTCTCTCTCTCTATATATATATATATATATATATATATATATATATATATATAATCTTAGTGACCAAATGACCCTATGACATGCACTGACCACCAGGGGACAGACATTCAATGCAGGAGCTGCCCCCCTGGTGGTCAGTGTGCTCTCACAGCAGGAGCACCAATCAGCCAATGGAGGGGCACCAGAAGCAGGGCTCACTGGTCACCGCAGCCCAGAGACCACAGCAGATCAGCAGTGAGCCTACTGAGTGGTGGTGAAGGCAGGCTCAGTGGGGCTGGGATGAGCAGCAGCAACAGGCAAGAGCAGCAGGTGGTATTGGACTGCCAGTTTCTATCTGATCCCCACAGGCCACACTGAGTGACCCCACTGATGCACAAATCTATGCACCAGGCCTTTAGTATGCTATATTGAATAAGAATCATAGGCTTTAGCTCTTGGTCATATATTATATTGAGTTAGTTTCTAATTCTTTAATATATATTGATTTTGTTTCCCTAACAGTATTGCAAACTTCCTCTGGGAAGGAACTATGACCTTACTTTATTTTCTATCACACTTAAAGTTGAGCAAAATGGTAGGCATACAGTCCAGCCATTTAATGGATATTTTATTGAATTAGTAATGCCTGCTACCTTATTGTACATGAGATTAACAAAGAAAGACTGCCATATTCCTCCTTTTTATCACTAGAGGACACTATAATGTTTAGTGATATTTTTTTCTTAATCTCTACCTCAGTTGTCTTTCTATTTGTAAACTAGGATGGAGACATGGATTTAGATTAAATATCCCCTTTTCATGCCAAATCATGCTCCTTTGTGTGGCAGCATCCATTATACAAATATACCATTGCCTAATCTGTATATCAGGGAAATTGAGAGCCAAGCCATATTCTTAATGAGTGGTGATATCCTTTTTTGTTTCTTTACCCTCAAAACTAGCCCTGGAGGAGAACAATAATGGAAGAAAATTAGAATATAGTTTAAATAAAAGAGATAGATATCACCTGAGGCTAAAAATTAACTTAATCATATCTTTAGATTGTTGAGACTAAATGGCAAGAGTTCAGGGAGGAGCATTATATAAAGATGAAGACATCCCTTAATCTTGAAAACCTGTGCTTGGGAATCAAGATGGGAGATTGAGTTGCAGATGTTATCAGAAAAAGAAAGCATGAGATTAGTAGTGGAGAAAAAAAATAAAAAGCTAAAGAAGCAAAGTAGGTGTATTTATTTTATATTGTTGCTATAACAAATTATAGCAAACTTGATGGCTTCATACAATGCACATTTATCATTTTATAGTTCTATAAGCCAAAAGTCCAAAATGAGTCTAACCAAGATTAAAATAATGTGTAGACATGGCTGCATTTATTTATGAAAGCACTAGTGCAGAAACCATTTCTTTTTGTTTTCCAGCTTCTAGCATCTTTCTGCACTCCTTGGTTCAAGGACCCCTTCCTTATTCAAATAATCAATCAACCATATATGGAAAATTTGGTTGAAAATTATACAGATGACATAGGAGACATGGGTCAGGAAATGCTGAATGAGAGCTAATGCCCTCCTAAAGATGTAAAAAGCCTAAATTCCCTCATCAGATGAGTGGATTAAAACACTTTGGCACATTTACATAATGGGATTCTATGCTGCTGTAAAAAGGAAGGAACTCCTACCATCTGCAACAGCATGGATGGAGCTGGAGAGCATTATGCTAAGTGAAATAAGTGAGTCAGAGAAAGATTAATATCATATGATCTCACTCATTTGTGGATTATAACGAACAACATAAACCTATGAACAAAAATAGACCTAGAAACAGGGAAGCACCAATTAGATGTTCAAACCTCATAGGAAAGGCAGGAGAGGGCAAAAATAAGGGGGAGAGATCAACCAAAAGACCTGTATGCATGTATATAAGCATAACCAATGGATACAGACACTGAGGGGTGATGGTATGAGTGGGGGGATAAGGGAACAATTGGGAAATAAGGACACATTTGTAATACCTTAATCAATAAAGAAAAAACATTATGTAAATTTTATCATAGACAGAATATTTAAGAGCCTAGTTATGCTTTTTAAAAATAATTTTATTATCTCTAATGCATATAAATATATTGTTTTGTACATGTAATGTGTTTTCTTTGTTTTTCTAGTAAAAGGTTGTACTAAGTTATGTGACTTAAGATGTAATATAAGATAAATTCCATGTAAGCAATTTTATGAATGTTCTTACATTTAGCCTATTCTCAAAGCTAATTGTTTAATGTTTCTTTCATCCTTGACTTCATATCCTTCTGGTTTATTCTGGGCTACTTCCCTCCTTTCTTATTTTTCCCATTACTTACGGTTCCTAGCCATTTTTTCTTTGGCCCTATGCTGATATTAGACACATTTTTGACTGATCAACTAATAAAATAAATAGATAATCCTAGAAAATACACATTTTGGGGGCATGGGTTCTGTTTAGGAAAGCCCTTAAATATTTAGTCCCATGCTAGTGAGATTTCATGCCTGAAGACATTATTTTAATGGTTCCTGTAGCCAATTCCCTCCCTGGAGCTCCTCTATGTTTCCAATGACATGTGGCACGTTTAGAAAAAATATTTTTGGAGGATACTATATAACTTGTCTGATTACTTTCTAAATTATTTTGATCAAGAGTCATGGATTTTATTTTTATGTGGACTGTAGTATAATTCTAGTTTATGACTGCAGTATGTGCTCTTTATCCTGGAGGTTATTTTATAAAAGTAGTTTAGATGAACGCAGAAAAAGACAACCAGATGGATACCAACCTTCAATTTCTGATATTGGAGAAAGAACTCCCTTGTTTCTCTCCTACTGATAGTGGGTCAATACTCTCATCTTTATACATGAAAGAAGGCACATAACCATCCCTGCAGACAAAGCATGCTTTCATTAATTGTGTTCTTAGTCCTCAACTAGTCCTCCATTCCCATGGCCTCATCTCTCTCAGAAAGGCTTACAAAGAAACAGGGTTTTAAAATTGAGAATAACTGCTAATGACTTTATGATCCTTAAGCAAAACTTTCTTTGCCCAATAAGGTGGCAGAGGGGGAGTATGCAGGGCACTTGGCTTCCTTCAGTCACTGGGGAACTCCCCCTCTGCTGCTGTGGAGGGTGCCTTTCTCAGCAGAGGCAGCCACAGAGATCCAAGCACCCATGTACTCCCTCTCTGCTTCCAAGGGTGCCTGTGAGGAAGCTTGCTTATTCATCGCCTCCTTGGAGACTGACAGCAGGGAAGAGGAAGTACTCCTCCTCCCTGTCAGGTCAACCTTTGAGAGAGATGCCCTCCATGGTGGCAGAGGGGGAGTGCCCCAGTGACCAAAGCAAGCCCAGTGCCCCACACGCTCTGGGCTCCTCCAGGCCTCTCTCTGTAGAGGCAGAGACAGAGGGAGGGGAAGTGTGTGGGGCACCTCTGAGTCTACTGCCACCATCTTTGTGGCTATGGGTGCCACCATTTTTGTCACAGAGTGATGGTCAATTAGCATATAACACTTTTATTAGTATAGATTGTTAATCCTTACCCAAGAATATTTTTTCCATTGATTTTTAAAGAGTGGAAGGGAGGGAGATACAGATAGAGAGAAACATCTATGTGAGAGAGATATATCCATTTGTTTCCTCCCACTCATGGCCCAGGGTCCAGGGATAAGCCTGCAACCTAGGTACATGCCCTTTACTGGAATGAAATCTGGGACCCTTCATTCCATGGGCCAACACTCTACCCACTGAGCCAAACTGCTAGGGTTCTTATTTTACGGTATTGTTGGCTTTCTAAGGTGTTTTATGTTATTACGTCCTGTGGTTTTGTTTGGTTATCTCTTAATTATTTATGTGATGAATCATATAAATAATAAATAATTGGAAAATAGCTTCTATTAGGTCTTTTTTTTTAAATTATTTTTTTTATTAAGGTATTATCTGTATACATAGCTTATCATTGCCCCCCCCCCATAGATGCCCTCCCTCCCCAGAGTTTTGTGTCCATTGGTTATTCTTATATGCAAGCATACCAGTCCTTTGGTTGATCTCTTATCTCTCCCAGATCTCCCTACCCTCCCCCCCCGCTGTCATTTGACAGACTGCCTGTTGTTTTACTGTCACTATATCAATCTTTCTGTTCATTCGTTTATAATGATCTTTAATATCCATAAATGAGTGAGGTCATGTAGTGTTTCTCTTTCATTGACTGGCTTATTTCACTCAGCATGATGCTCTCCAATTCCATTCAAGTTACTGCAAATGATGAGAATTCCTTCCTTTTTATGGCAGCATAGTATTCCATGGTGTAGATGTACCATAGTTTTCTGATCCATTCATCTGCTGACGGGCACCTAGGCTGTTTCCAAATTCTATTAGGTCTTGAAGTAGGTAATATAATCTTATGTAATAAAGAGGGAATATGCTAGTTGGTGCTCACACCACTGCAAAGATGGCAGTGCCCACAGCCAGTAAGGAGGGAATATGCTAATTGACTGCCCCACCCTCAAAGATGGCAGTGCTCACAACCAATAAGTAGGAAATATTCTAATTGACTGTCACACCTTTAAAGATGGTGGCACCCACAGCCACAAGATGCTGGTGCCCAGTCCTCTCAGCCCCCATGCTGCCCAGGGCCAGCCCGCAGCATAGGCAAGCCTCAGATGGTGGCTGCCTTCCACCCAGGGCCAGCCAGAGGCTCAGGTAACCAGAGCTGGCAGAGACTTTCATTGTCGGCAGTGGCAGCAGCAGAGGTGTAATGTGTCATCACCTTCCCCTGATCACTGGGTCACCTCCCACCCCTGAGGGCTCCTGGACTGTGAGAGGGGGTAGGCTGGGCTGAGGGACCCCCCTCCAGTGCATGAAGTTTCATGCACCAGGCCTCCAGTATAATACATAATAATATTAAAGGTAATTTGCATTCCTTGAACACTCATCAATAAACATCAGAGAAAGATGGCCTCAAAGCTGTGTAGGGGAAATAAGAGGAAATCAATTATAAATATTTTACACACAAACAAGAGTCACTTTAGTTACTAAGAGTTCTTATTCTCATTCATACGCTCTGATATAAAAAAATTATGGAGACTTGTTGATTAATAAAAACATAAAGAATGCAAAAATCCAGCATAATTTCATGTTAATTAGTAATTTCATGATGCTTAGTAACAGATTTTACTCATGTATATACAACATTCAGAGTACTGCAACCTGGACTCTTCTTGCTCAACATGATTATTTCTAGGCTTAGTTGGGCTTGAAATCACACCGTAATTTGTCCAAGGTAGTTTTTGTAAAAACTCTGGCCTCCCAACCAAGCCCTTTTTTTGTGGGTTTCCCCCTCCTCCCTTTGAAACGTGTCATCTGGTTCTTGTCTTATCTATCTATATTAGTAAAAGCCTAGGTGTTCCTCATGCCCTCTCATGATGCCCTCATGTCATGACAAGATGGGCACCCTCACATTGTCCTTAGATTAAGGTGACCCGTCATCCCGCTTTTTAACAATTTGTCCCATGTCCCATGGCATTTTTAAAAAGTCCAAAAGATTTTAAAGAATCTTTCAAAAAAAATCAGGACTTTTTAAAAATGCCACGGGACGTGGGACAAATTGTTAAAAAGTGGGACTGTCCTGCCAAAAGTGGGACGTCTGGTCACCTTACCTTAGATGGCCACCACGAGATGGCTGCCACAAGATGGCCACCACAAGATGGCCACCACAAATGGCTGGCAGGAGAGGGCAGTTGGGGATGATTCAGCCTGCAGGGGAGGGCAGTTGGGGGTGACCAGCCTGGCAGGGGAGAGCAGTTGGTGGTGTCAGGGGAAGGAAATTGGGGCCCATTAGGCTGACAGCAAAGGACAATTGGGATGAGATCATGCTGGAAGGGGAGGGCAGTTGGGGGTGACCAGGATGGCAGCAAAGGGTCACTGAGGGTAACCAGGACTGCAGGGGAGCGCCATTGGGGGTGACCAAGCCTGCAGGGGAGGGCATTTGGGGGTGATCAGGCTGGCAAGGAAGGGAAGTTGGGAGTGACCAGCCTGGCAAGGGAGGGCAGTTGGGGGCCATTAAGCCACAGGGGAGGGCAATTGGGGCCAATTGGTCCCACAGTGGAGGGCAGTTGGGGGAAATCAGGCTGGCAAGAGAGGGCAGTTGTAGATGATTGGGCCAGCATGGTAGCAGTTAGGCATCAATCAGGCTGGCAGCAGAGCAGTTAGGGGGCAATCAGGATGCCAGGCAAGTGGTTAGGAGCCAGCAGTCCCGGATTGTGAGAGTGTTATCCGACTGTGGTTTAGGCGTTTTATGCCATGGGGTCTTGTTAGCATTGGCTTCGATTTGGTTAGGTGTGGTTTGGATGTGGTGGTGGGGCTTGTGTTCCACTTTGGGGAAGCCAAGTGTTGTTTTAATTGTCACCAGGTCTTTGGTGCTATTTATTTTTAAGTGGCCAGTATGCTTCATGGCAGCTCCTGCATTGAGCATCTGCCCTTAGTGGTCAGTGTGCATCAGAGCTACTGGTCAGACAGATGGAAACTTAGCTTTTTACATATAGACAAGAGGTCCAGTGCATGGAATTTGTGCAGGGGAAGTGGGTGTTCCTCAGCCAGGCCTGCACACTCTGACAATCCTGGACCCCTCGGAGGATGTCCAACTGCCAGTTTAGGTTCGATTTCAGCAGTCAGATATCCCTCTTGCAATCTGGAACCTCTGGCTCCTAACTGTTCACCTTCCTGCCTAATCACCCCTAACCAGTCTGCCTGCCTAATCACCCCTAACCACTTGCCTGCCTACCTGATCACCCCTAACCACTGTGCAACCCTGCTTGGTTACACCTAACCCCTCTTCCTGCCTCCCTGATTGTCCCTAACTGCTCACCTGAATGCCTGATCACCCCTTACCACTTCTGCCTCAGCCCCCACTACTGTGGCTTTGTCCAGAAGTTTATTATGCTGTCGGGTCTAATTAGCATATTACACTTTTATTATTATAGATAGGTTATATACAGAGTAAATAAAATAACATATAAGTTATAGCTCTCTCGTTTTGATATCTCTGTGTCAATGTGTGGGATGTAATAACTCCATATAAAATTTAACATGACCATTTTCTCTATTTCATTTGCTTATGCTAACCATGTAGGCTTGAACATTTTCAAGTACCTTTGATTCTTTCTTTAAGTGTTCTTACAACTGTTAATGTGGAAAATGTCCATAAGTGCCCAAGTATTGGTGTGTGTGTGTGTGTGTGTGTGTGTGTGTGTGTGTGTGTGTGTTTTAATAACATCCAGTGGTTCCTAACATTCTATGAACTTCTCCTTCCTCTCTTTTCCTGGAATTAAAATCAAGATGCTAACATTTTCTACTCTTAACTATAATCACAGAATAGAATATTTTTCTTAGTGGTTCAGATAAATGTTCACAGTATCCAGTAACTTTCTAGGATAATCAGTAAGGTCTGTTTGTTCCAAAGTGAGTACCATGGATTATTAGTTCTGAGGGATGTTGCTTAATAGTTGCTGTATGAAAAAAGAAGTATCTGTGATTAAGTAAATTCACGGAAAATACTATATTGAATGCATGTTCTGATCATCTTTTATATGCTAATGTTTTATTAATTTCTATAAAAGGGATATATATGGCAGTATTTGGAACTTGTTTTTCATATAGACTATCTCAGAACACTAGTGACTAGTGTTCCAAAAAGCACATTTTGGGAAATGTTACTTTAGATCAAATCCTATACTAGGCATGTGGAGACATAAGCTTTGGTTCTTCCTCTGCCACAGAGCAGTTGTGTGACCACGGAGAAGTTGCCTTTATGCCTCTTTTGTTTCTTGATTTATAAAAAGATTATGAAGTGAACTAGATCAGAGTCAGGGATAGGGATCATTTATCAGAATTAATTCTGAGACTTTCTCAACCCTCCTAACCAAGATTCAACATATTTCTCTGACCTCACTGAAATTCAACACTGCCATTACTTTGGGAGTATAGTTTTCCTTATCTGTGTTGAAAAGCATAGGACTGGATCCTCTTTGAGCTCACTTCCATCTCACACATACCATGTATTTTACTGACAGTCAGTCACACCAAAGTTGAATATGGCTGTCTGAAAGGACAATGATGATTTTGTGGTGTTATATTCCTTGATAACAGAATTTGTCAAATAATTTATGCTATGTAGAATTAGTTATAAATGTATCTATTTTAGAAATATGTGCCTTAGGTAGTACTTCCTAGAAGCTAAGCCTGAGTTTAGGAATCTTATGTAAAAATAGTGTACTGATGGGGTGAACCCAAGAATAACCTGTAAGGAATTAAGGAAAATAGGACAAGGAAGGAGAAGCAGCTAAGTAAGGGATGGCTTCAGGAAAAGCATATCCTTATCCCACCAGGGCTTTCGGATCATGAATTACATTGCAGAGTTTGTCTTGATCAGAGGCCAGAAGAATGGACTTTTGTACTCCTGTAATTATTAGTCATTGGCTGAGTTTCCTTTGGAATGAGTATTGTAACCTGCCTTGCATATGCAGCTGAGGAGCTCTTATCAGCTCTCGAGAAGTGTGCAGCAGTAAGCCATTAGCAGCCAATTCTCATAGAAGCTGGGTAATGATGGAATGGCCCAGTAAAGGGGAGCTTTTTAAAAATTAAATTTTATTGGGGGACATTAGTCAACATGAACATATAGATTTCATGTGTGGGTTACTAAATTACAAAATCTGTATATAGGACCAACCAAAGTCAAATCTTCTTCTGTCTCTTCTTATTAGGACCTCTTTATTCCCCTACCCCCTCCCTCTGGCAAAAACCACACTGCTATTTGTGTTCATAAAGTTTCCATTTTATATTCCATATATGAGTGAAATCGTATAGTTCTTGGCTTTTTCTGTCTTATTTAACTTCACACAGTTGTTGTAAATGATGCTATTTCAGCCTTACTTATGGCCGTGTAGTACTCCATTGTGTACATAAACCACATCTTCTTTATCATAAGGCACTTTGGCTGTTTCCAAATCTTGGGCATCGTGAATAATGCTGCAATGAACATACCGTAGTTGATTTCAAGTTTTTCAGGTATATACTCAGGAGTGGGGTTGTTGGGTAGTATGGTAGCTCTATTTTTAATTTTTTGAGGAATCACCAGATTGTTTTCAATAGTGACTGTACCAGTATGCATTCCCACCAGCAGTAAATGAGGGTTCTCTTTTTCCCACAACCTCTCCAACACTTGTTGCTTGTCTTGTTGAGAATGGCCACTCTGATTGGTGCAAGGTGATATCTCATTGTAGTTTTAATTTGCATTTCCCTGATTGCCAGTGAGGTTGAACATCTTTTCATATATCTATTGACTGTTTGTATGTCTTCTTGGGAGAGGTGTATTTTCAGATCCTCTGCCCAATTTTTGATTAGATTATTTATTTATTTGGTGTTGAGTTTAACAAGTTCTTTATATATTTTGGAAATTAAACCTTTGTCAGAGCTACTGTTTGCAAATATCATCGCCCATCTGGTTGGCTGCCTGTTTGTTTTATTGTCCATGTCTTTTGCTGTGCAGAAGCCCTTCAGTTTGACAAAGTCCCATTCATTTATTTTTGCCTTTACCTCCCTTACCTTTGGGGTCAAGTCCATAAAATGTTCTCTACCACCCAGGTCCATAAATTCAGTGTCTATGTTTTATTTTTTCTATGTGACTTATAGTTTTGGGTTATATGTCTAAGTCTTTGATAAATTTTGAATTAATTTTTGGGACAAACTGCAATCTAGTTTCATTCATTTGCATCTAGCTTTCCAGTTTTCCCTGAACCATTTATTCAAGAAACTATCCTTACTCCAATGTGCATTTCTGGCTCCTTTATAAAAAAATTATCTGTCCATATACATGTGGTGTTAAAGCTGGCTCTCTATTCTGTTCCATTGATCTGTGTATCTGTTTCTCTACCAATACTATGCTGTTTTAATCATCTTAGATCTGTAATCTATTTTGAAGACAGGTAACATAATACCTCCAGCATCATTCTTTTCCTTCCTTCCTTCCTTCCTTCCTTCCTTCCTTCCTTCCTTCCTTCCTTCCTTCCTCCCTCCCTCCCTCCCTCCCTCCCTCCCTCTCCCCTCCCTCCCTCCCTCTCCCCTCCCTCCCTCCCTCCCTCCCTCCCTCCCTCCCTCCCTCCCTCCCTCTCTTTCTTTCTTTCTTTCTTTCTTTCTTTCTTTCTTTCTTTCTTTCTTTCTTTCTTTCTTTCTTTCTTTCTTTCTTTCTTTCTCTCTTTCATATGTGGTTCAATACAAATTTGATGATTTCTTGTTCTATTTCTTAAAAAATGACATTGGCATTTTTGATGGGGAGTGCATTAAATTTGCATATTGCTTTGGGTAAAATTGCTATTTTCACTATGTTGATTCTTCCAGTCCATAACGCGGGATATTTTTTCCATTCCCTTGTGTCTTTTTCAATATCTTTTAATTATGTTTTGTAATTTTCAGTATATATGTCTTTCACAATCTTTGTTAAGTTTATTCCTAGGTATTTTATTCTTTTGATTGCTGTTGCAAAATGGTTTTCTCCATTTCTGTATCAGAAGTTTTGCTATTGGTATACAGAAAGGCAATGGATTTTTGCACAGATTTTGTATCCTGCAACTTGACTGTATTATTGTTTTTTATTGTTTCCAGTAGGTTTTTTTTTGGTAGAGCCTTTTGGGATTTTTACAGATAGCATAATGACATTGGCAAAAAAAAAATGGCAGTTTGACTTCCCTATTTGGATGCCTTTTATTTCTTCCTCTTGCCTTATTGCTCTGGCTAGAACGTTCAGTATTATCTGTACTAATAAAGGGGTAATATGCAAATTGTTTAGGATACCCTCACAATAACGACCTAACAGCAGGCTGCATGAGGCAACCAGGCTGGCGGGGGGGGGGGCAGTGAGGGGAGATTAAGCCAGTGGAGGGGCAGTTGGGGATGGCCAGACCATCAGGGGGGATAGTTAGGGGTGACCAGGCCAGCAAGCAGAGGAGGTTAGGGGTGATCAAGCTGTCATGGGGGCAGTTAGGGGCAATCAGGCAGGAGGCAGGTGAGCAGTCAGGAGCCAACGGTCTCTGATTGTGATAGAGATGTCCCCAGGATCAAGCCTAAACCAGCAGTCTGACATCCCCTGAGGAGTCCTGGTTCGGAGAGGGTGCAGACAGGGCTGAGGTACTCCTCTGAACCCTGTTCATGAATTTCGGGCACCAGGTTTCTAGTGTTGAATAAGAGTAGACATCCTTTTCTTGTTCCTGATTTTAGAGGAAAAGCTTTCATTTTTTTAGCATTGAGTATGATATTGGCTGACGGTTCATCATATATGGCCTTTAATATGTTGAGGTACTTCCCTTATAATTATTTTATTGAGCATTTAATAATAAATGGATGCTATATCTTGTCAAATGCTTTTCTGCATCTGTTGACAAAATCATATGATTTTTATCCTTTTTAATTAATGGGGTGTATTACATTGAATTATTTGTGAATGTTGAACTATGCTTGTGTCCTTGGAATGAGTCCCACTTGATTGTGATATATTTGATTAGCTAGTATTTTTTAATGATTTTTGCATATGTATTCATCAGGGATATTGATCTTTAGTTTTCTTTCTTTGTGTTATCTTTGCCAGGTTTAGGTATCAGGGTTGGGTTAGCTTCATTGAATATGTTAAGAGTATTGCCTCTTCTTCAGTTTTTTTTGGAAGAGTTTGAAAAGAATAGGTTTTAATTCTTTCTTGAACGTTTGGTAGAATTTACTGATGATGCCATCTGGTCCTGGACTTGTTTTTTGGGAGGTTGTTAATGGTTGTTTCAATTTTGTCACTGCTGATCTTTCTATTTAGATTTTCCAGCTCTTCATGATTTATTCTAAGAAGATTATATATTTCTAGGAACTTATTTATTTATTCTAGGTTATTGAATTTAATGGCATAAAGGCTTTCATAATATTCAAGTGCTAGGGGCCTAGTTCATGGAATCATGCATGGGGTGGGGGAAGTCAGGGGGGTCCCTCATTTTGGCCTTCACCCTCTCAAAATTGGGAACTTTTGGGTGATATCCTACTGCCAGTTTAGTCCAACACCCACAGGCAAGGGATGTAGGTGGCCAGGGAGTAGCCCAAGCCAGGGCCAGGCATTATGCTGCTCACCCTCATCCTGGCTTGCTGTGCCTGCCACTGCAGGCCACTAGGTAGCACTGCTGCAGAGTCAGAAGAGTCTTCCACAGGCACAGCTGTGCTCAACAGCCATGACCCTGGGTTCTGACTGAGTGGCACTCCCCCTGTGGGAGCGCACTGACCACCAGGGGGAAGCTTCTGTATTTAGCGTCAGAACCCTGGTGGTCAGTGTGCATCATAGTGTCTGATTGACCTATTGTTCCGGATGCTCTATATATATATACACAGTGCTAGGGGCCTAGTTCATGGAATCATATATATATATATATATATATATATATATATATATATATATTAGAGGCACGGTGTGTATGTGTGTGTGTGGGGTGTCCTCAGCCCAGCCTGTACCCTCTCCAATCTGGGACCCCTTGAGGGATATCTGACTATCCATTTAGGGGATCGGGCCTAAATGGGCAGTCAGACATCCCTCTCAAAATCCAGGACTGATGGCTCCCAACTGCTCGCCTACCTATCTTCCTTTATTGCCCCTAACCGATTCTGCCGGCCAGCCTGATCACCCCCTAACCACTCCTGTGTCAGCCTGATTAATGTCTAACTGCTCCCTTGCCAGCCTGTTTGCCCCTAACTGCCTTCCCCTGCAGGCCTGGTCACCCCTAACTGCCTCCCCTGCAGGCCAGCCCCCCCCCCCATCTGCTTGAACGTCTGAGTCTCTCTCAACTGCCCTTTCTTACAGGCTGATCGCCCCCAACATCCCTCCTCTGCTGGCTTGGTCACCTCTAACTGCCCTCCCTGTAGGCTTGATTGCCCTCAACTGCCTTCCCCTGCTGGCCATCTTGTGGTGGCCCTCTTGTGTCCATATGAGAGCAGGATCTTTCACCACATGTGGGCAGCCATCTGGTGTGTTGGAGTGATGATCAATCTGCATATTACTCTTTTATTAGATAAGATATAGCCCTGGTGCACAGATGGGGGCTGGCTGGTTTGCCCTGAAGGGTGTCCTGGATCAGGGTTCCCTTGGGGCATGGGGTGGCCTGGGAAAGGGGCCTGTGGTGGTTTGCAGGCCAGCCATGGCCCCTGGAAACCCAAGCAGAGGCCCTAGTATCTGAGGTTTATTTATCTCCTACAATTAAAACTTTGTAGCCTGGAGCGGAGCCAAGCCTTCTGCTTGCTCCATGATCGCAGCCATTTCTGTTGGGACTTATGTATCTTCTATAATTGAAACTTTGTACCCTTAAGTGGAGGTCTGGGCTGGCCTGGGTGTGTGGAAATCTTGGCTTCCTCCATTGCCAGGGGCAACCCTAGCCTCCTGCTCTTTGCAGCTCTGTAGCTGCTGCCATTTCTGTTTGTATTTATGTATCATCTATCATTGAAACTTTGTAAGCCTTGAGTGGAGGCCTAAGCTGACAAGGGCCAGCAGAAATCTTGGCTTCCTAGATTGCCAGGAAACCCAAGCCTTCCTCCTGCTCTCTGCAGCTGTAGCAATCTTGGTTCTGTTTGTTTGCATATTTGCTCCTGATTGGCTGGTGGGCATGGCTTGTAGGTATAGAAGAGTGATGGCTAATTTGGATATTACTCTTTTATTAGATAGGATAGAAGACAATCCTTTGTATGTCTTTGATGTCTGTGATGATTTTTCCTGTATCATTTCTGATTTATGTTTATATGTGTCTTTTCCATTTTTTTTCTCAGTGAGTATATCAAGGGATTTGTCAGTTTTAATAATATTTTCAAAGAACCAGCTCTTTGTTTTATTGATTTTTTTCCTATAGTATTTCTATTCTCTATTTCATTTACTTCTGCTCTAATTTTTATTATTTTCTTTCTTCTGCTAATTTTCGGTTGGTTTTGTTCTTATTTCTCTAGTTTTTTTAAGATCTGATGTTAGGTTGTTTACTTGGAATTTCTCTTGTTTCTTGAGATTGGCTTGTAATAATATAAACTTCCCTCTTATTACAGCTTTTGCTGCATCCCAGAAGTTTTTATATGTTGTGTTGTCATTCTCATTTGTCTCTATATATCCTTTGTTTATTTTTATTTATTTTTTGACTCAGTCATTTTTTTAGTATTATGTTGTTTAATCCCCATGTATTTGTAGGTTGTTGTTTTTTTAACCTCCTTTGTGCAGTTGATTTCTAATTTCAATGCAACGTGGTCAGAAAATATACTTGGAAAAATTTCAATCTTTTTGAATTTGTTGATGCTTGTATTGTGCCCCAACATATGGTCTATCCTTGAGAATGTTTGACGTGCACTGGAAAAGAATGTATAGTCTGATGTTCTGGGATGAATGTTCTGTAAATGTCGGTTATATCCATTTGGTCTAGTGTTTCATTTAAGGCCAATATTTCTTTATTAATTTTTTGTTTGGTTGTTCTGTCTGGAGCTATCAATGAAGTATTAAAGTATCCAACTATAATTATGTTTTGATCTATTTATCCATTTAGTTCTGTGAGTAGCTTTTTAATCTATTTTAGTGTTCCCTATTGGGTGGATAGATATTAAGAAGTGTTTTGTTTTCTTGATGTAGTGTTCTCTTTATCATTATAGAGTATCCATGTTTGTGTCTTGTTATCTATGTTATTTTGAGATTTATTTTATCAGAAATAAGTATGGCTACCCCTTTTTTTGTATGTGGAGAATCATTTTCTACCCTTTAACTTTGAATCTACCTTTGTCCCTGCTGTTTAGATGTGTCCCTTGTTGGCAGCATATGGTTGGGTTTTGTTTTTTGATCCACTTTGCTACTCTGTGCCTCTTTACTGGTAAATTTATACCATTTACATTTAGTGTAATTATTGCTGTATGAGGACTTCCTATAGCCATTTTATATTTGATTTTCTGGTAACTCTGTGCCTCCATTTGTTCTTTTCCTTTATGCTTCTTTCTGTTGTTTTGTTTGGTGTTATTCCATACATCTTTCATCGGTTTCTTTTTTTTTTTTTAAGCTATATGTCTCATATGTCTTATTTGGGGGATTGGTATGTGTGGTTGCCATTAGTTTTAAAAAAGTGCAGTTGTATTTATGCCATAGCTTTTCCATTTTGAGTGCATCTGAGCTTCTTCGTCCTTTGCCTGTCCATACCTATTTTTGTTGTCACAAATTATCCGTATTTATACTGAGTTTTTTGGCAATCCTACTGGTAGTGTTATGATCTTATGTTCTTTGTTTCAGGTAAGTACATAAGAACATAACAGTACCAGTAGGATTGCCTGCTTCATTTGCAGGATTTCTGCTTGGTTCTTTGTGTGTGTGTGTGTGTGTGTGTGTTAATTTAATGAATCTTTATTGTTCAGATTATTAAAATTGTTTGTCCTTTCTTCCCCCATAGCTCCCCTCCACCTGGTTCCCACCCCACCCTCTGACCTTACCTCCCCCCACACACACTGTCTTCATCCATATGTGTACTATTTTTGTCCAGTCTCTTCCCACACCCCCCCCACACCTGAGAATTTTCAGTCCACTCCCTTTCTTTGCCCCTGATTATATTATATTCACCAGTTTATTCTATTTCTCAGTTTTTAGTTCACTTGATTTTTAGGTTCACTTGTTTTTTTTAATGTATATTTTATTGATATTTTATAGAGAGGAAGGGAGAGATATCAAGAGCTAGAAACGTTAATGAGAGAGAAACATCTACCAGCTGCCTCTTGCATACCCCCCACTGGGGATGTGCCCACAACCAATGTACATGTCCTTGACCGGAATCGAACCCGGGACCTTTCAATCCACAGACCAACACTCTACCGCTGAGCCAAACCGGTTTTGGCAAGGTTCACTTGTTAATAGATATGTATTTGTTGTTGATAATTTTTATCTTTACGTTTTTCTTCTTCCTCTTCTTAAAGAATACCTATCAGCATTTCATATAATATTAGTTTGGTGGTGATAAACTCCTTTAGTTTTTTCTTATCCATGAAGCTCTTTATCTGACCTTCATTCTGAATAATAACTTTGCTGGGTAGAGTAATCTTGGTTGTAGGTTCTTGCTATTCATCACCTTGAATATTTTGTGCCACTCTCCTCTGGCCTGCATAGTTTCTTTTAAGAAATCAGCTGACAATCATATGTGTACTCCCTTGTAGGTAATCAAATGTTTTTATGTTGCTGCTTTTAATATTTTCTCTTTGTCTTTTGCTCTTGGCATTTTAATTATGATTGTCTTGTTGTGGTCCTCTTTGGATTCCTTTTGTTTGGGGTTCTGTGTGCTTCCTTGTCTTGCAAGTCTATTTCTTTCACCAGGTGGGGGAAGTTTTCAGTCATAATTTCTTCAAATAGGTTTTCAGTATCTTGCTCTCTCTCTTCTTCTGGCACCCCCATAATTTGGATGTTGGTATGCCTGAAGTTGTCCTAGAGGCTTCTTACACTATCCTCAACTTTTTTTATTTTTTTATTTTTTGCTTTCTTGGTTGAGTGTTGTTGTTTTTTTTCCTTCTTTGTATTTGGAATCTTTGACTTGATTCTTACGTTCCTCTAGTCTGCTGTTAGATCTCTGTAATATATATATATATAATTTCAGACAGTATATGATTAATTCCTAAGTGGTCCTTTTTCATATAATCTAGAGTATTGCTAAATTTATCAGCCTTTTCTAGGAAATTCTTGGAAAACCTTATAACCATGGTTTTGAATTCTATATCCAGTCATTTGTTCTCAATTTCTTTCATTTGTGTTCTGTTTCTTTAACTCTGCATTTTCACTGTTTCCCTGAGTTGGTAGGGCAGCTTTGTATGCTAGGTGTCCTATATGGCCCAATGGCTCGGCCTCCCCAGTTACCTGAGGTGGACACTCTTGGTGCTCCCATTTGTGGACTGTGTGTACAGCCTTGTTGTACTTAAGTCATATATATATATATATATATATATATATATATATATATATTTGATATTTTACAGAGAGGAAGGGAGAGAGATAGAGAGCTAGAAATGTCAATGAGAGAGAAACATCAACCAGCTGCCTCTTGCACACCCCCTACTGGGGATGTGCCCGCAACCAAGGTATATGCCCTTGACCGGAATCGAACCCGGGACCTTTCAGTCCGCAGACCGACGCTCTACCACTGAGCCAAACCGGTTTCGGCTGTACTTAAGTCTTGATTGTTGATATCACTGGGAGGAATTGTTCTCCAGGCCAATTGGCTGTGAGGAACAGCTGTGTCTATGCCAGGAGACCTTCTATATTTGAGACAGTATTATAGGACCAGACTTGCAAAATTGCAAAAGCCTCTGTACTCAGCTTGGATGGGGCAGAGTCTCTTGGCTTCCTGTCCGCCCTACCCTTCTGTATGTGCCTCCAGACGTCTGCCTTCTGTGGCTCCCCTGAGTCTCCACCTAACAGTCCAGATTCCCTCTGTAAGAGCATGTGTCCCCCAGGGCCTCGCCTGGAGCTGGGTTTCAGTGTAGTCTAAACTGGGATTCAGTGCAGTCAGGAGCTTCCTACTCCTTCCGCTATGGAAAGCCTGCAGCAACCTCCACAGTGAGACCTCTCTGCACGCACTCACACTTACATGTGCCTCCAGACCCCTGCCAGCTGCAGCTCCCCCGTGTATTCTAAGTCTTCATCTGCCTTTCTCGATAGTCCTGACTCCACCCATATGAGCTTGAGTCCATGTTCATTTCAGTCAGGGACTTCCTTTCCCCTCCTGCCAGCCAGGCACTTGGCCTCTCTTCCTCTCTACATGCTTGTCTCTGTACCTCAGTGCTTTGTGGTTCCTCTTATCTGTGAGCTTTTCTCTTTTCTTCTAGTTGTAGAATTTCCACTCAGCCAGCTTCCCTGTGGTTTTGGATGATGTCCCTTCTGTCTTTTAGTTGTTGTTTTGAAATTGTTGTTCAAGGCAGCAGTTTAGGTGCTTACCTAAGCCACCATATTGGTTTTCATTTATAGTCTACTTTCAATGAAAGACCAACTTTGGAAAAACTATTAAGTATTCAGCATTGCACTGAGAATATGCCACTCTGGTGGTACTGTTTTCTCTGGTTTTTCATCCACCCAACGCTGTAGACAAGCCTGGTGCACCCATTTTGTAGATCCTCTGCACCTGCATGATCTCATCCATTCAGTAGATCTATCATCTTCATCAGTGGCAAAAAACACCCAGCAACTTCTTTTAACCTCTTGAACTTGGAAAACTAAAGTATTGTACAAGTGATTTCACACATGGTCTCATTCAATTTTCAACTGAGGGAAAACCCCCGGTCAGCTCTTTGAGCCCAGCAGTACTGTATGGCCTGCACCTGCAGCATCTGGAGGAGGCAGTGGGGAGAGAGGAGAAGGAGCCTGGGGCGAGGGGGCGAGGATCGCAGCCCGGGTTCCTGCCTGTTGGCCTAAGGTTGCGGTCCATGGACTGTGGGTGCTGAGTTGCTGCCAGTGGAGGAGCTCAGTTCTTTGCTAAAATTTCAATTTCTTTGGAGAAATACTCATTTTGTTCATTGATTTGTTTTCTGAGTGTGCTGAATTGCCTCTCAGTATTTTCTCACATCGCATTGAGTTTTTTCAGAACTGCAATCTTAAAATCTCTGTCATTAAACTCACATAATTCTGTGTGTTCCAGCCTCTTTTCTGGATATCTTTCACTTTCTTTCTGGTCATCATTGTTGTTGTTCATGGCATTCACCATTCTCCTTTGTTTTCCCATTTATCTTTGAGGAGGTCTTTGGCCCCTTGAGTGTGGCTCTTTCACAAAATACTGCCTGGGCGAGTCTATTTTGAAGAAGTGGCATTAGAAGAAGTATAAATTAAAAAAATTGGCTCTCAAAAGAAATTTCAATCATTGTACTGTTGATATTTGGCTCTGTTGACTAATGAGTTTGCCAACCACTGCTCTAGGAACAAATCTGAAGAACAATGGGAATCGAGGTTTGGGAGTCTAGTCAGTGGCAGGGCTCTGAGATTTTCTTTATTTGCCTGAAAGCCCACAGCCAGGCCCATCCATGCAGAGCAGCTCTGTGGGGCAGATGTCTGCTCACTTGCAGCTCAGGCAATGCAACTCAGATCTCATTCACAATGCACACCCATGGTTCAGACACTCTCTTCCTGCTTATGTGCAGGACCACACAATACAAAAACTCCAGTGGCCAATCCAATAGCTAGCCATTTGCTGTGTTTTCTCTCTGTTTCTCTAACCAGCTGAGGTATGGGCCCATAACTGCTGTTGCCCGTTTCCAGTTGTGTTGCAGACATGCTGCTGCACTGTAGCTATGTTGGGCTTTCCTCTCTTCTCATTTCCCTACTTATTCCAAGTAGCCCACCTTAATTGTCCCAGTGTTCAGAACTCTCAGTAATGCTTCCATGTTGAGCATAGACTTCTTTGTTGAATTACTATTATAGGTGGTTATTTTGTTGAGATGTTAGGGGAGAGGATAGACTTGCCTTTATGCTGCCATTCTTCTGAAGTCACTCCTCCAAGGGGATCTAGTTAGGGCACCAAAAGCATCTGCTATACCTTATTTGAAGAGAATTAAAATTCTCTTGGTTTCACATCTGCATATGGAAACTTAACAGATACATTCCAAATAAAAGGCAGTTATTGAATATAATTCAAGTCAAGTATTTGAGAGCTTAGCTATTATTCAAACTGCACAATAATAGATAATGTAGAGAATATCAAAAATAATGGATCATTATTCTTGCTCTTATAAAGCTCAGTTTTGTTGGTGTGATGAATAGTATGCACATAATAGTATACATATCAAAAATAAGATATGATGTTCTGCACATAATAGTATAAAATATGCACATAATACTATGAACATAATAGTATAAAATATCAAAAAGAAGATGTCATGTGTTACATGAATGGTTCTATCAGATGGTATCAGAGGCACCTTCCTTACATGATCATAATAAAGTCATCTTGAATAAAAATTAAAAAACCTGGGACACTCCATAGTAGGGACCTGTGGGCCATTATGGTGGGCAGGCGTAAACAAAAGCACTGTGCAAGAGAAGGGGACTTGAGTTAAGCATACAAGGACTGGTCATAAAGAATGTGGTGGTTCTTTGCTGGTGGAGGGGTCTAGAGGATCAAATCCTGAATAAACTCTCTGGGGCAGTATGTACAGTAAGTGTTGTGAGGGAGTATTGAAGAGCATTGCTTAGCAGGAGGGAGGGATTGTGTTACAAGGCAGTGGAGAGTATCACAGGATAGGTGGCACTGAACTGCAAAAAAAAGTAGATAATCAGGAGTTAAATCTGAATTCATTTTTTACTCAATTGTTATCTACTGAATGCCCTTGAGAATGAGAGAAGTCTAATTAAATAATATTTTAGGAAGGGTCATTTGGACAACATGAGGAAGATATTAGAACTGTCTTTAATCAATACATAATTTTCAAAATTAATGAACAGGCTTTGTCAATAACTACTTTAATTAAATTCTTTATGTTAAATACTTGTATTTGGTATACAGTTACCTGATTCGGATATTCCACTTGGTTACATTCAGGTTTTCAAAAACATCTGTATAGGTCATTAGGTAGCCTTAATTTTCTTTTAAAAGGTGTCATTAAGTGATGAGGAAGAAAATACTCATTCAAAACTTTCAGTTTGCCTTTCAAACAAAAGCCCAGGGATAATTACTCATAATCATTTCTATGTGTGATATGTGACAGTTTCAGGAGTCACCATCTAGATTTTAACCGCCCATGTGCAAAAAGGCACAACATAATTCCACACAGTTCATTTGAGAAAACATTCAGAGAAATATTTTGCATTTTTATATTGACTTCCTGTATAAAACTATGAATCCTAATATCCCAAGAACACTTTCTAGTAGGACTACATTCAGTAAACAGCCTGTATTGAGCACCCACGGTATACAGAAATACTTTAAAGGGTGCTGGTTACAAAATAAAGGAAATGTTTATGCCTTTGGGAATGCTGTGGTGTAAAGCAGGCAATAGAGTGTTTGAAAATGTATGAGAACATTGTAAAGCAATATTTAAAAGAGGAAAAATAAAATATAAACTGAAAGTCAGTGCCATAGGGTTAGGAGGATAAGTTTCAGACATGAGGGAGTCACAAGACTATAATTCTCTGGTCTGAGCCATTCTTCCCCCACATCCATATGTGTGAATACGAGACTGGAATAGTGTTTTCCTTGCTGCCAAGAATTTTCAGTTGCTGAGGAATATATAATTACATTTGAAAATAAACATTTTATTTTATTTTATTAAATATCTTCTTTTAGAGAGGGGAGAGAGAGAGAGAGAGAGAGAGAGAGAGAGAGAGAGAGAGAAGAGAAACATCATAGATTCATAGATAGGCTGTCACCTGCATGCCCCTCACTGGAGATTGAACTCACAATCCAGGCATGTGCCTGACTGGGAATTGAACTGTGATCTCCTATGCATAGGTTGATACTCAACCACTGAGCCACACCAACCAGGAAAAAATATCAATTTTATTAATATGGTTCCTCAATGTTAAATCTCCACAACTTTCTGGAAGGATCAAAATATTCTGTAAATGGTATATTTGAGATATGGTGTTTTATCAGAATTGAACCTTTGTTCCTCATGCCAGTGTGTCTCTATTTACTCTGTGCCAATGAAAGGATTGACTTGGCCCTGAACTTCAAGAAAATCCCTATATTTTTAATTCACAAATAGAAGTTCTTAGAGTAAGGTTCAGACACATCAGAAAAACAGAGAGGAGCTTGGATTCCAGGGTGATGAATGGGGTGGCAGAGCTGGCAGCTACCTAGTTAGACTAATCTTAGCTGGAATTTGTAACTACGTACTCAAATGGGTTAGGGAGCAAGAATATGTAATCCAAGGGGAACACAAGGGTTTAGGGAGTGGCTGAACCAGAGTAGTCTAGAAACCAAGGTTGATATGTGGTGAGAAATTGTGATTTCAAATGGGGGGAACTAAAATGTCAATATAGCAGAGATTAAGTCACATATATTTATGATTTGAGTTAAATGGGATCAAATATATTAAATATCTGACCCAGTACCTGCCATATAATGCATACTCAATATAAGGAAGCTGGAATTATGTACTATTGCTGCTGCTTCCCTTATATTGAGATATAATCTGTGGTTTAATTTAATCTATCAGAAAGTGAGGTTTCAGTATAAATTTGCTTTTAACTATTCTAGTGGCTTTGAAACAGTTTTGTCAGTTTTCACCTTTGCTCTCAAACTTTGCTTTCTTTATTTTAGTGAAGTTGACTGTCTGATACTATTTACAAGACAGGATGAAAAAATCCCATAATACCATATTATTTTTTTAGAACTGCATGTAACAAGCCACTTTTGTTCAGTTTAGCACTTCTCAAAACTTAAAAAAAATACTGAAAAACTTGTTATCTTTTAGGTAACTGAGAAAACACCTATTTGGCTTGTGGAGGTTAGAACTCCTACCCCCAACATGGCCTCCTACATATTTGGCAAGTCAGTTCTTTATAGAATAATTGAAAAGGTCCCAGGTCTCCCTAGTGGTAAAATAAAGTCAGGCAGGTTGAGACTTATAGGTTAGGAATTAAGATGCTATACCTGCAGATGGCAGGGTGTTGAGAAATGACATTATCCTTTTTGTGTATAAATTTTCTTTGTCCTTTTTTGATGCTTCAAGAGCTAGAGGGTAATCCTATCTAATAAAAGAGCAATGTGCAAATTAACAATGACTCTACTACACCCACCAGCCACACCCACTAGCCAATCAGGAGAGAATATGCAAGTAAAACCAACCAAGATGGCTACAGCCACAGAGAACAGGAGGGAGGCTTGGGTTTCCCAGCAGTGGAGGTAGCCAATATTTCTACCTGCCTTTGCTGGCCTAGGTCTGCACACCACCACAGGCCCCTTTCCCAGGCCACCCCACTTCCTAAGGGAACCCCCACCCTGATCTGGGACAATCTTCAGGACAAACCAGCCAGCCCCACCCGTGCACCAGGCCTCTATCCTATCTAATAAAAGAGCAATATGAAGATTGACCATCACTCAAACACACATATAGTGAAACATCTTATAGTGGACACAAGATGGCAACCACAAGATGGCCATCAGGGGACAGCATTAAGGGGTGACCAATCCTGCAGGGTAGGGCAGTTAGGGGCAAACAGGCTAGCAGGGGAGCAATTAGACATCAATCATGCTGGCAGGGGAGTGGTTAGGGGTGATCAGGCTGGCAGGCAGAAGCAGTTAGGAGCAATTAGGAAGGCAGGCAGATGAGCAATTGGGAGATAGCAGTCCTGGATTGTGAGAGGGATGTCTGACTGCCCATTTAGACCTGATAAGTTGGACATCACTCAAGGGGTCCCAGATTGGAGAAGGTGCAGGCTGGGCTGAGGGACACCCCCCTCCATGCACGAATTTCATGCACCAGGCCTCTAGTGTATTATAAAGATGTACCAGATCACAACAGGTTAGTAAATCTCAAACATTTTTCAGTTCACAGATACAAAAAGTTATTATCCCAAATCTGGTCCTCCACAAAAAAAGTCCTGCCCCCAAAATTAATGGAAAACTGAGACCACTTTTATGAGAGTTCAATAAAGTGAGACTTGGTTTTTTATTATTATTATTAAATGTTGCTATCACATTTTCTTGCTGGAAATGAGTATTGTGTGGTCCTATTACATAATTAACACTAGAGACCTGGTGCATGGATCTGTGCACTGGTGGGGTTCCTTGGCCTGGCCTGCAGGGATCAGGACATAACTGGCTCTCCTACATCCCTCCAGGGGGTCCCAGATTGCAAGAGGGACATTCTCAGATGAAGCACCTTAGAACTGGGCTCCTTCTCTTGTTCCAGGTGTATCACCCTAGAACCACAGCTGCCAAATGACCACAGCTTGGCAGCTCCTGCCTTGAACATTTGCCCCCTGGTGGTCAGTGTGCATCATAGGTACTGGCCCTTGGCCCATCAGTGGGTTGTTTAGGCATATATATATATATATATATATATATATATATATATATATATATCTGCGCATATATATATATATATATATATCTGTGCAGATGTATAGATGTATAGATGTGTGTGTGTATATATATATAGATAGATAGATAGATAGATAGATAGATAGGTATGTATATAGATGATATAGATTAGGGGCCAGACTGGACAGTCTATTTAGGATTCTTGTAGTCTACCAAGAGTCTTCAGGACTCAATTTGAGAACTGAGAATAAGTGATATTGGATGATTTATAGAACACTCTTGACAGACTGTTCTCCTACTATTCAGATTATTCAGGGATGCCTTAATGAAATCCATTGCTTACTTCCCCCTGAATTTATGTTTTTGTTCCTATAGTATTTGCAGCCAGTAGTAGTCATACATTCATACACTTTCAACAAATCTTGATTCCCTCAGGTAATTTATAGAATCCTGTAGTTTTAGGGGAAAATTAGGTGGACTGTATTTAGAATACTCTTGCTTTTAATTGCAGCTTTTCAGCCAGCCAGTACCCATAGTTTGCTCTCATTCATGTCCTAATTCTGAGGAAAGAATTTAAATTTTAATGTGAAAAATAATCGTTATGCTGAAATGCATATGAATCAGTCTGTAGTGAGCTTCTTTCTGGGCCACGAGTTCTATTGAGACCCAATTTCAATGTCAAACAGTTCCTTATGTGTACATGTCAGCAATGATATTTCAGTTCTGGATGGTGGGCAAATGGCGGTAATGCAGGTACAACCCTCTCTGGTTTGGTCCTGGGCAACCTGTAGTGATACACAGCTGCTGACTGCTAGTATGGCAAGACATCTTCAGCGATTTCCATCTCTAGACTGCTTCTCTTCTGTCTTCATGGATGGAATAGTCCTGTCCATTCCTCTCTGTTGCCAGAATACACATGGCCTCCGAAAATATACAAACATATTCTCGACCAAAGTTAATAAAGGAATATTTTCTATAAATTTGACTTGGGATCCTTTTTCATTTTTGCCCAAATGATTTTCATCTGGCGTGTGCCTTTCAGCATAATTATTGCTTGTCTCATTTTTGATTCATATAAGTATATTTCCAGTAGGACATGATCTCACTCATCTAGGGTAGATGGTGAACAACATACACTGATGAACAAGAACAGATCCAGACATAAGGAGCCATGGGTTAGACCAGCCATGGGCAAACTATGGCCTGCGGGCCAGATCCGGCCTGTTCGGCTGTTCTATCTGGCTCGCGGAGCCAAAAGAGGGAAGGGTTCTCTTGCTCTCCCCTCTGCTCCTTCACCAGCAGCCCAAGATGAGAGTGCCAGCATAGTCGGGTTGCTTTTGTTCCAGCCCTCTGGTCCAGTTTAAGAACCCATTGTGACCCTCGAGTCAAAAAGTTTGCCCTGGGTTAGAATGTTGGACCTCAAAGGGAAGGTGGGGATAAAAGAGAGAGATCAACCAAAGGACTTATATAAACACATATGAGCCTAACCAGTGGTCAAGGACAATAGGAGGGTGGGGGCATGAGTGGGGGTGCGGTGGGGTATTGGAATGGGGGGTTGAGAACAAATATGTGATACCGTAATCAGTAAAGAATTAATTTAAAAAAACTTTAATGCAGTGGTTAATAATTACAAAAAAGCATCTGTTGGTATCATGATGAAAATATAAATCAAAATGCTCTTTGATTTAATTGCTAGAGTGTCCAATATTTGGAATTCCTTCTTTCCTTGAGATTATAAACTATATTTACTTGGTATCCTTAATGTTTAGCAGATAGTTTTGAACATGTTATATGCTCAGAGAAAATTTTAACGTGCTTTTAATTTATGTTAATTAAGCATTTCTTGGGTACTTACAGAACAGCCTTTACAGAATTTTCAGCAATCAGAGAGGGATTTGACCTCACTTGTAGACTTTGTATTGGCATGAAGTTCAGTAATTTTCTAATTCAGACCAATTTGTTAATTTTCTTATTGAACCATAGACAATGTCAAAATTAAACACAAATACATTTGTAAATAAATATGGCTCAAAATAAAACACAATTTTTGTATTTTATTAAAACTAGTAATCAAAAGAGAATAAAACTGAAATGCATTTAACTAAAGTTTTTAGTAGACCTTACCTCTTCCAAAGAATTAATAGATCAATAGAAATATAAACTTAAAAAATTTTAAGTCACCATTCATGTCATTCTGACTCATGTGTTTAGTCTTGGTTTAGCATGAAGCAGGTGTCTGGTCTAAAATAAAAGGCTATTGCTTTGAAAAAGAACAATTTATAAGAAAATGTTATAATCAGAATAATATAAATGAAGTGGTATTACACATAGAGACAAGAAAAAAAGCCAAGTTTTCACACAAAAGTTCTGAAAACATCTTTAAGAGTCAGTGACCTTTCATTTAGCCTTTAAATAGGAAGTCATTCTTTAGCCAGACAGCTGGCTGGAAATAAATAAAAATGGAATTGCAAGAAAGACCAAATATTAATCTCTTTCCCACATTGCTGAGACTCTGAAACTGTAATATGGTACTAAATTTGTACAGATAATGGCTTGATTGACCTCCCCCATTCAGCTCTTCTCCCACTGAGATTTTGTTCAAATGGTTTTTAAATTTATTTCTAATGAGGCTACAGGTTTGTATGCTATATTGCTAAAATGATTTTTCCTCCACCTTGAAAGCTGTGTCAGCCTTAAAGAGTTCATTGTATTTAGCTGTTCTACTGAAATATCCATGGTGTCATAGTCTTGGATATTTATTTACCTATGAATTATATGGGTGTGCAAAGGCTGAGAGTAAAGGGAGAGGAAAAAGGCTTTTAGTTTGCTGAAAAAGACATAAACAACCTTAAATTGACACAAATACAACTCTAATCAAGTGCTTAATTATGTGTCAAAGCAAAGTCTGAGTGGAGCTTTTCAATTACACAGAACTGAGTTCAAACTTTTGTCCTATCACATGATGTCTCTGGGCCTCAGTCTCCTCAACTGCACAGAGTGCTTATAAAAGGACATTCTCCTTATATAATTGATGCATAAACCAAATGAGAAAACATGTTAAAGTGCTTAGTGCAGTCCTGGATCTTTTAAAAAATATATTTTATTGATTTTTCACAGAGAGGAAGGTAGAGGGACAGAGAGTTAGAAACATCTATGAGAGAGAAACATTGACCAGCTGCCTTTTGCACACCCCTTACTGGGGATGTGCCTGCAACCAACTTACATGCCCTTGACTGGAATTGAACCGAGGACCTTTCAGTCCGCAGACCGACGCTCTATCCCCTGAGCCAAACCGGTTTAGGCTAGTCCCTGGATCTTAAATTAATGGTAGGTGTTGTGATTATCACAGATCAGTATTAGGGAAATGGCCTTGGAGCTGTGATTTCAGGGAAAAATAAATAATTGGATCTGGATAGGAAGGGACTGTATTCTAACTGCTATGAAGATAGCCACCTTCTCTACAATGAACATAAGGGACCTCAGAAAATCATAGTCTATGACATGTTCTGCTTGGCACAACATGTGTAATACAGTTTAATGACTATAACTTCAGGCATCAACCTATAACTACTTGGAGGTAATATTGCTTTACATTGCAGTTTTGGTGAAGTGGACAGGCAGAATAGAGTTTAAATTTGCAGTCTGACCTTTTGATCATTACTTAAAGTCAAAGAGCAATTTTTAATCTTTGCATTTTCTACTTTGCAAGTAATTTCAAAGACAGACAGTATGTCATGTGCTAACTAAATTTCAGATTTTAAATAGACATTTAGCTCTATAACTTCAGATGATAAAAAACCCATTTAATGGAGAATGTGCTTTTGCTGTATACTTGATCAGTAAATTAAATAGATTAAGCCAGGCTGTCAAGACCAAGGACTGTCACTAAGGTTAGCCAATGGAAATGACCCATTTTTCAGAGATGGAGACTAATGAAAAGCACATCATCCTTGCCTTCATGAAGCACCGAGAAAAATGATATATGACTAGAAAATGTAATATTATATATCTCCATGGAGGCCCATCCTGGCTGAGAAGGAGGAGGTTAGTTAAATTGGAATCCAGCATCACAATGATGTGAGACTACTACCAACTGATTCAAGCATTCACGACTCCTCAGATGGTCTTCCCAGATGCCCTGATCCTTGTACTCTGACTCATTCCATATTTTTTCATCCCATCTTTTTGGACTTCGGCCTTGGTACATACAGTCTTGGACTGGCAACATTTGTATGCCCAGTATTTTCTTTTTTTAAATATATATTTTATTTATTTTTTTACAGAGAGGAAGAGAGAGGGACAGAGAGCTAGAACTATCGATGAGAGAGAAACATCAACCAGCTGCTTCCTGCAGACCCCTCACTGGGGATGTGCCTGCAACCAATGTACATGCCCCTGACAGGAATTGAACCTAGGACCCCTCAGTCTGCAGGCTGATGCTCTATCTACTGAGCCAAACTGGTTTCAGCTGTATGCTCAGTATTTTCACCTTTACCTCAGCACCTTACCTGAGGTATGTGTGTGTGTGTGTGTGTGTGTGTGTGTGTGTGTGTGTATTATAAAAGTTTATTATATAAAATAAGCAAACATTAAAATTAGTTACAAGACAGAAGTTGTGATTTTATGAAGTACATGCCATGAAAATTTTCTAACACTATTATAAGGACTTCTTAATAAAGGCATAACATTAATGTTAGGAAAACTAGATTCATTTTAAGTTCTATCAAATGATATGATAGGTTCTTATTCTTATTCTCTGTCTAAATATAAAGTAAGAAACATTTTAATTTAAGGATATTTCTATTGCTAAATAGATTCTAAATTGATGCATATTTATTAATAAAGTCTGTTAATCTAAACAAATATGCTATTATGAAACATAGTTTTATAACATGTGCTAGATACATAAGATGTACCCCTTGTCCCCCACCAACTACCCCCATGTGGATTGATTGGATGGAATTCAAATCCAAGGGTGAAAGAAGCAACCTTGCAGATTTTATCTTAAAAGCAGAATTTGAAGACTAACTGAAGATGTAAAAAAAAATCAATAAAACATTAAAAAGAATAAAGGCTCCCACATGTGGGATAAGCTTGATGTGGAGCTGTCATTATGAACTTTCGTCATAATGTGGAGAAGATGTAAACCAAGCAACCCTGCTAACTGGCATTCACTTAGCCTCTAGGCTATATTATAAAGAGCCTTTGGATTCCAACATTATGCTTTTCTTTTGCTTTCAATGTTATAGATTGATCAATTAAATTTTAGAGACCAAGCAGAAAGAGAGTCCCTCAGGCTAAAGATAGTCCTCATTCAGAAATAATTTATTAGGTCTCACATTCTTTGCTTCTGAGCTCTGAAAACTTCAAGGGGATTCCACCATGTTTCTGGAACATCTAAAGACAGCAATGCAGAAGGAAAGGGGCAGAGAAACTGCTTTAAGTTGGGAAATGATGCAAAGCCAGAACATTGAAAGTGGCATATTTCAGCACATATTCAAAGTACCTCTAGAACATTCAGTCAGTTAGATTCAGAACCTGTACTTAACAGTAACTAGCCTTCCATAATTAGCCTATAAGTTATAATGGTTTTTAATGTGACATATGGTGGCTGTTTAATAAAAATGCATTTAATGAATTAGTTTTAATGAAGGGATGAGCATTTGAATACTATTTATACTCATTAGTAGTTTGTGGAATCAAATTAGTAGTTTATAGCCAGAATTTTAAAGTAATAGAATGCACAGCAATAGAAAACATTGAGATACAGTTTACATAGGAAGGATACATTTTCTGTGTTAAATTCTTATATATATATATATATATACATATATATATATATATATATACATATATATATATATATATATATATATATATATATGTGTGTGTGTGTGTGTGTGTGTGTGTGTGTGTGTGTTTAAATATATGGATTATGAGTAAGATATATTTATTAATCACAGTCCAAATTTTTTAAGGTCAACAATCTATTGTTAATTAGCCAGATTTGGCATATTACCTCTGTGTTAGTCCAGTCAAACTGCTGTAACAAAATACCATAGACTGGTGGCTTATAAACAGCACAAATTTATTTCTTACAATTCTAGAGTTTGAGAAGTCCAAGATCAAGGCAGTGGTAAATTCATTGTACAGTGAGAGCCCATTTCCTGATTCATAGATCATGGTCTTTTTACTGTGTACATACATGGCCTTAGTAGGGAGAGGGTTTTCTGGGGTGTCTTTAATTAGGGCATTAATCCAATTCATGAGGGCTCCACCCTTGTTACCTAATCACCTCCCGGAATCCCCCACCTCCAGGTATCATTACAATGGGGAAATTAATTTCCACATATGAATTTTTGAGGAAAACAAATTTTCAGTCTATAACAAACTGTCTTTGTAAATAAAGATTTATTGGAAGTTAGTTTTGCTCATTCATTTACATATTGTCTTGGACTTTTGTACTACAATGGCAGGGCTAGGTAATTTTACAGAGACCATATGATGCACCTAATCTAAGATGTTTAATCTTTGGCCATGTATAGAAAAATTTTACTGATCCCTGCATTAGAAAATGCTAGGGACCTTTAAATATATAGAACCTGGTTTGTGTGGTTTAGAAAAGAATAAAAGCTTATATAATCAATTTATACTTGGGAGTTATCTTTTTGTTTTGGACTCAGGGTAAATGTAGTAGGGTTTGAACACCTGTAAGTATATTTGAATTGAACTAATGGCAGATAATTTAGAAATTTGGGCCAAAAATGAGTGTATATTTATTGAACATGGTCATGTTTAATGAACAGTGTGTGTTAAGGCAATCTGTTATAGTGTGTTCTAAAGGTTCTTCATTTTGTAAAAACTTTGCAAAACCTACTCAAGAACATTCTAGAAACGAATTATATGACCAAGTCAAAACCTTTATATATGCTTTCAAAACTGTATAGCAATGTAACCAATACCCAAATAAAAATGCCATGTAGAGTTGGAGAACTAAAAACTATATCATAGGGAGGAAGAAATGTGGCTAGCTATGTGCAAGGAATAAAGTAGAGTAAATGGCATCTAATCACCTATTCTTCCTTTCCTCCCCAATATTGGCTGTTTATGTTGACAGCAAGAAATATTCCCTCTTATACTCCACATTTGTTTAAACCTTATGCCATATACTGATACCCTAATATATAAAAACTCTGGGCCATAAGAACTGGTAATGACCTAGGCTTGACCAACCAGAAGTCAGTCCTGCAGTGCCTGAGCACTGACTGCTGATGAGTCTGTGAATCAGGGCTAGAGATAGGCCTGATGAGAGAAGCAGGGACTAACCTGTTTCATCTGTGGCAACTTTTGATCAGCACTTACCTCTCTCTTTCTCTCCCAGTCTGGCCAGCACCCATGCCTCAGTTTCTCTGCAGGCCTCCACTGGGGCTGCTGACCAGCCCCACCTCTCTTTCTTTCTTTCTTTCTTTCTTTCTTTCTTTCTTTTTTTCTTTCTTTCTTTCTTTTTAATATATTTTATTGATTTTTTACAGAGAGGAAAGGAGAGTGTTAGAGAGTTGGAAACACTGATGAGAGAGAAACATCCATCAGCTGCCTCCTGCACACCCCTTGGGTATGTGCCCACAACCAAGGTACATGCCCTTGACAAGAATCGAACCTGGGACCTTTCAGTCTGCAGGCCAATACTCTACCCACTGAGCCACACCAGTTTTGGCAGCCCCGCCTTTCGCCTTTCTGATCAGGCTCCATTGATATGCCCAGAGATGCTGAGTGGCATAGGAACTGACCTGTCAGAACCAAATGTGGGTGCTATGAAGAACCAATGGATGCCTAGGAGAGCTTACAACACTGACTGGCATAGAAAAGACCAATCAGAACCAAATCTGGGTGCTATAGGGAGCCATTGGCTGCCTAGGAGGCAAAGCTTTTAATGCTGACTGGTATAGAAACTGACCAATCAGAACAAAATCTGAGTGCTGTGGGGAGCCAATGTCTGCCAAGGAGGGAAAATTTTTGATGCTGACTGATATAGAAACTGACCAATCAGAACCAAATCAGGGTACTGTGGGAAGCCAATGGTTGCCTAGGAGGCAGACATTTTGATGCTGATTGGCATAGAAACCAGTCAATCAGAACCAAATTGGCCAGCATAGGAGATCAGTTGGGTGAGATCAGGCCTGCAGGAGAAGACAGTTGGGGTTGAGATCAGCCTGGCAGGGGAGGACTGTTGGGGGCAAGATAAGGCTGGCAGGGGAGGGCAATTGGGGGTGAGATCAGCCTGGCAGGGGAGGATAGTTGAGGGCAACCAGGCCATCAGGGGAGGGAAGTTAGGGGCGATCAGGCAGGCAGGCAGAGTCAGTTAGGGGCAACAAGGTCATCTTGGAAGGGCAGTTAGGGGCAATCAGGCAGGCAGGTAGGTGAGCAGTTAGGAGCCAGTGGTCCTAGATTGTGAGAGGGATGTCTCCAATTGGAGAGGGTGCAGATTGGGTTAAGGGAACCCCCTCTCTGTGCACAAATTTCATGCACAAGGCCTTTAGTCCTAATAAAATAGTAATATGCAAATTGACTATCACCCTAAGACACAAGATGGCCACCCCAATGTGGTCAAAGATGGCTGCCCCATGTGGACACAAGATGGCCACCAAAAGATGGCCTGCAGGAGAAGGCAGTTGTGGGAAGTTAGAAGTGACCAGTCCAGCAGTGGAGGGAATTTGGGGGTGAACAGGCCTTCAGGGGAGGGAAGTTGGGGGTGATAAGGCCAGTAAGGGAAGGCAGTTGGGGAGGACCCAGGCCTGTAGGGGAGGGCAGTTGGGTAGTACCAGGTCAGCAGGGGAGGGCATTAGAGAGGACCGGGACTGCAGAGGAAGGCAGTTGGGAGTCAGTAGTCCTGAATTATGAGAAGGATGGCCAGATCCTAAATGGGCAGTCAGCCATCAGTCAAGGGGTCCCAGATTGGAAAGGGTGCAGGATGGGCTGAGGAATACCCCCCCCATGCACTAGGCCTCTAGTATATATACATAAAGGCCTAAGTAACTGGCCAAACAGCCAACAAGCCTATCAGTAGCTATGACATACACTGACCACCAGGAGACAAATGCTCAATGCAGGAGCTGCCGAGCTGTGGTGAAGTGGCAGCTGTGCTTCTTGGTGATGTACCAAGAACCAGAGAGGAGGGAGCCTGTTTTCAGGGTGTGTCACCCGAGAACCACCCTCTCACAATTCAGGACCCCTTGGGGGATGTTAGAGAGTAGGTTTTGGCCCTATCCCCACAGCCCAGAACAAGGGACCTCTAGTTTTATATAAGAATTATGATGGATGCCTGTAATTCAAACAATATGTATGGCTGGAGAACTGGGTATGTGAATGTGATAATGGGAAAATGACACAGAAGACAATGGCCACATCTTGCATGAGAGGGGCCCTATGGACCAAGATAAGGAGAGCTTGACCGTTGTTCTATTGGAAATGGGGAGCTCTAGGAGTCAAATAATCCAACTTACTGTTTTAGATGCACTCTATGCACTATGATGAATGGATTGGAGGAAGAAGAGCCTAAAGAAAGAGAGACCAGTTAGGAAGTCATTTTAGCAATCTAACTGAGAAACAATACAGATCTACTGAGCAAGACTAGGATATAGAGGCAGAACCAAAACAATTGTGGAGAGGCATGTTATAATATTAATCTGTAAATTCAGCTGAGAGATTAATATGGGGCTTCTTTATGTCACATTAAAATTCAGACATGGTATATAAAGGTACTATGGAGCTACTGATTGAAAATCACATTGATTCAGAGTAAAAATAAATGATTAAAAACAGGCAAGCCCAGAGACAGAGAGAAGGATTGGAAAAGAAACTAGAGGCTATTTCCAGTTGACCTGATTAGAAAGTGTTTTTGAATGAGACTCTGAATACATTCAGCACATTAAGTTCCTCCTATATCTTCCTGGATACAAATAGAATAATCTAGTTACAAAAATATATACTGTAGCTATATTGTGAGATTGAACAGAAGCTATTCTATATATACCAGTAGTTGGGGATTATACTGTTCTCTGATGCGAAGTTTTGAAATTCTTTATGTAGACATGTATTAGAGAGACACTAACTCTTCTGTTGGGGCATGTTATATTTTAGGAATAATTTACCAATTATGGTATTAAATTACCTGTTGCTATTCTAAAGAATACTAGGGAAAACAATAAATGTGTTCTTTCCATTTAATTTGTTTGGGAAATTTCCTACAAGAGATATTTAGAACAACAAAATTAATTATAGGCAATAATTGGATGAATGATTTCCAATGGGACATCTGAAACTGTGACATCATATTTCATATATAATTGTTATTGATTTGATTCATAAAAAAATCACTACTGTTTCAGTGGCAGTAGAAATTTTCATAACAAAAAATACCCGTGAAGGTATATTTTCTACTTAATAGTTGCAATGAAAGGTATTGTAGTCAACTGAAAATTATACTTCTAATTGAGGTGACACAAATAATTTTTCCCAAATACACAAGTCATTATTGTGCAGCTATGAATGGTAAATATATTTATTACCTTAAAACATTTAAAGTGAGTCTCATATTCCAAAAT
Source organism: Vespertilio murinus (assembly GCA_963924515.1). NCBI lineage: Eukaryota > Metazoa > Chordata > Mammalia > Chiroptera > Vespertilionidae > Vespertilio > Vespertilio murinus. Next base: position 53,706,946 of record OZ004710.1, read on the forward strand.
TGTGGTAAAATAAGTTTATACTACACTGACACTCTCCCATGCCAAACTTGATATACAGCTAAAGTACAGAAAAGTCATCTTAAAAAATCAACTGAAGACTAGCTGAAGAGAACCCTGATAACAAGGGTGGGAAGTGAAGACTGCATAGAGAATGGTACCAAGTGCAGATACACAAAAGGGCTGGACAGGCTCCCACAGGCAGCAGCTGAAGTTCCAGAGGGATATCTCAGCTGTAGTTGGTTCTCACTGAGAACCCTGTGGTCTAAAACCCAAGCTGGACTCCCCATCCCAGAGCACCAGGACTGAGAAAGGTGCCCTCACAACATCTGGCTGTGAAAAGCAGCAGGGTTGCTGTTTGTCAGTGAGAGTCTGCTGGGAATGCAGGAAGCCTCTAAAAGGGACAATGCACAAAATTTTGTGTGCAGCCACTCACCTTGGGCTCCAGCACAGGGAGGCCAGAGTTGCCTGGAGCTCTGTGAGGATAGTCAAGGGATTGGAACTTGGAAGCCAGCCACGACAGTTTCCTGTGCTGAGTCATTTCCTCACATTGTGGAGGACATCTTTCTCCCATGGACCTTTGCTATCCAGGTGCTGGACCTTTGCTATCCAGGTGGTTTTACCTAGGGGAAAGGCAGTTGCCGTACCCTGTTGGAAGACCTATTGCCCCACAATGTGGTAGATAGCCGAAGGCTAATCAAGGCGGATATCAATAAGACTGCAGGCAGAGGCAGGTCTCTGGAGGCTTGAATCTTTGCCTCATGTAGTCATGAGATAGGAAAAGCAGACCCTGGCACACATCTTGGTCCTTTCCAAAGGCACTCAACCCCGGGAGAGGGAGGCACAAGCTGTGGATTGATAATAGCCCCAAATAGGGCACTCAGGCCAGTTAGAAACAACACCTGACATTGCCCTGCTATAGATATTGGGAGCCATAACACATATACCTTATACACAAACACAAACACAAACAGGCAGCCAAAATGGGGACACAAACAAACAAAATAATAATCCCCAAATGACAGAACAAGACAATTCTCTAAAAGAAGAGCTAAACAAAGTGTAAATAAGAAATTTATCTGATATAGAGTTCATAATAATGGTGGCAAAGATGCTCAACAGCATGAGATAAGATATGGTAACTATAAAAAAAAAGACCAGTCAGAAATAAAGAACAACATAGCACTAATACAGAACACATTGTATGGAATGCACAACAGATTAGGGGAAGCCAAGGTTCAGATAAGTGAATTGAAAGACAGGGTAGAAAAAATCAATCAGAGAACCAAAATGAGAAAAAAATAATAATAAAATAGGAGGACAGCTTAAGTGAGCTCTGGAACAAAACAATATTCACATACTTGGAGTGATAGAAGGAGAATAAAGTGAGCAAGGGATAGGGGATGTGTTTGAAGAAGTAATGGCAGAAAACTTCCCTAACCTGGTAAAAGCAAAAGTCACGCAGGTCCAGGAGGCAAAGACAGTCCCAAACAAGAAGAACCCAAATATGTCCACTCCTGACACATTATAATAAAAATGCCAAAAATTAAAGAAAAGAGAGAATCTTAAAAACAACAAGAGAAAAATCAACTTCTTATCTACAAAGGAGCTCCCATAAGGCTGTCAGATGATTTCTCATCAGAAATTCTACAGGCCAGAAGGGCATTGTATGAAGTACTCAAGATAATTAAAGGCAAGGATCTGATACCAAGTTTACTGTATATAGCAAGGCTATCATTCAAATAGATGGTGAAATAAAGAGGTTCCTGAACAACAATAAGAAAAAAATGCTATAGGAGTTTACCACTAACAAACCAGCACTGCGAGAAATGCTACAGGGATTGCTGTCATAAAGAGAAATAGAGAAATAAACATAAGCATACAGAATTAAAATGACAATAAATATCAATGGATAATAACCTCAAATGTAAATGACTTAAATACTCCAATCAAAACACATAGGGTAAAAACATAATCAGATCTGAAATATCATGGCTGACATGTACACATATGGAACTGTTCGACATTGAAATTGGCACTCGAAAGAACTGTTGGCCCAGAATGGAGCTCACTACAGACTGATTCATTTGCCTCTTAGCATAACCATTATGGCTTGTCACAGTTTAGGTTCTTACAAGGGTATTTCTTGGATCACATGATCTCACACATCTAGAGGAAATAATGAACAACATAAACTGATGAACAAAAACAGACCCAGGTAAAGGGAAGCAGCGATCAGACTCTCAAACCTCAGAGGGAAAGTAGGGGAGGGTGGGGATAAGGGGAAGAGATTAGCCAAAGGAGTTTTGTGCATGCATATGAGCCCAGCCAGTGGCCATGGACAACAGGGGGTTGGGGAAATATGTATGGAGGGGTTTTGGATGGGAATTGGGGGATAAGTACAATTATGTGATACCATAATCAATAAAAAATAATTCAAAAAAGAAAACAAAAGACATAGGGTAGCTGAATGATTACAAAAACATGGCCTAAATATATGCTGTCTACAAAATAACCACCTCAGAAAAAAGACTCTTACAGGATAAGAGTGCAGGGATGAAAAAGTTTTCCATGCAAATGGAAATGAAAAAAAAAAAAGCTGGGGTAGCAATACTCATATCTGACAAAATAGACTTCAAAGTTAATCCCATCACAATTGATAATAAAGGTAACTTCATAATACTAAAGGTATCAATCAAACAAGAATATATAACACTGGTAAACATATATGCACCCAATATACAAACAACTAAATATATAATAGAATTTCAGATGACTGTAAGTGTTTGACAGCAATTTAGTTATATTAGGGGACTTTAACATCCCACAGACTTCACTGGATAGATCTGATAGACACGAAATTAACAAAGAAAAGATAACTCTACATGGCACAGAGAATCAGATGGATTTAATTGACATTTATAGAACATTTCACCTCAAAGCTGGAGAATATACCTTATTGTCAAGTGCACAGGCATCAGTCTCAGAGATAGACTGCATCTTAGGACACAAAAAAGTTTCTACAAGTTTAAAAAGATTTAAATCATATCAAGAATCTTTTCAAACCACAAGTGATTGAAATTAGAGATCAACTACAGTAAAAATACTCAAAAACATTCAAATACATGGATGCTAAAGTTCATATTGTTAAACAATGAATGAGTTACCAATGAGAAAAAGAAAGGAATCAAAAACTTTCTGGAAACATATGAAAATGGACAAATAATAAGCTAAAATCTCTGGAACATAGTAAAAACATTCTTGATAGGGAAGTTCATAGCACTACAGGCCTACCTCAAAGAAAAAATAACAATAAACTATTTAGCCCTACAACTTACAGAATTAGAAAAAGAAAAAGAAAAAAATAGCCCAAAGCAAATAGAAGGAAATACAATAAAGTTTAGAGCAGAAATAAATGATATAGAGGCTAAAAAAAAAAGATTAATAAAATCAATATCAGGTTATTTGAAAAGATAACCAAGATTACTTAACTTTAGCCAGACTCATCAAGAACCAAAGAGGACTCAAATAAATAAAATAAAAATTTAAAGCAGAGAAATAACAACTCACTCCACAGAAATACAAAAGATTGTTAGGAAATACTATGAATATCTATATGACATAATGTGGATGAAATGAGCAAATTCTTAGAAAAGTACAATCTTCCATGACTGAGGAAAAATCCCATAATCTGAATAGGTCAATAGCAACTGATGAAATAGACACTTTAATAATAATAATAATACTCCCAGAAAAAAAAAGCTCTGGTCTATATGGTTTCATAGGAGAGATTTAGCAAACTTTTAAAGAAGAATTGGCACCTACCCTCCTCAAACTATCCCAAAAATTCCAAGAGAAAGAAACACTTCCAAGCTCTGTTTAGCAGGCCCAAATTATCTTCATTCCAAACCAGATATGAACATTACAAAGACAGAGAACTACTACAGGTCAATATTTCTGATGAACACAAATGCTAAAATCCTCCAGAAAATATTAGCAAATCAGATCCAGTCATATATTAAATGGATCATATACCATGAACAAGTGAGTTTTATCTCAGGGATCCAAGTGTTGTACAATATTCACAAATAAATAAATGTGATATATCACATAAACATACTAAAAGGCAAAAATTGCATAATCATTTCAATAGACACACAAAAAAGCATTTGACAAAATCCAACATCCAATTTTTATAAAAAGCTCCCTTTAAAATAGGAATAGAGGGATCATATCTCAATGTAATAAAGGTTATATATGATAAACCTATAGTGAACATCATGCTCAATGGACAAAACTAAAACCCTGTCATGTAAGAACAGGAACAAGTCAGGGATGTCTGCTGACTCCAAACTTATTCAACATAGTACTAGAAGTCTTAGCCATAGAGATCAGACAACAAGAAGAAATAAAAGGCCTCCAAATTGGAAAGGATAAAGTAAAATGTTCACTATTCCCAGATGACATGATATTGTACATTAAAAAACCAAAAGAATATACTAGAAATATATTATTTTATATGAGTGATTTTGGCAATATATCACAGTGCAAAATTAACAAATTGATGGCTTTTTTATACACCAATAATGAATTCTCAGAAAGAGAAACTTAATAAATAATACTATGAGAAATAAACTTAACTGGCAAGGTAAAAGACTTGTACTCAGAAAACTACAGGACATTGAAAAAAGAGATAGAGCAAGATATAAACAAGTGGAATAATATACCATGTTCATGGATTGAAAAAATTAACAGAATTAAAATGTCCATACTACCCAAAGGAATTCCTATTAAAATATCAAGGACATATTTTACAGATCTAGAACAAATACAACAAAAGTTTATTTGGAACCAAAAATACACTGAATAGCTGCAGCAATCTTTAGAGAGAAGAATAAAGTTGGAGGGATCACAATACCAGATATCAAGTTATATTACTGTAATAAAAGTTAAAGCCACTGCAATCAAAACAGCCTGGTACAAGTATAAGAACAGGCATATAGATCAATGGAGCAGAACAAAATTTCCAGAAATGTACTCAAGAAATTATGCTCAATATTTGACAAAGAGGCAAGAACATATAATGGAGTAAAGACATGTTCTTCAAATAAATTGTGTTGGGAAAATTGGAAAGTATGCACACAAAAAATTTAAACTAGACAATAAACTTACACCACACACAACAATAAACTCAAATTGATGGGGAGAAACTAAGATGGCGGCATAGGGTAGACACTCAAATGCAGGCTACCACAACAAATTTTAATTTAGAACTGGAAAACAGCGGAGGCATTTCCCTGAAGCACTGGACTGCTAGCTGAGAGGAGGCTCTGCCATCTGGAAAGGAGAGAGAAGGTGAGCTGACCCTCAGAAACTATGAAGGTATGGAAAACTCTGCGCCTGAAAGGGCACTGGCTTAATCCAGGCTCACAGGCTGAATTCGCTGCTGGCTTACTTCTGGCACGTTGAGAGGGTGGACAGCTAATTCGCAGCTGGCTTTATTGTTTGAGAGGAAAACAGAATCACCCTATTGCTCTGATAGGGGTCACCAGTGAGGGAGAGGCCAGACTGTCAGGCATCAGGCAGAGATCTCTTGGAGGTGTGTGAAACCAGAGGCCATTACTGAGGGACTTGGGGAGGAGCCTATGAAAAAAAGCTTGCCTGCACCAACCTGAGACTCCGCCCCATCCAAGCTGAGCACTGAAGCTCTCCCAGAGGCTGGCTTTCTCTAAGGAGGAATTGGCTGGAATCCAAAGCTTGTCTGCACCTTTACCAAGGGGGTGCACGTGCCTGCAACCAATCTTGCAAGACTCACTGTGAACAGAACTTTTCTAAGGTGACACTGACAGGGAAACAAAGATTGTGTGTGCCACTCTGAGACTCTGCCCCATCAAAGTGCAGTACAGAAACCCTCATAGCTGAGACACTGCTGATCCTCACAGCCAATTGGCCTGGAGGTCAGTTCCTCCCAGTGATACCAACAACAATCAAGACTTAATTTCAATAAGGCTGTACACACAGTCCACAAAGGGGTGCACCAAGAGCGTCTACCTCAGATAACTGGGAGGTTGACCCACTGAACCATATAGGACACCTTAACACACAAAGCCACCTTACAAACTCAGGGAAGCAGCAAAAATGCCAAGACAAGGAAACAGATCACAAACGAAAGAAATGGAGGACAAAAAGCAAGTGGACATAGAGTTCAAAATCACACTTATAAGATTTTTCAAGAATTTCCTAGAAAAGGCCAATAAAATAAACAAGACCTATGAAAATATGAAAAGGGATCAACTAGAAATAATAAAAGATCAACTAGAAATAAAGAATACATTCACTGACATTAAAAATATTATACAAAGTCCTAAAAACATAATGGAAGATTGCAAGAATCAAGTCAAAGATTTGGAACACAAAGAGCCAGAGGACACTCCTATGCAGAAGCAAGAAGACAAGAGAATCCAGAAAGTTGAAGATAGTGTAAGAAACCTCTGGGACAACTTCAAGCGAACCAACATCAGAATTATGGGGGTCCCAGAAGATGACAGAGAGCAAGATACCGAAAACATATTGAAAGAAATAGTGACAGAAAACTTCCCCCACCTGGTGAAAGAAATAGACTTACAAGTCCAGAAAGCACAGAGAACCCCAAACAAAAGGAATCCAAAGAGGACCACACCAAGACACATCATAATTAAAATTCCAAGAGCAAAAGACAAAGAGAGAATATTAAAAGTAGCAAGAGAAAAGCAAGTTGTTACCTATAAAGGAGCACCCATAAGACTGTCAGCTGATTTCTCAACAGAAACCATGCGGGCCAGACGGGAATGGCAAGAAATATTCAAGGTGATGCATAGCAAGAACCTACAGCCAAAAATACTCTACCCAGCAAAGCTATCACTCAGAATCGAAGGCCAGATAAAGAGCTTCACAAATAAGAAAAAGCTAAAGGAGTTCATCACCTCCAAACCAGAATTATATGAATTGCTGAAGGGGGTTATTTAGGAAGAGGAAGAAGATAAAGATAAAAATTATGAACAACAAATACGTTACTATCAACAAATGAAACTAAAAACCAAGGGGATTAAAAAACCTGATGAACAATATTAACTGGTGAATATAATAGAATCAGAGGTATGGAAGGGGATTGGAAAAGGGGAGTGGGTGGTGCAGGAAGAGACTGAACAAAAACTGTGCACCTATGGATGAGGACATTGGGGGATGGGGAAAGGACAGAGGGTGGGGTGGGAACCTGGTGGAGGGGAGCAATTGAGGGGGTTGGGGGAAGAGGAACACATCTGTAATAATCTGAACAATAAAGATTTATTTAAAAAAAACTCAAATTGATAAAAGACTTAAATGCAAAAGATGTGAAACCATAAAAATCCTAGAAGAAATCCTGGACAGCAAAATGTCAGACATAACTTGTAAGAATATGCTCAAGGATTTATCTCCTAGGGCAGTGATTGGCAAACTCATTAATCAACAGAGCCAAATATAAACAGTACAATTATTTAATTTCATTTTGAGTGCCAAATTTTTTAAACTTAAACTTCTTCTAATGCCTCTTCTTGAAAATAGACTCGCCCAGGCCGGCCGTGGTATTTTGTGGAAGAGACACACTCAAGGAGCCAAAGAGCCGCATGTGGCTTGCTAGCCACAGTTTGCAGACCATGGTCATAGGGCAAAGGAAACTAAGGGGAAAATAAAAAAATAGGGCTACAACAAAATAAAAAGCTTCTTCACAGCAAAAGAACTTGTCAACAAAATGAATGGAGACCCCACTTTATGGGAGAACATATTTGGCAATGAGATATTTGATAAGGAATTAATATCCAAAATATATAAGGAACTCATACAACTTAACAAAAGAAAGACAATCTATTTTTTTTAAATGGGCAAAAGACCTAAATAGATAATTATCCAAAGCAGACATACAGGTGGCCAAGAAACATATTAAAAAAAAATGCTCAGAGTCATTGATTATCAAAGAGATGCAAATTAAAACAACAATGAGTTATTACCTCACACCTATCAGAATGTCTACCTTCAACAAATTAAGAAATGACAAGTGCTGATGAAGATGTAGATAAAAGGGAACCTTGGTACACTGCTTGTGGTAATGCAGACTCGTGCAGCCATTATGGAAAACAGTATGGAGATTCCTCAAAATATAAAAAAATGGAATTGCCATTTGATTTGACCCAGTTATCCTAGGGATATATCCTAAGAAACTCAAAACATCAATCAGCAAGAATGTATGCACCCTTATGCTCATAGCAGTGAAATTTATAAGATCTGGAAATAGCCCAAATTCCAATCAGTAGACAAGTTGCTTAAACAAAAGTGGTACATCTACACCTTGGAATACTATGCAGCAGTAAGAAAGAAGGATCTCTTACCCTTGAGGCAACATGGAGGAACCTAGAGAGTATTATGCTAAGTGAAGTAATCCAGTCAGAGAAAGACACATATCACATGATCTCACTCATATGTGGAACCTAAGTAACAAAATGTAACGATGAACAAAATAGAGCCAGAGACATAGAAACATATAACTGACTGTAGAATCTAATATGGAAAGCAGGGTAGGGTGTGTGTGGGGGATTTTTTTTTTAACAAAAGAACTTGTATGCATAAACCAGTATGTATAACAAATGGACACAAACAATATGGTGTCAAAGGCCTGGGGGTTTGTAGAAAAGGTTAATCTTATATAATAAAGAAGGAATATGCAAATTGACCATCACTCTGTCACAAAGATGGCTGCACCCACAGCTGAAGCCAAGTTCACATAAGTAGCCTTAAGGAGCAATCAGCTGGGACCTGAGGCTATACCAGGGGTGGGGAAACTTTTTAACTCGAGGGCCACAATGGGTTCTTAAACTGGACGGGAGGGCCAGATCAAAAGCCACCTGACCATTCTGGAACTCTCATCTTGGGCTGCTGGTGAAGGAGCGGAGGAGAGAGCAAGAGAACCCTCTGCTCTTTTGGCTCCATGGTCCGGATAGCTTGCCCACGGCTGGGCTATGCCCTCCCACGCCCCTGTGAGGCTTGATAGGAGACCTCAGGCCATGCCCCCTACCCAGTAGGGCTTGACAGGGGATCTCAGGCTGTGCCTCCCACCTGGCAGGGCTTGACGGGGGACCCCAAGGTGCACTTCCCATCCTGATGCTGGCCTAGGGGACCTCAGGCCATGTACCCCACCATGTGGGGCTTGACAGAGGACTTCAGGTTGTGCCTCCCACCCCAGCACCAAGCCAGGGGACCTTAGACTGCACCCCTGCCTGGTTGGGCTTGACAGGGGACCTCAGGCTGTGCCCCCTGCCTCAGCACTGAGCTAGGGGAACATGAGGCTGTGAACCCCTGCCTGGCTGGGCTTGACAGGGTACTTCAGGCCATGTCCCCCACCCAGTGGGGCTTGACAGGTGACCTCAAGGTGCACCCCCAGTGCTGGGTCAGGGGAACTCAGGTCATACCCCCAATCCAGTGGGGCTTGTAGGGAGACCTTAGGCTGTACCCCCCCACACAGACACACCTGGCAGGGCTTGGTGGGGGACCTCAGGCAATGCCCCCCACCCAGCGGGGCTTGACAGGGGACTTCAAGGCATGATCCCCACCCTAGTCTGGGCTGGGGGATCTGAGGCTACAACCCCCGCCCAGGGGCCAGGCTAGGGACCTGAGGCCATGCCCTCCACCCAGCAGGGCTTGATGGGGGACCTTGAGGTGCACTTCCTGTCCTGGTGCTGGGCGATGAGATCTCAGGCTGCTTCCCCTGCCCCAGCACCAGGCCAGGGGACGTCAGGCTGTGCCCTGCTGCCTGGTGGGGCTTGACAGGGGACCTCAGGCCATGACCTCCCCCAGCAGAGCTTGAAAGAGAACCTCAAGTGCACCCCCAGTTTTGGGTCAGGGGAACTAAGGCTGTGGCCCCTGCCCAGTGGGTCTGATGAGGGACCTGAGGCTGCACTCCCTTACCAGTGGGGCTTGATGGGAGACCTGAGGCTGTACCCCCCACCTGGTGGGGCTTGATGGGGGACTTCAAGGTACAATCCCAACTCATGTCTGGGCTGGGGGACCTAAGGCCACAGCCCCTGTCCTGGCACCAGGCCAGGGGACCTGAGGCTCCACACCCTGGATGGAAGGGCTTGACAAGGGTGGGACTGGCAAGGTCTGGATCTAGCCCAATTTGGGGGGGAATGGCCAGGTCTGGGTCTCATGTGATTTTGAGGTGCATGTGGGTGGACGGGGACTTGACTCTGGGTCCCATGCATGGTGCACCTCAGACTCTGACAGGATGAAGGTTTTCCTATATATTTTACTAATTTTCTTTCATCTCTGGCACTTTTATTACAGAGAAAGGGCAAATAACAATATTAAGTTATTTCCTCTAATTAATCCCTTTTTAATGTGCATGAATTTTGTGCACTGGGCCACTACTGATGGAATAAAAGGGAACGTATGTAATAATCTCAATAATAAAGATTTAATTTAAAATATCATGTGTTTCCTTTTGAGCAGTTAAGAACTTATATGAATAGTTATTTAGTTTACCACCACCACCACCATCCCCTCCCATATCCCCACATATTTGAGTTTCAGGCAGATATGAAAATGCTGTCAAGATTCTCAGAATCAACTTCACAAAAGAACAGGTTACACCACTGGGTTAATTTCACAGGGTATTTTCACAGAGGTCAGTTCCTTGGTGTAATTTATATAGAGAGATAGAGCTACATAAGTCATGAAAAATGACTTTCATACTCATTACTGACAATTTATTAGTAGAAACTACAACAAAACAAAACAAAATAAAAAGTCTGAAGTTTTCCTGGAGACAATTTTCTCTAGAACAGTTTTAGTTGAACCAATAAAACAAGGAATCCTGAGAAAAATCACACAAAGAAAAAAATGCCACCCTGATAATTCTCCCCAGTAGTACAAGGGGAAAAAAATTAATGAGGCAGGATATGATCTGGAAATGTGTATGGCAACATATATAGGAAGTAGGAGTTTATTGACAGTAGAGTCAGCCAAAATAGGGATTAAATCCCAGTTTCCTAATTTATGATGCGGACTTAAATCAGCCACTTAAGAACTTTGATTCTGTTTCTGCTTCTGTAAATTTACAGTCTAATTAGCATATTATGCTAATTGACTGTTCTGCCCTCAAAGATGGTGGCACCCACAGCCACAAGCCACATAGGCAAGCCTCAGATGTCAGCTTCCCAACCACTCAGGGCTTGCCCAAGGTACTGGCAAGCCTCAGATAGTGGCTCCCCAGTTGCCCAAGGCCAGCCGAGGTTTGTGCTGCCAGCAGTGGCAGCAGCAGAGGTTTGATGGAGTGTCCTCTTCCCCTAATTGCCATATCACCTCGTGCCCCTGAGGGCTCCTGGACTGTGAGAGGGGGCAGGACAGACTGAGGGACATTTAGTGCACCGGGCCTCTAGTTTTATTATATTTTTAAATAAAGTGTTCTTAGTACTCCTCTCATGGACTTGTTGTGAGGATAAAATGAGATAATGCATGTAAAGTTCTGCATACAATGTCTCACATGTTGTAAGCACTCAATAAACAGCCACTGTTATTATTCATAGAATTGACTGCTGGCTCCAGGTTCATTTGATCTATAGCCTTATTCAGAGAAGTAATTGTAAATGACTGCAATTACAATAATTTAATGTAGTATCAGTGGAAAAGACACTAGATCCAGGAGCATGTATGGCCATGGGGTCTCAACAGGCTGATATAAAATAGAGATGCTTAAACAGAGATAAATTTAAAAAAATAGTAGTCACACTAGATCCATTAAAATTGATGTTTCCAATAATGACTCAGAGATGAGCCATAGGGAATTGGTGGTGGGAAAAATATTTTTAAATGTATATATATATATATATATATATATATATATATATATATATAGTTGATATTTTACAGAGAGGAAGGGAGAGAAATAGAGAGCGAGAAAAGTCAATGAGAGAGAAACATTGACCAGCTGCCTCCTGCACACCCCCCACCGGGGATGTGCCCACAACCAATGTACATGCCCTTGACCGGAATTGAACCCGGGACCACTGAGTCCGATGATCAACGCTCTAGTTCTACCACTGAGAAAACCAGTTTCTGCTGGGAAAATATTTTAAACAATAAATTATATTGGAAGTGTGGGAACCAAATCTCATAAATGCAACTTTCTTCCTTTTTTTTGTCTTCGGAACTCTGCATCTGGGGGCTGTAGCTTCATTGATAAAATTAGGCTCTAGCTCCTTCTGTATGAAATTGGTCGCTAATTTAATGATATAGTTTGGTTAGAACTTTCCCAAGTGTGAGAAAGATGAGAGGGATGGAGATAGGGATGGGGGGAGGTAATAAAATGAGAGAAAGAAGAGAGAGAGAGAGAGAGAGAGAGAGAGAGAGAGAGAGAGAGAGAGAGAGAGAGAATTCTATAGGGAAATATGAAGTTACATTTAAATTTGGGGAAAGTTATTTTATTTTATTGTTTTTATTAAATTATTATCTGTGTACATATATTACAATTGCCCCCCCTCCAAACATGCCCTACCTCCCCAGAGTTTTGTGCCCATTGGTTATACTTATATGCATGTGTACAAGTCCTTTGGTTGATCTCTTATCTCGCCCATATCTCCCAACTCTCCCAGCTGTAATTAGACAGTCTGCTTGTTAATTTAATGTCGCTATATCTATCTTATGGATCATCAGTTTATAATGTTCTTTATTATCCAAAAATGAGTGAGGTCATGTGGTGTTTCTCTTTCATTGACTGGCTTATTTCACTCAGGATGATGTTCTCCAATTCCATTCAGGTTGCTGTAAATAATGAGAATTCCTTCTTTTTATGGCAGCATAGTATTCCATTGGGTAGATGTACCATAGTTTTTTGATCCAATCATCTGCTGATGGAAACCTAGGGTGTTTCCAAATCTTAGCTATTGTAAATTGTGTTGCTATGAACATAGGGGTGCATATATCCTTTCTGATTGGTGTTCCTATTTTCTTGGGATATAGTCCTACTAGTGGGATTACTGGGTTAAATGGGAGTTCCATTTTTAGTTTTTTTGAGGAAACTCCATACTGTTCTCCACAGGGGTTGTACCAGTCGGCATTCCCACCAGCAGTGCAGAAGGGTTCCTTTTTCTCCACAACCTCGCCAGCAATTGTCTTTGTTGTATTGTTAATGTTGACCATTCTGACTGGTGTGAGATGGTACCGCATTGTTGTTTTGATTTACATCTCTCAGATAATTAGTGACTTTGAGCATGTTTTCATGTGCCTCATGGATTTCCTTCTGTAATCTTTTGAGAAGATTCTATTTAGGTCCATTGCCCATTTTTAATTGGCTCATTTATTTTCCTTTTATTGAGTTGAATAAACTGTCTGTAGATGTTGGAGATTAAACCTTTATCAATGATATCATTTGCAAATATGTTCTCCCATACAGTGGGCTTTCTTTTTGTTTTGTTTATGGTTTCTTTTGCTGTGAAAAAACTTTTTATTTTCATGTAGTCCCATTTCTTTATTTTCTCTTTTGCTTCAATTGCCCTAGGGGCAGTATCAGTGAAGAAGTTCTTAAGGCATATGTCAGAGATTTTGCTGCCTGAGGACGCCTCTAGTATTTTTTATGGTTTCCCATCTTATGTTTAAGTCCTGTATCCATTTTGAATTTATTTTTGTGTATGGAGTAAGATGATTATCTAGTTTCATTCTTTTGCATTTATCTGTCCAGTTTTCCCAACACCATTTATTGAAGAGACTGTCTTGAATTCATTATATGTTCGTGCCTCCTTTGTCAAATATTAACTGAGCATAATGTTTTTGACTGATATCTGGATTCTCAATTCTATTCCATTGATCTATATGTTTGTTCTTGTGTCAGTACCAGGCTGTTTTGAGAACAGTGGCTTTGTAATACAGCTTGAAATATGGTATTGTGATCCCTCCCACTTTACTCTTCTTTCTCAGTATTGCTTTGGCTATTTGGGGTCTTTTATTGTTCCAAATGAATTTTTGGAGAGTTCTTTCTAGGTCAGTTAAATATGCTGTTGGTATTTTAATGGGGAGTGTATTGAACCTATAGATTGCTTTGGGAAGTATGGACATTTTGATGATGTTTATTCTACCAATCCATGAACATAGTATGTTCTTCCATCTGTTTACATCTTCCTCTATCTCTTTTTTCAGTGTCTCGTAGTTCTCTGTGTATAGGTCTTTTACCTCCTTATTTAAGTTTATTCCTAGGTATCTTAATTTTTTTAGTGCGATGATAAATGGGGTTGCTTTTTTAGTTTCTTTTACTGTAAGGACTCTATTGTCGTATAGAAATGCCATAGATTTCTTGGCGTTGATTTTGTATCCTGCTACATTGCCAAATTCATTTATTAAGTATATTAGTTTTTTGATGGAGTCTTTTGGGTTTTTTATGAACAGTATCATGTCATCTGCAAATAGGGACAACTATACTTCTTCTTTTCCAATTTGGATGCCTTTTGTTTCCTCTTCTTATCTAAATTCAATGGCAAGTATGTCCAGTACTATCTCAAACAGGAGTGGAGAGAGTGGGCATCCCTGTCCTGTTCCTGTTCTAAGTGGGAATGGCTTTAGTTTTTGCCCATTGATTATGATGTTGGCTGTGGGTTTATAATATACAGATTTTATTATGTTGAGGTATGATCCTTGTACTCCCACATTGTTGAGAGTTTTTATCAGGAAAGGGTGTTGGATATTATCAAATGCTTTTTATGCATCAATTGATATGACTATATGATTTTTATCTTTCAATTTGTTTATATGATATATCACGTTTATTGATTTGCGGATATTGTACCATCCTTGCATTCCTAGAATAAATCCTACTTAGTCATGGTATATGATCTTTCTGATGTGCTGCTGGAGCCGATTTGCTAGAATTTTGTTGAGGATTTTGGCATCTATGTTCATGACGGATATTGACCTGTAATTCTCTTTCAATTAGTTGTCTTTATCTGGTTTTGGTATTAGGGTGATGCTGGCTTCATAGAAGGAGTTTGGAAGTCTTCCTTCCTATTGAATTTTTTGGAATAGTCTGAGGAAGATAGGTTTTAGTTCTTTCTTGAATGTTTGGTAAAACTCTCCTGTGAAGCCCTCTGACCTGGACTTTTGTTTGCTGGAAGCTTTTTGATGACCGTTTCAATTTCTTCCCAAGTCACTGGTCTATTGAGATTTTTAGATTCTTCCTGATTGAGCTTTGGAAGGTTGTATTTTTCTAGGAATATGTCCATTTCCTCCAGGTTGTCCAGTTTGTTGGAATAGAGTTGTTCATAGTATTTTGTAACAATCCTTTGTATTTTGGTGGGGTGTGTTGTTATTTCACCTCTTTTGTTTCTAATCTTGTTTATTTGGTCCTCTTTCTTTGTTTCTTGGTTAGCCTGGCTAGAGGTTCATCAATCTTGTTTATCCTTTCAAAGAACCATCTCTTGGTTTTGTTGATCTTATGTATTGTTTCTTTGGTGTCTATGTTGTTTATCTCTGCTCTGATTTTTATTATTTCTTTCCTTCTGCTTACACTGGCCTTTTCTTACTGCCCTTTTTCTAACTCTGGGAGTTTTAGAGTTAGATAATTTGTAACCCTTTTTTCTTATTTTTTGCAATAGGCTTGTAGAGTTATTAACTTCCCTCTCAAGACTGCTTTTGCTGTATCCCATAGATTTTGGATTGCTGTGTTTTCATTGTCATGTGTTGCCAGGATGATTTTAATTTTGTCCTTGATTTCTCTGGTAACCCAGTCCTTGATCAATAGCATGCTTTTAGTCTCCATTTGTTTGATTTCTTTGAATTATTTTTATTGTAGTTGATTTACAGTTTTATGCCATTATGATCTGAGAAGATGCTTGATATGATTTCTATCTTCTTGAATTTGAAGAGACTTTGCCTGTGTCCCAAGATGTGGTCTATCTTTGAAAATGACCCCTGTGCACTTGAGAAGAATGTATATTCTGTGGCTTTGGCATGGAATGTTCTAAAGATGTTGATTAATTCCATCTCATCTAGTATTATTTAGGATTAGTATTTCTTTGCTGATTTTTTGTTTAAGTGATTTGTCCAAAGGTGACAGTAGGGTATTAAAATCTCCTACCATGATTGTATTGCTATTAATCTCTTCCTTAATGTCCTCCAGCAGTTTTTTAATGTATTTGGGTGCTCCTGCATTGGGTGCATATATGTTTACATAGTTATTTCTTCTTGTTGGATTGCTCCCTTTAGTATAATAAAGTGGACTTTATTATCTCTTTTTATGTCCTTCATTTTGAGATCTAATTTGTCAGATATAAGTTTTGCTACCCCAGCCTTCTTTTCATTTTCATTCGCCTGTTAAACCTTATTCCATCCCTTCACCTTTAGTCTGTGGGCGTCTTTTTGTGTGTGTGTGTGTGTGTGGGTTTCTTGTAGACAGCAGATATATGGTTCTTGCTTTCTTATCCAATCTGTTACCCTATGTCTTTTGATTGGAGCATTTAAAACATTTACATTTAAAATTATCATTGATAGGTAGGTATTTGATGCCATTTTTATTCTATACCCCTGTGTTCTTTTTTTTTTTTCTTCCCATTTATTTTTATAGTAAACCCTTTAGCATTTCTTGCATTTCTGGTTTGTTGGAGATAAATTCCTTTAGTCTTTTTTTGTCTGTGAAGCTATTGATTGTATCTTCAATCTTGATTGATTGCCTTTCTGGGTGCAGTATTTTTGGATTCAGACCCTTCCTTTGCATGACTTTGTATATTTCATCCCATTCCCTTCTGGCCTGATGAGTTTCTGTGGAGAAATCAGTTGCTAGTCTGATGGGGGTTCCTTTATATGTAACTCCCTGTCTCTCTCTGGCTGCTTTTAAGATTCTTGCTTTGTCATTGGTATTTGGCAATTTAATTATAATGTGTCTTGGTATTGGACTTTGGGGATTCATTTTGCTTGGAACTCTGCAAGCTTCTTGTATTTGTGTGGGTTTTTTCTTCTCTATCTCAGGAAAGTTTTGTGTCATTATATCTTGAAACAGTTTTTCTATGCCTTCCTCAGTTTCCTTTCCTTTTGGAACCCCTTTTATTCTAATATTGTTTTGTTTTGTATTATCCCAAAGTTCCCATAGGCTCTTCTCCTGCTTTTTATTTTATTTTTTCTAGAAGATGCTCTAGTTGGGTATTTTTCTCCATCTTGTCTTCTAGCTCACTGATTTGGTCCTCGGCTTCATCTAGTCTACTTTTGATGATTTCTATTGAGTTCTTTACAGTAGCTATGTCATTTTTCATTTCTTCTTGGTTCTCCTTCATTTCCCCTTGAGTCTTACTCATATTGTCAAATTTGTCTTCCATTCTTTTTAGTCATCCTATGATCATTACTCTGAATTTTTGCTCTGGTAGTTTTCTTGCCTCTAACTCATTTTCTTCCTTTTCTGGTGATGCCTGCTTTTTTTTTTATTTGTGGGCTGCTTCTTTGTCTCCCCATTGTCTCTCTTTTCAGGATGTCTGGTTATGTAGATTTCTCTCTCATGCATTGATTTAAAGGCACAAAATACAACACAACCAGGTACAACACACAAGGCACTGAACAGAAATGTATTTGCAATGTTAATAACCTTCAATAAAGTAGAGCACTGGGGAAAGGTAAATTAGGGGAAAGGAGAGAAAGAAGAAGTGTAAAAAGTGAAGAAGGGTGAGATAAAGAAAAGATAGGGGGAAAAAGAAAGAAAAAAAAAGGAGTGTCAAAATGAAATTGGCAAACAGGGAGAGAGAAAGAGAGAGAGAGAGAGAGAGAGAGAGAGAGAGAGAGAGAGAGAGAGAAGAAACTGTATATATGGGGAGATAATTTCAATAGAGCAAACACTAACCCCAGCAAATGCTGGCAACAGTACCTGGCAAATAATACAAACTACAACACCCACAATATCCAGCAAAGTAAAAAGATAAAGAAAAACAAAGCAAATACAAAAATACTAAGCAACAACAACTAAAGATTAAGCAAAATAATCTCACTAAAAGCATAAAAATACAATATAATCAATATTCACACAAACAGCATCAAAAGGACAGAGGAAAAGAATTTTTTTTTTTTTTTTGCTAGTTAATACAGCTCCGAGAGGGGTGTGTATGCACTTGTCCCAGGGGATTGGAAATTAGCTATATAAGTAGGGTAGAAATTTTAGCGGGGGGATAGGGGGTGGAGACAGAAAGAGTAGGGAAAATCTAAAGCAAGAACGGGTTAAGATAAACAGGATAGCATAAGGGGAAAGGTTAGGAAGAGAGTGATGGTGTAAATGACTTGTTAAGATAAGGTTAAAAGAGAAATGAATATAGAATGAGGAACACTAATTCCAATGTAAAATAAAGAGAAAATAAATTGGCACTTTAAATAAAAAAAGAAAGAAAGAAAGAAAGAAAGAAAGAAAGAAAGAAAAGAATAAAAAAAGAAAAAGGAAACAAAAAAGGTAAAATAGCAATAGTAATAATGCTGATTGAATCTAAAAATGTAATAATTAAAAAGGTAGAATCAAAAGAGGAAACAAGGAAACAATTCATTTCTTAAGTAAAAGATGCAAAAATTGAAAATAAAAAAATAAGCAAAAAAAAACAAATGCAGTTGTGAAGGCCATTCAATTCCTCCTTTATTCTGTTTGGCACGCCTGTTTCAGTCCAGACAATATTGCAGTTTCCTGCGTTCCTCTGCACCTCAGTGTTGTAACCTAGTCCTTAATTTTAAGTTGTTGATTTCTTAGTTTCTTGCTTTTTGATTAAATAAAAACTAGTAATAAACACAGTCAATTTGTACTCCAGCCCCTAGGTGGCAGTGTTTCTGGATTTGTGCTTGCATGTGTTTTTTGTGTGGCTAATCTAGCCTTCTTTTTCTATGGGATTCAATACAGATTTTGCCTGGGAGCTGAATCGCAGCTGGTCTCTCCGGGCTCTGCTTCCCAGCTTCCAGAAAAGCAGTTCTCCCCTGCAGTCTTTCAGGGCCAGCCAATCCGGGTGGCCTCTCCTTTGTAATCAGAAGCAAAGGGTTGCAGGGGAGCCAGCCTTGGTGCGCAATGGGCCAGTTTGCTAGCACTTACATACAGACTGTATACCTTTGCAACTCTGTTCTCCCTCCATGTCAGATCAGAATGGGATGCTCTCTAGAGAACCCTACAATTGGCAACCCTGAGGACCCCGTCCACTCTCTTGGATCACGCCAGACCCAACAGTGGAGGGCTTTTGTGGACAGCTTTCCGAGGTCCCAGCTTGAGGTCTCAGTGCACAGTCCCAGTGCACAGTCCTAGCCTGCAGTCCCAGCCAGCAGTCCCAGACTGAGAGCTTTTGTTGCTGCTGCTGCTGCTACTGCTGCAGCTGCCACTGCTGGGACACAGACACCCACGTTATCCCCTGCAAAATCCAACCTTTCTGTGGAATTCAAGTGTCCTCACTGATCGGGGCCCCTCAGCTGCTCAGTGATTTCCACAGTTGTGGCTTTTTCAGATTTCAGATTAGATCCCCAGTTGCAGCTCTGATGTGGATGTGAGAGGCGGCACTTACAAGTGTTTATCTATACCGCCATTTTGGAGCATCCTCCAGGGAAAGTTATTTTAAAATAAATATGATGTTGTCTATCTTTAAAAATGACCCCTGTGCATTTGAGTAGAATGTATATTCTGCATATTTGGGGTGAAATATTTTATAAATGTCAATTAAATCCATCTGATCCAGTGTGTAATTTAGAGTTTCAGTTTCCTTGTTAAATTTTTGTCTGGAAGATATATCCAGTGAAGTCAGTAGGGTGTTAAAAATCCCATACTATGACTATATTGCTGTCAATCTCTCCATACAAGTTCTCTAGAACATATATACTGTGTTTCCCCGAAAATAATATATCCTCCAAAAATAAGACCTACTTACAGGTTTCCTTCTGAGTGAAATATAAGGCATCCCCCCCAAATAAGGCCCCAGGCTCTGTCTCAGAATGAAAATTAATTTACCATAAACTGGTCACTAGGGCTGCCCTGACTGGTGTCTAGCAACCAGTGACATTACGCGGAGTCCTGAAGTCATTGCTGTGTAAATGGAGAGAAATCAGCGTGGAAACTTTGTGAAACCTAAACTGTAAGAAGTTGTGACTTGGGTGAAGAATTCATGGGAGAAAATCACTGACAGTTGCATTGCAAATGCACTGCAAGAAGGCTACCTTGACAAGAAGTACTCATTTAAAGACAGTGCTATTGCTAAACATGAGATATTTGGTCCACTGATTCTGATAGAAATGGAGTCACAAGAAATTCACCAGGAAATTCAGGAATTGGATTGTTATGATGATGCTCCAGAAGATGATGACATGATTGTCATTGAATAAATGAATAAATTCTTTATACTGTAGGATTCACAGTTTGTCTGTTTTGTGTTTACTCTACTACCGTACCATATACAGGTAATAACTTTCCTTTATTTTCATTTAACAATAAATTCGTACCATATTCTTCTTCATGGAAAAATAAGACATCCCTGAAAATAAGACCTAGCTCATCTTTGGGAGCAAAAATTAATATAAGACACTGTCTTATTTTTGGGGAAATAGTATATATATATATATATATATATATATATATATGGATTATCCATATTATTATGATATATGATCATATAATATAATAATTGGGCCACACAGTGTATATCCTATATAATAAAATGCTAATATGCAAATTGTCCCCTTCCACAAGGACTTTGACCAGCAAGCAAGCCAGCCAATCGCCCATGGCCCTTCCCCATGGCCAGGATGTCCAGACCCCACCCATGTACAAATTGATACACCAGGCCTCAAATATATATATATATTGAGTGACCAGATTATTATGTGTTCAGAAATCATAATAATCTGGCCACTCAGTATACATATAGGTGTCCTGTATTATTGTATGATATGGAATTCATTTTGAATTATATTTTGTCAGATATGTATATTGCTACACCAGCTGTTTTTGTTGTTTCCATTTGCATGGAAAATGTTTTCCTATCTCTTCATTCTCATTCACTTTGAGTTTTTTGTCCTGAGGTGGGTCTCTTGCAGACAGAGACTGTTGGGTAATGTTTTGTTTCATGCAGTTAAATTATGTTTTTGATTGGAGCATTTAATTCATTTATATTTAGTTTTATTATTGATATGTACTTACTTATTGTCATTTTAATTCTGTATGCTTATGTTTATTTCTCTATTTCTCTTTATGACAGCAATCCCTGTAGCATTTCTCGCAGTGCTGGTTTGTTAGTGGTAAACTCCTATAGCATTTTTTTCTTATTGTTGTTCAGGAACCTCTTTATTTCACCATCTATTTGAATGATAGCCTTGCTATATACAGTAAACTTGGTATCAGATCCTTGCCTTTAATTATCTTGAGTACTTCATACAATGCCCTTCTGGCCTGTAGAATTTCTGATGAGAAATCATCTGACAGCCTTATGGGAGCTCCTTTGTAGATAAGAAGTTGATTTTTCTCTTGTTGTTTTTAAGATTCTCTCTTTTCTTTAATTTTTGGCATTTTTATTATAATGTGTCAGGAGTGGACATATTTGGGTTCTTCTTGTTTGGGACTGTCTTTGCCTCCTGGACCTGCGTGACTTTTGCTTTTACCAGGTTAGGGAAGTTTTCTGCCATTACTTCTTCAAACACATCCCCTATCCCTTGCTCACTTTATTCTCCTTCTATCACTCCAAGTATGTGAATATTGTTTTGTTCCAGAGCTCACTTAAGCTGTCCTCCTATTTTATTATTATTTTTTTCTCATTTTGGTTCTCTGATTGATTTTTTCTACCCTGTCTTTCAATTCACTTATCTGAACCTTGGCTTCCCCTAATCTGTTGTGCATTCCATACAATGTGTTCTGTATTAGTGCTATGTTGTTCTTTATTTCTGACTGGTCTTTTTTTTTATAGTTACCATATCTTATCTCATGCTGTTGAGCATCTTTGCCACCATTATTATGAACTCTATATCAGATAAATTTCTTATTTACACTTTGTTTAGCTCTTCTTTTAGAGAATTGTCTTGTTCTGTCATTTGGGGATTATTATTTTGTTTGTTTGTGTCCCCATTTTGGCTGCCTGTTTGTGTTTGTGTTTGTGTATAAGGTATATGTGTTATGGCTCCCAATATCTATAGCAGGGCAATGTCAGGTGTTGTTTCTAACTGGCCTGAGTGCCCTATTTGGGGCTATTATCAATCCACAGCTTGTGCCTCCCTCTCCCGGGGTTGAGTGCCTTTGGAAAGGACCAAGATGTGTGCCAGGGTCTGCTTTTCCTATCTCATGACTACATGAGGCAAAGATTCAAGCCTCCAGAGACCTGCCTCTGCCTGCAGTCTTATTGATATCCGCCTTGATTAGCCTTCGGCTATCTACCACATTGTGGGGCAATAGGTCTTCCAACAGGGTACGGCAACTGCCTTTCCCCTAGGTAAAACCACCTGGATAGCAAAGGTCCAGCACCTGGATAGCAAAGGTCCATGGGAGAAAGATGTCCTCCACAATGTGAGGAAATGACTCAGCACAGGAAACTGTCGTGGCTGGCTTCCAAGTTCCAATCCCTTGACTATCCTCACAGAGCTCCAGGCAACTCTGGCCTCCCTGTGCTGGAGCCCAAGGTGAGTGGCTGCACACAAAATTTTGTGCATTGTCCCTTTTAGAGGCTTCCTGCATTCCCAGCAGACTCTCACTGACAAACAGCAACCCTGCTGCTTTTCACAGCCAGATGTTGTGAGGGCACCTTTCTCAGTCCTGGTGCTCTGGGATGGGGAGTCCAGCTTGGGTTTTAGACCACAGGGTTCTCAGTGAGAACCAACTACAGCTGAGATATCCCTCTGGAACTTCAGCTGCTGCCTGTGGGAGCCTGTCCAGCCCTTTTGTGTATCTGCACTTGGTACCATTCTCTATGCAGTCTTCACTTCCCACCCTTGTTATCAGGGTTCTCTTCAGCTAGTCTTCAGTTGATTTTTTAAGATGACTTTTCTGTACTTTAGCTGTATATCAAGTTTGGCATGGGAGAGTGTCAGTGTATCCTTGCCAGGAACCAATTACAGCATGTATTAATTATAAGAGTTTCACCAAAATTTGATGAACCTTAGGGAGCTCAACAGGGTTGAATCAAATGTAGTTTACCTGTTGGAAATATCTAAGTGGAACTTTCCACAAACTGAATAGGATTGTCTGCTGTCATACAGCTCAGGACATTTTATTGGCATTCTGCTTGTGAAACACCTGAACAGCTGTAGTCTATTCCCCAAACTGGCAATACTTCTGTTACCCTACACTTTGCCTTAGGACAAATTTTGTTTAATAAATACCATGGGATCCTAGACAAGCAGAGTCTTTAGCTCCTTCAGCTGAAGCTCCTCTGACCCTCAATGCCTTTTAAAATTATCTTTTGTCTCTGGACTCTTTAATCATCTAAGTGCAGTAACTTTATCCAGAATGCTGAACCTTTTGTAAGGCTGGGAAGAGAACCCCAGTGTAGTAGCATCAACTTATTCCACCCCCTTTTAAAAATTTTTAATTCATGTATTGAAGTTCTGGATACGGAAGTCTGATACCAGGGTGCCAGCATGGTTGGGTGTTTGTTTCTGGTGAGGGCCTGCTTCAGGTTATACAGTGCCAAATCCTTGTATTCTCATTTGGTGGAATAGTGAAAAAAACATGGTTTTTAAAAGTTTCAGGGTACGTAAAAGCGACTTGAAAAAGTCTGTTTCTATTCATATGAATCTCACTAATTCAGGCTAGTGAGTCAAAAAGTCAGTTTGTTTAGGAATAATTTTTATTCAAGTAATATACTCAGTTTTTGTTCTTTATAATGTGTTTGCCTTTATAACTGTTTTAAAATGTAGGAAGAAACCTGAAGAGAGCCTCTTGTATTTGTCCAAATGATACACTTCTAGATCTCACATTATAGTGGAAGTCTGGGGCACAAAGGTCAAAATATAGAATCAGGTATTGCCATTTAGTCTTTTTTTTGTCCTTGATTTCTTCATATATACAATGAAGGCATTGTCTTGTTGACATTTAAGATACTTTCAAACTCTGACATCATCTTTTATTCTTACCATTGGGAATTTGGCTGTAGATAACATTTTCCATTACTTTAAATTCCAAAGTTTTTGTCCTTCTGTATATGTTTTTTTTCTGAAAATTTTTTATACCTTTTGCTAAGTGTAGCGTGCCTAATTCTAAGGTCCCTTGTATAAAGGGAATAGGTTGGTCTTGAAAATATTCTGAATAAGATACACAAAGGTGATTAGAATGCAAACAGACGCATGAGTTATTAACAAAATATTAGCATGGATGATTCTTCGTCTTCAAGTTAATTCTCATTATTTGTCAGAACTTCTGATTCTTACATCAGTTTCCATTTTGAAAGAATAGCTTTGTAGACTTTAGTTCAATTATTTTTAACTATTTTCTGGAGGTTGGACTTGTAGTCTTAATTAAATTCCTTAACAACATCAATTATGATTTTGTTTTATTTTTTATTCTCCACAGTGACTAGCATCAAAGTGGATTCATGCTGGGCATTACTATTGTTAAACTGTATGTTGTTGAGAAGACCTGTATAATTTAGTGTCATGTATAAATTCTGGCCAAGAAGGCAGACTAAGCAGAAATAAAATACAACCACTACAAACATACAAAATTCTGGATACTATATATGCAGGGTGTCCCAAAAATGTATATTCATTTTAATAACTGATAGCTCAATTTTGAAAATGAAATTTATTTTAATAAACACTTCCATTATAATTATTCAAAGTGTGTGTATGCTTTTTGGGGACACCCTGTATTTTAATGTATATAACCAAATATTGAAAGAACAAAAATGGTATATATAGATGTTTGAAATGAAAAACAAAAACAAACAAACAAACAAAATACCCACAAACAAAAACCTACATCTAAAGTGGTGAGTGATAATTGAAGATTAATAAAATCTGAAGTATCTAGTCTCTGAACATCTTTCCTTAGGGGCTGGAAATCTAATGCTTCACAGGTTAGGATCACAGTAATTTAAATTTTTTCTAGGTCATCAAACTTACACAATTTATAAATCTCTTCTTTAAAAAAGTATCTTACTTTTCAATTTCACCTGAATCCATTATTGTATGGCAATATTTCTAGGGCCATTCCTTGGACCATAGAAGGAGCCCATTTAAGTGAGGCCCTGCAACCCAAGCTTTATTAGCTACATGGTAAATCTGCCTCTGGTCTATTGTCAATATCACAACCTCCTTAAAGGGCAATTAGTGGGGATTAGGTCTCCCAAATGTTCCCAAGAGCAATAAAAGCATTATATCGTTTATGAATAGCTACTACACAATCTCTGCTGGCTGGCTGATGGACTTGCAGGTAATTTACTAATTTCCCTAAGCTTTATGTCACGTGAAATAAAGTAGAGCCCTACCATTGAGTTGTAGGGGCCGAACATGAATAAATAGATGTAAAAACTGGATTGGAAATGGTGAATCTTTTAGTACTCAGGCAGGAAAATCTATGAAACTATGCAGAGGAGGCCATCACAACCCATGGTCTATTTGTGTCTTCTGTAAAAAATATGCACACATCTCCATGGAAGTTGAGCTCAAAGATAAAAAAAAAATATCAAAAATGTCAACACTAAGTATAATATACCACAGAAACAAAAGATAGAAAAATTTACATGCTGGCAATAGAGTTATTAGAACAATATAAATGGGACTTCAAATTAAGAAATTTTAAAATGTATCTGTATAGAGACACTTACAATATCTCATTACTTTCAAGCATATATACTGTGTAGGCTTCTAGAAGTTCTCCTATTATCTTCAATTAAGTTATCTATAATAATAAACAACCCTAAGATCTCAGTGGCTTACAAAAACAAATAAGATTTTTCACTTAGTTTCTGCAGGTTGATTGCAGCTCTATTCCATGGCTTCCCTTCAATTGGGGACCTAGGTCAAAGGAACAGTTCCTAACTGGGACAATAAAATTTTCATTTCAGAAGGAAAATAATAAGGTACTATATAGATCCTTTGATCTTAAAAGTTCTAGGAGACACCATACATCACTTTCATTCATGTTGCATTGGCTACAGCAAGTCATGTGTCTAAGCCATAAGACAATAGAGTGAAAGTGTATAATCTTCCTTTAGGGAGATAACAATGAATATGTTAAACAGAAGATATAAACCTTGATCTGACATAAGAACAAAATTGATATTAGCAAATGAGTCTTTCTGGTATATATAAGGAGGCTTGAAAATAATTATTTTAAATAGTTTTCCCCTGTAATTTTATATACTCTTAAAAACTTTTTATTGATGAAATAAGGTTTATCATCACTACTCTCAAATTAGCTAGAACCAAATATACAGACATGAGTGTAATTCCCTGAATTGTACCTTTAATTCAAAATTCTTTCCCAACCTTTATTTTATTCTAGTACAGGCTTCTAAATATGCTTTTATTGTTTAACTCTTTCTTTGAAATTTAGGATGTTCACAAGATTATGAGAAGGGAAAATGAGGTGGAACATGTTTTTCTTTCTTTACCAGGGTAATCTGATGCCCACCAACTTTTCCATGAATGCCAGAGTAGAATAATTCCAATGGCAGCACTCGTCCTGTACCCAAAAATCAGGTCCTCTTTTTTGGACTGGTCAAGATAGAGGAGAGTGAATAAAATGAAAAGACATGTTAATTTCAAACTCTATTTAGAAACACACTAGAAAAATAGATGGCTGGTAAATAGAAATTGGAAAAATTGGCAGAAAGAATTTTTATATTCAAGCATAGAAGGAACTGGAATATAAATCTGCACCCTGACCAGATAATAATGAAATAAAACTATGATGATACTAGAAAGGTACTTGACAAGGCTTTTCCCTAATGTTTTAGTGTATTGAGGAATGTCTGCCTTTAATATTCACCTAATCAAGATTCTGTAAGTTTAAATTTTGGAATTAAAGTTTTGATTAAAGGTTGTCATTAGGTTTCTGTAGCCTCAGTGATTTCACAGAATTAATGTTGGGAGACATAAGCTCCTGGAAGGAGTGATTATCCAATAGATCTAATGCTAAAAGGTTGAAATCTAGATTCAAGCAGGGCATACTTATGGGTGCTTTATTTTTCAGGCTTAAAATTCATCTTTGTCAACAAAAGTTCACTGCCACCAATATGCAATAGGAGTCCCCAATCTAGGGTGAAGAAACAGTAGAGACTTTATTCAGATCAACAGTTTTCAAAACAGGGAAATGCACCCTCCAAGACAAAGTAGAATCTCCCTTATAAAAGATGCTCACCTGGTTTCTAATCGGTCCATTTTTATGCAAATGAAGAATCAAAATTGCAAATTTGATTGGTCCAAATAGCACTTTACTGATTGATCAGAATCAGTGGTTCTGATTTATTGTTATGGGGTCACTCTGATTGGTAAAGATGCAAATGAGGATATAACTGTGCAGCTCCAATTGGATGGGGCAGGTATCAGCCCACTTTTCAAAATGTGATTCTAGGAACTCTTTTATAAGGGTCAGCTCAGAGGGCAGGAATACAGTACAGGAGGCTTGACAGCCCAGTCTGTTCTTTCTTCCTGAAAGTCGGTATGCATGGGAGGCCTCTGTATTGGCAGCTAGACTCTGATTATGAATTTTGGCCCTGTAAACCAAGATAAATCCTTTTTGTCAGGTATATTCCTTCTTGGGGTCAATATCTTTTATGTTGAATTTCATAATCATTTATTCTTCAGTGGTACATCTGAGAAATAGGATACTTTCTGAGACTTCTCTAGCCTTTTATAAAATAAGCAGTTTTCCAATTTTCTGATTCTCAAGGAGAGAATTGCTTCTCCCATCTCAATTCACACCATTCCCATCACTAACCTGAAGTGTATTTTCCTCCATGAAGCCTACACAGATAATTACAGCTTTCACTTATTTTTTATTTTCAGAACTTCTGGGGAAATGTATACCTTGAAAGACACTACAGAGCTATACTTTTCATTATTATTTCTTAAATTGATTCATATTTATTAGTTTATTGAGCACCTACTTTACCAGATACTATACTTAACAGTGCACACACACACAAAATTGGTTAAATCATGACTTCTGCCTTAAGGTGCTCATGGTCTATTGGGGAAAGGAGACAAATAACTGGGCAGTTAAGGTATATTGTGAAATGGACCAACAGGGTATTATGAGCACATTTAATTATATATATTTTTCTACCCAACCAGGTAGCAAGTTCCTTTAGAACAAGATCCATATCTTCCACTTTTCTCCCATTTCCCATAGTGCTTGGCTTATATTACTACTCTTGGTCTGGGGGTTTTCCCTCCAGATATCTGCACTCTTTGCTTTCTCTATTCTGTTAAGCTTTTTCTCAAAAATCAAGTTCTCAAAGATACTTAAGCTATGTTATTCAAAATTGTATTACCCCCCCCCCTTCAACATATAGTCACATTTTGGACTTGTCTTCTTTCCTTATTTTTTTTTCTACTTAGCATAAACCACCATCTCTGATATACTACATAATTTACTTATTTAATTTTTATTGTCTATTTCTAATACTAGAATCTAAGTACTATGAGGCCAGGAATCATATTTGTCTTGTTCACTGTTTCATCTCTAGAGAGGCCTATCACTGTGTGGGACACATCATAGTAACTCAAGTTAGTTGTTGAATTAAAGGATAAGTGGTAACACCACTAGTTAATACTTGAGGAATACTTTTTGGCTGAATAATTTATCTTTTGAATTATACTACACAATTACTATATATACTTTTGGTTTGAGTTGGAACTGAAGGGCCTGTTCTGCCCATCTCTGACTTTGAAGAATGGGCACTCTTTTAGCCCCCATAATTGCATCAAAAAAGGCAGAAAAAGCTGCCTTAATTAAGCTGGCTTCAACCCTCTAAAGATATTCAGCACACAGACCATGCTTTGAGAATCACTAACATTGCTCATGAAAACTCTCCTTTTAAAATTTTGTTTAATAGGTATACTATATTCATGATAATTTCATCTTATTCATTTGTTTTTATTTGAGATCCTCTGAAAGTTAGGAAAATTTATATTGAAGAAGTATGAGATATAATATTTTTTTACATATTTGGTACTATATGATATCATTTACATGTGGATTCTGAAGAGTACAAACTCAGAGAAATAGAGAGTAGAGTGGTGTTTACCAATGCACGTGTGTGGAGGAAATGGGGAGATATTGCTCAAAGTGTACAAATGTCCAGTTATAAGATTAACAGATTTAGTGACCTAATATACAGCATGGTGATGATAGCTAATAATATTGCTTCACATACTTGAATGTTGCTAAGAGAATAATATTGAATGCTTTTGCCACAAAAAAAGAAATGGTATTATAAACAGGATGGACATGGTAGCTAATACTATGGTGGGAATAATTTTGCAATTTATAAATGTATCAAATCAACACATATACACAATGTTATATGTCATTTATATTTCAGTATACCTGAAAAAATTGGCTAGTTCCAAGGTAAAGGTTGGGAAAAGATTGAAAATTTGGCAGTATTTTCTGTCTGAAGTTTCTTGATTATCTTTTCCTAGTGAAAAAACAAACCTTTTCACACACACACACACACACACACACACACACCCCAAAATCACTGTTATATATTTGCCTTTTTCTTTTCCAGCATATGAGTTCACATAAAGTTTTTAAAATATATTTTGGTATATTTTTGGAAAATATTAAAAATAAGCATTATTAAATAATTTGCACACACAGCTATTCAAGAGAACTCAGAACCAACTTGGGAATAATGTCTGAGTGAGATTTGCAGCATAAACATCAAACATGTGGAACACTGCCATCAACAACTTTAATCAATTTAGCTGTCTATGCAAACAGAACATTATTTTTCTTGAGATATACCCAAGGGCAAATAAGATAATATAAGTATAATCTATGAACAAACAGCATTGTTTATTGGAAGAGATGACAAACTTATAGAGAAGTAATAGACATAACAATACCTGGAAAAATGAAGTAAAGTTCCAAAGAAATTTGTGGAATATTTAATAAAATATCTATGTCTCTATATTGTAGCATATTGGCTGGTGGTGGGATGGCATATAGGAAACTTCATGGACTAAGACATTTTTGGTTTTTATTCCACAGGTATCTTTCTGACAAATGGCTCTGTACTGGCCTTATTGTTTTTTCAGCACATCTTTGTGTATGTTGTCAGACTGCATAGACTGAGGTGTGGTACATCAACTCCAGACCAAACCTCTTAACAAGGCCCTGTAACTTTGGGTCTGTTAGAAGGTAGTTTCACTGAACTCTGTTCCAGATTCTAATGACCTTCCCTTTCATCTGGCTTTCCACTAATACTTTACCTTCTCTCAATATGATAATTCAATGGTTTTCTGAATTATGTGGGTAAATTTAATAATAAACATGATTTGTTCAGCAGTTTATATATTCTGTAGGTACTTTGCTCTGAGCTACATATATTAATATCTGTTGTAATCTTCACAAAAAACTGATGAAGTAGGTATTCTCATTATACATATTTCAAAGATAAAGAAACTGAGGCACAATGATGTTAAATATCTTGTTCAACCTCATTTATGTTCTTATACACTTAGTGTGACTGCGATTTCCCTGAATGTGGGTGTCATAAGTTGCAAAATTACTTTTGGGACTTGGTTCTAAACACACTGTTATGTACATCTAGGTAGTTAATTATAAGTAATCTTAAGAGTATACCAATTAATTTTAGGGATTTCTGGGAGGTCTCTTTGCTTGCCCAAATTTCTTTCTTACTAGATTGCTATTGGCTAAAAATCTTAAAATTTAGAAACACATTTTTAAGCTTGGAGCTCCATGCTCTCTATTTAAAGAACAGATATTTCTGAAAGTCTATAACAAATAATACTGGGGATTAAAATAAGTCTATTTTTTTAAAATATATTTTTATTGATTTCTTACAGAGAGGAAGAGAGAGGGACAGAGAGTTAGAAACATTGATGAGAGAGAATCATCGATCAGTGGCCTCCTGCACACCCCACACTGGGGATGTGCCTGCAACCAAGGTACATGCCCTTGACCGGGTTCAAACCTGGGACCTTTCAGTCAACAGACAAACGCTCTATCCACTGAGCCAAACCGGTTTCAGCAAAACAAGTATATTTTTTAGCTCTCTTTTTATTTTTTTTAATTTTTTTTTAAATTTATTTTATTAACGTATTATCTGTGTACATAGTTTACCATTGCCCCCCCCCCACCTCCCATTTATGCCCTCCCTCCCCAGAGTTCTGTGTTCATTGGTTGTACTTATGTTCATGCATACCAGTCCCTCGGTTGTTCTCGTATCTCCCCCCAGGTCTCCTTCCCTTCCCCGCTGTCATTTGACAATCTGCTTGTTTTATGGTGACCATCTTAGTACCCCATGAATAGAATCTGCTCCTCATTTGGCAGTCTGCTTGTTTTATGGTGACTATCTCAGGACGATATGAATAGAGTCCGCTCCTCCTCTGGTTTACACCGCCCCTTCCCCTGGGTCCCACTGCTTCCCCTGGGACACACGGCTCGCCCGGGGCACACGGCCCCCTGGGACACACGGCTCACCCGGGACACCCTTCCCCTTTAGGGGGGTACGGCTTACCCGGGGCACACGGCCCCCTGGGACACTCGGCTCACCCGGGGCACTCGGCCCCCTGGGACACTCGGCTCACCCGGGGCACTCGGCCCCCTGGGACACTCGGCTCACCCGGGGCACTCGGCCCCCTGGGACACACGGCTCACCCGGGACACCCTTCCCCTTTAGGGAGGGTACGGCTTACCCGGGGCACACAGCCCCCTGGGACACTCGGCTCACCCGGGGCACTCGGCCCCCTGGGACACTCGGCTCACCCGGAGCACTTGGCCCCACGGGACACTGGCTCACCCGGGGCACACGGCCCCACGGGACACTTGGCTCACCCGGGGCACTCGGCCCCACGGGACACTTGGCTCACCCGGGGCACTTGGCACCCTGGGACACTCGGCTCACCCGGGACACTTGGACCCACTGGACACTGGCTCACCCGGGGCACTCGGCCCCCTGGGACACCAGGCTCACCTGGGGCACTCGGCCCCCTGGGACACTCGGCTCACCCGGGGCACTTGGCCCCACGGGACACTTGGCCCCACGGGACACTGGCTCACCCGGGGCACTCGGCCCCCTGGGACACCAGGCTCACCTGGGGCACTCGGCCCCCT
Source organism: Vespertilio murinus (assembly GCA_963924515.1). Lineage (NCBI taxonomy): Eukaryota > Metazoa > Chordata > Mammalia > Chiroptera > Vespertilionidae > Vespertilio > Vespertilio murinus. The sequence continues at coordinate 53,739,218 of OZ004710.1, forward strand.
GGGACACTCGGCTCACCCGGGGCACACGGCCCCACGGGACACTTGGCTCACCCAGGGCACTCGGCCCCACGGGACACTTGGCTCACCCGGGGCACTTGGCACCCTGGGACACTCGGCTCACCCGGGACACTTGGACCCACTGGACACTGGCTCACCCGGGGCACTCGGCCCCCTGGGACACCAGGCTCACCTGGGGCACTCGGCCCCCTGGGACACTCGGCTCACCCGGGGCACTCGGCCCCATGGGACACTTGGCTCACCCGGGGCACTCAGCCCCCTGGGACACTCGGCTCACCCGGGGCACTTGGCCCCCTGGGACAGTGGCTCACCCGGGGCACTCAGCCCCCTGGGACAAACGGCTCACCCGGGACACCCTTCCCCTTTAGGGGGGGTACGGCTCACCCGGGGCACTCGGCCCACTGGGACACTCGGCTCTCCCGGGGCACACGGCCCCTCTAGGGTGTTGGGGTCGCATATTGGAGGCGCCGCGCTAGCTCCTTGCTAGCATGGCGGCAGGCTGGGACAGCTGCAGTTGGGCTGAGATGGTTGCAGGTGGGGGGACCACCTTCAAAGGTGTCTCGTTCGGTGTGGGAGCGGAGCAGCTGCAGACATGGAGGCTAAGTTCTGAGGTCGCCCACTCCCTGAGCCCAAGGCGTGGTGAGCTCTGTTCTTGGTGGATTTCCTTTATTCTCGGCAGCAGTGGCGGGTGGCAGTGCCAGGTGCAACATTGACAGTCGCTCCTGTGGTTCAATTACCACTGTAGTTTTAAAGTTCACATGGCGGTGGTGGCGAGAGCTTCGGCTTGGCCATGTGGCATCGGAGGATGGGCTCGCCTGGGCGGCTAATGGAAGGCGCCGTGCCATTTCCTCACCAGCGCGCTCCATCTCCCTCCCAGCATGGTGGGTGTGCTGGGAAGATTGTGGGCAGGCTGTGATTGCTGCATGGGTAGAGTCCGCCCTCAATGGTGTCCTCTTTGTTGTGGATGTGGAGCTGCTGTGGATGCAGAGGCTAATTTCTGAAGCCACACTCTCTATGAGTCCGGTGTGTAGTGAGCTCTGATTTCGGTGGATTCCCATTCTTGGGGGCAGCAGTGGGTGCGGCAGCGATGGTAGCTCCTGTGGCTCAATTTCCCCTGTAGTTTTAAAATCCGCCTGCTGGTAGTGTCTGATGCTTTGGCCTGGCCATGTGGCAGCGGAGAGAGGATTCTCCGGGTCTGCCAATGGAAGTCGCAGTGCCAGCACAGCGCGCGCGAAGGCCTGGCAGAGCAGGCCGAGGGCGGTGGCGGAGAGTCCCGCTGGCACGCGCTAAGGCAGGGCCGAGCCGGTCGTGGGCAGTGGCGGAGAGTCCCCACGATGTCTTAGTCTTTCAGACTTAGTGGAACGCTTCCCCTGAGCCAGGACAAGCAGCACCCCCACAAATATTGGCCAGCTCAGTGCTGCCCCTCTACAGGTGACAGTAGGGGCATCCTCACCTCGGTAGGCCTTTGCTCTTGGAGGTCTTAATCAGTGGAAGGCAGCACGGTACAGACCTGCCCCACCTTCTCAGTCCTCCGCTAGCTCTCTTTTTAGATGAACACATTTTGATGGAGTAAGTTCAAAGACTGTGAGTGCTTTGGATGCCAAATTGGTAAGAAAAAGACAGTATGAAGAGAAATATGGAAGAGGAAGATGTTAAGGGTACAAAAATATCAATTGAATCCTGATTTCTAATTGAGCCAGTCCCACAGATAATAATTTTTTAATGATGTGGTGTATATTAAGAGTTTTCACAAAGCCATATAAAACATTATCAAAGACCTTGAAAATGGCTGCAGAACAAATGGACCTGTTCAGAGCTTATTTCCAGAGCAGATAGAAGGAGCACCTGAGAATCACTCGGGGAGTGTTAGTTGGCAAGCTAAGGAGGAGCACAACTCTAAGAGAAGGTAGGGGTCTGCTGGACAGGATTTCCTGATCAAGCAGCCCCCATAGCAATGGAGACCTTTCCAAGAGCTACTGGCTCAGAGGAAAAACTACACCATCTTACAAAGAAAAGAGGATTTTATTTGAGACCTGAAAAACCCACAACAGTGGAGACCACCAAACAGCTTTGATACCCCAATCGGCCCAAACACCTGGATTCAATGAGTTATTCAATCACCCACAGAAAGGAGAAAGAGAACTACATAACCAGACATCCATAAAAGAGAGACCATGGGGAGACAAAGAAATAGTCCACACACGCAAGAAAAGCAGGCATCACCAGAAAAGGAAGTAAACGAGTTAGAGGCAAGCAACCTACCAGAGCAAGAATTCTGAGTAATGTTCATAAGATGGCTAAAAAGAATGGAAGAGAAATTTGACAATATGAGTAAGATCCAACAGGAAATGAAGAAGAACCAAGAGGAAATGAAGATGAACCAAGAAGAAATGAAAAATGACATCACTACTATGAAGAACTCAATAGATAGCATCAAAAGTAGATTAGAAGAAGCAGAGGACCACATCAGTGAGCTAGAATACAAAAGGGGGGAAAATACCCAAATAGAGCAGCTTCTAGAAAAAATAAAAGAAAAAGCAAGAGGAGCACCTACAGGAGCATTGGGACATTACAAAACAAAACAATATTAGAATCATAGGGGTTCCAGAAGGAAAGAAAACTGAGGAAGACATGAAAAACATATTTCAAGGAATAATGACAGAAAACTTTCCTGAGATAGAGAAAAACAAACCCAAACAAATCTAAGATGCTTGCAGAGTCTCAAACAAAATGAATCCCAAAAGACTGAAGCTAAGGCACATTATAATTAAATTGGCAAACACCAATGACAAAGCCAGAATCTTAAAAGCAGCCAGAGAGAGACAGAAAGTTACATATAAAGGAACCCCCATCAGACTAGCAACTGATTTATCAACAGAAACGAATTAGGCCAGAAGGGAATGGGATACAATATATAAAGTCATGCAAAAGAAGGGTCTGAATCCAAGAATACTGTACCCAGCAGGGCTATCAATTAAAATTGAAGGAGTTATTAGGAGGTTCACAGACAAAAAAGTCTAAGGAAATTTATCACCACCAAACCAGCAATGCAAGAAATGCTAAAGGGTCTGCTGTAAAATAAAAACAAAAATAGGAAGTGAAGAAAGAACACAGGGGTATAGAATAGAAATGGTGTCAAATAAGTACCTATCAATAATAACTTTAAATGTAAATGGATTAAATGCTTCAATCAAAAGACATAGGGTAACAGATTGGATTAGAAAACAAGACCTATATATTTGCTGTCTACAGGAAACCATTTCAGAAAAAAAAAGACTCACACAGACTGAGGGTGAAGGTATGTAAAAACTTTTTCCAGGCGAATGGAAAAGAAAAAAACGCTAGGCTAAAAATACTTATATCTGACAAATTAGATCTCAAAATGAAGGACATAAAAAGAGATAATAAAGGCTACTTCATAATACTAAAGGGAGCAATACAACAAGAAGAAATAACCCTGCTAAACATATATGCACTCAGTAAAGGAGCACCTAAATAAATAAATAAATAAATAAATAAATAAACCTGCTAGAGGACATTAAGGGAAAGATTAATAGTAATACAATCATAGTAGGAGATTTTAATACCCCACTGTCACCTTTGGACAAATAATTTTAAAAAATCAGCAAAGTAACATCAATCCTAAATGACTCATTAGACCAGATGGAATTAATCAACATCTACAGAATATTTCACCCCAAAGCCACAGAATTTACATTTTTCTCAAGTGTACATGGGTTATTTTCAAAGATAGACCACATGTTGGGAAATAAGCAAAGTCTCTTCAAATTCAAGAAGATAGAAATCATATCAAGCATCTTCTCATATCATAGTGGCATAAAGCTGGAAATCAACTACAATAAAAGTAATTCAAAGAAATGAAAACACATGGAGAATAAATAGCATGCTATTAAAGGACTGTGTTACTATAGAAATCAAGGAAGAAATTAAAAACACCACGGCAACAAATGACAGTGAAAACACAATCCAAAAATTATAGGACACAGCAAAAACAGTTCAGAGAGGGAAGTTCATATCTCTACAAGGCTATTGCAAACAAACAAACAAACAAACAAACAAACAAACAAAAAAACTGGAAACAAATTATCTAACTCTACAACTCAAAGAGGTAGAAGAAGAGCAACAACAAAAGCCCAGTGCAAGCAGAAGGAAGGAAATAATAAAAATCAGAGCAGAGATAAATTACATAGAGACCAAAGAAATAATACATATGATCAACAAAACCAAGAGCTGTTTCTTTGAAAGGATAAATAAGATTGGTGAACCTCTAGCCAGGCTTACCAAGAAACAAAGAGAGAGGGCCCAAATGAACAATATCAGAAATGAAAGAGGTGAAATAACAACAGACCCCACCGAAATACAAACGATTGTTACAAAATACTACAACTCTATTCCAACAAACTGGACAACCTGGAGGAAATGGACATATTCCTAGAAAAATACAACCTTCCAAAGCTCAATCAGGAAGAATCTAAAAATCTCAATAGACCAGTGACTTGGGAAGAAATTGAAACAGTCATCAATAAGCTTCCAGCAAACAAAAACCCAGGGCCAGATGGCTTCACAGGAGAGTTTTACCAAACATTCAAAGAATAACTAAAACCTATCCTCCTAAGAATATTCCAAAAAATTCAAGAGGAAGGAATACTTCCAAACTCCTTCTATGAAGCCAGCATCACCCTAATACTAATACCAGACAAAGACAACACAATGAACGAGAATTACAGGTCAATGTCCATCATGAACATAGATGCCAAAATCCTCAACAAAATTCTAGCAAATCGGCTCCAGCAGTACATCAGAAAGATCATACACTATGACTAAGTAGGATTTATTCCGGGAATGCAAGGATGGTACAATATCCACAAATCAGTAAATGTGATACATCACATAAACAAACTGAGAAATAAAAATCATATATCAATCAATGCAGAAAAAGTATTTGATAGAATCCAACACCCTTTCCTGATAAATACTCTCAACAAGGTGGGAGTAAAAGCATCATACCTCAAAATAATAAAAGCTATGTATGATAAACCCACAGAAAACATTATACTCAATGGGCAAAAACTAAAACCATTTGCTCTAAGAACAGAAACAAGACAGGGATGCCCACTCTCACCACTCCTCTTTGACATAGTACTGGAAGGACTAGCCATTGCAATTAGACAAGAAGAAGAAATAAAAGGCATCCAAATTTGAGAAAAAGTTAAGTTGTCCTTATTTGCAGATGACATGGTATTGTACATTAAAAAAAACAAACAAACAAAAAAAAAACACCCAAAAGACTCCATCAAAAAAACTAATTGACTTAATAAATGAATTTGGCAATGTAGAAGGATACAAAATTAAAGCCAAGAAATCTATGGTATTTCTATATACCAACAGTGAACTTACAGAAACAGAGACTAAAAAAGCAATCCATTTACCATCACACCAAGAAAACTAAGATACCTAGGAATAAACTTAACTAAGTAGATAAAAGAACTATATGTGGAAAAATTCATGACACTGAAAAAAGAGATAGAGGAAAATGTAAACAGATGGAAGAACATACCATGTTCATGGATTGGTAGAATCAACATAATCAAAATGTCCGTACTTCCCAAACCAATTTTTAAGCTCAATGTACTATCCATTAAATGTCAATGGCATACTTCACAGACCTAGAAAGAACTCTCCAAAAATTCACCTGGAACAAAAGAAGACCCCGAATAACCACAGCAATCCTGAGAAGGAAGAAAAAAGTAGATGGGATTTCAATACCAGATTTTAAGCTGTATTACAAAGCCACTGTTCTCAAAACAACCTGGTACTGGCACAAGAACAGACATATAGATCAATGGATTAGAATAGGGAATCTTGTCATCGACCCAAACCTCTATACTCAATTAATATTTGACAAAAGAGGTATGAACATATAATGGAGTCAAGACAGTCTCTTCAATAAATGGTGTTGGGAAAATTGGACGGACACTTGCAAATAAATGAAACTAGATCACCAACTTACACCATATACAAAAATAATCTCAAAATGGATACAGGACTTAAACACAAGACGGGAAACCATAAAAATACTAGAGGCATCCACAAGTAGAAAAATCTCAGACATATGCCAAAAGAACTTCTTCACTGATACTGCCCCGAAGGCAATGGAAGCTAAAGACAAAAAAAAATGTGACTACATCAAAATAAAAAGCTTTTTCTACAGCAAAAGAAACCATCAATAAAACATTTGCAAATGTTATCACTGATAAATGTTTAATCTCCAACATACACCTTATACAACTAAATAAAAGGAAGATAAATGATCCAATTAAAAAATGGGCGAAGGGCCTAAATAGAATCCTCTCAAAAGAAGACAGAAGGAAGGCCAAGAGGCACATGAAAACATGCTCAAAGTCACTAATTATGCAAGAGATTTTAATCAAAACAACAATGCTGTACCATCTCACACCTGCCAGAATGGCTAACATCAACACATCAACAAATCAACAAAGGACAAGTGTTGGGGAGGTTGCAGAGAAAAAGGAACCCTTGTGCACTGCTGGTGAGAATGCAGATTGGTTCAGCCACTATTGAGAACCATATGGAGTTTCCTCAAAAAACTGAAAATGGAACTCCCATTTGACCAAGTAATCCCACTCCTAGGAATATATGCTAAGAAACCAGAAACACCAATCAGGATAGAAATATGCACCCCTATGTTTATAGCAGCACAATTTACAATAGCTAGGATTTTTAAACAGCTTAGATGCCCATTAGCAGATGATTGGATCAAAAAATTATGGTACATCTACACAATGGAATACTATGCTACCATAAAAAAGAATGGATTCTTATCATTTGCAGCAACCTGGATGGAATTGGAGAACATCATGCTGAGGGAAAAAAGCCAGTCAATGAAAGAGAAACACCTCCTGACCTCACTCATTTATGGATAATAAAGAACATTATAAACTGATGAACAAAAAGATAGATACAGAGACAGTAAAGCAACAGACTGTCAAATTACAGTGGGGAGGATAGGGAGACCTGTGGTAGATAAGAGATCAACTGAAGGACTTTTATGCATGCATATAAGCAAAACCAATGAATGAAAAAATTCTGGGGAGGGAGGGCATGTATAGGAGTTGGGGGCCAATGGAAAGATATGTACACATATAATACCTTAAAAAAACATTATCCTATATAATAAAAGCTTAATATGCAAATTGTCTCCTCTACCAGAGTTTGGTTGGGAGTTTGAAGGCTTACCCAGTTGCTATGATGTGCCTTGACCATCCACCAGAGGACATAGGCTCCAACCGGTAGGTTAGCTTGCTATAGTCACTGTTGGGCTGGACTAGAAAGTGAGGTCTGAGGTGAGAGCCATCAAGAAGCTCCCAGAGTTTGTTCTGAGCCCCAGGTGGAGGCAAGTGGGAGCGGGAGCCATGAAGGACCACATGGCATGGAAGGCTACTACACCTGATTCAAGAGCCATGGACTGAGAAGCCCTTCACAGCCTGTGGTATTCTCAATGCACAATATATAATCTTTAGAGCTGCTTCTTTTTATCTATTAAGTTTCATTAACTATTCCAGGAGTGTTGGTAGCACCATTACAGAGGTATGGGCCAGGCACACCTGCTCAAGGCCATGTGGCAGCCTCAGTTCTGGGAACACAGCAGAGAGGGAGGCAGGGCCGAGTGGGAGAAACCCAATCCAAACCTTGAAAGGAAGTGGGAAACAGCGAGGGGCAGCGGGTGACAGCTGCACAGGGGCCTAGAAAAACTGCTGGGTGGAGGCAGCCTACGAACCAGTGCCTCTCCCATGGGACAGGATCCATGTCCCTCCCTCCTTCTCCTTGTGACCCACACCCCACCTCTCTTCAGAGGCCCCACCTGAGCTCATCCCACACAGCTCCACACCACTGCATGGCCCTGCACACCCCCCCACACACTGCCTCATTCAGCCCCGCTCTGCCCCACACACCACCACCTCACCCTTCACAGCCTTTGAGAACTCCCTCCCCCACATAAAAAAAATGGGAAGGCTGTATATGGGAGATCGAAGGAGGAGGGGGCAGAGAAGGGCCCATCAAGTTAGATGGAGGGGAGGAAGGGAGAAACTCCACAGGACTGGGGACAGAGATGGGCAGGAAAGAAGGGCCATGCAGAAGCGTCACCCTTGGTTGAAATAGAAATCCTGATATCATTTTACAGACCCTAGAAGAGTCTATGTGAGGGGGGGCAAGGAGGGTGAAGACAAAAAAGGGTGTGAGGGGACTGGACAGATGGAGAGCAGTGACGTTTGATTAATGTCTTATTTACTTTTATTTTTGTTAGTATATGTTTATTGATTTCAGAGAGGAAGGCAGAGGGAGATAGAGATAGAAACATCAATGATGAGAGATAATTAATCTGCTCCCTCCCACATGCCCCCTACTAGGAATTGAGCATGCATCTCATGAATGTGCCCTTGACCAGAATTGAATCCAGGACCCCTCAGGCTGCAAGTCATGGCTCTATCCACTACGAAAACCATCTAGGGCAACCTATGGCCTATTTAAAACCACTTCAGTAGGTTGAGCACGGGTCTTATCATGATGGTGTTACCTAATAATGAGGGTGTCTCTCCTTATGTTGGGGTTAATGGAAGTGCAGTGAAGTAAAGGCACACCCATGGAGCCTGCAAATGGTTTCCATGTATAAGATGCAACTTACTTCATGTGGCAGCTGAAGAGGATGAGCAGAGCCTTGGAAGGACATGAGGTCTCCAAGACCAGGGGCTGGAAGGAAAGTGCATGCTGAGCATTCCATGCTGTGAGTTGCAATCTATATGCATAAAATCCTAGTATGCTATGTGTTCAACCAAGTAGTGGACCAACCTGTTATTATGACATGCACTGACCACCAGTCAGTAAATGCTCTGACCAGTAGGTTAGCTTGGTGCTGGGGTCCAGCCAATCAGGACTGGGCAAGATGGGGCTGGACATGCCCTAGAGCCCTCCTGTGGTCTTTCCCATGGTCCTTCTCCAGCCACAAGCCTCGATTGGCTCTGTGGTTCTGATAGGGACTGGGAAAGATGCCCAGATCAGCCCTGATAGCTGGCCAGGTGAAGGAGCCCCACCCATGCATGAATTCATGCCTTGGGCCTATAGTATCTTATATAAAGAATGGGATTCTTAGTAATTCATTTTTGTTTTATTTAATTGCATTGTTTTTAATCCTCACCATAGAATATGATTTTTATTGATTTTAAAGATATAGATTGTGAGAGAGAGAGAAAGAGAGAGAGAGAGAGAGAAACAAAACATCAATCTGTTGCCTCCTGACCAAGATAGGAACCCACAACCTAGGTGTATGCCTAATGTGCCTGATCAGGAATCAAACCTATAAGCTTTTGGTGTAGGGGACAATGCTCAAACCTAATAATCCCCCCATTCAAGGTCATTTTTGTTTAATTTTTAGATTCTCTAATTTTACTAAGTTGTAGATGTCAACTGAAAATAATTGTGTAGCATTCCATTGCTAGTTAAATATTGTCATAAGGGTATGTAGCTTCAGACTACTGAAAATTCTTCTTAGTCCTACATTTTCTCTTTTTGTTTTTGAATGCAAAAATGGAACACACACACACACACACACACACACACACACACACATCTGTAAATGAGCAAGTAGAAAAATTCAGGGATGAAAAAAAATCAGCCTTCAATTTTGTGTAGTTTGTTTATTCTTTATTGGGTTATTTGAGGTTCTCTTTGTGTTGAGTGAACTTTATTTTCCTTTGCAATAGGATATACAATATTAAGTTGTTGCCTGGAACCAATTTCTTTAACTTGCTTCAAGCTTCCCAAATCTGGTGTAAGTTATGACACTAGTTCTTGTTGACATGATATTTTGGTATTTTGTAAATGTGACCATTTGAAATCATTCTCTAAATAGGTATGATTTTAGCTATCATGATTTTTTAAGACAGAATTTTATATTTTCTATGTCAAAGTTATCTGATTTGTGTGGATTCTTTTTGATGAGGTAAAAGGAAAGTAGAGACTTACAGTAAGAAATACTCATAATGCCCAGCTAGCATGGCTCAGTGGCTGAGTGTTGACCTATGAATGAGGAGGTCACTGTTCAATTCATGCTCAGAGCACATGGCCAGGTTATAGGCTTGATCCCCAGTGTGGGGTATTCAGGAGGCATCCAATCCATGATTCTCTCTTATTTTTGCTTCTCTCTTTCTCCATCTCCCTTCCTCTCTGGAATCAATAAAAATATTAAAAAAGAAATATTCATAAAATAACTTATTCAAGACACACTAAGCTTAGACTAAATTACCTAAGGAATGGTTTCCAGGTAGCATATAAGGATGGTGAAGTTGGCAATCAGTAATTAGGATAATGTGAAAAGTACATTACCAAGTTCATAGAGTAAGTTGATTGCTAGGTAACCAAGCTATAGTACTTGCCATTTTCTCCTGTTGAGTACATAAAAATTTCTTTTGCATTATTTTCCCTTTCTCCTGCTTCTCTTTACTTCTCCGGTAAGTAATTGTGATCAGTAGCAAATTTGCCAATTATCTCCTCTGATAATTAGGATTGGATTTCTCCGCAAAGAATGCCTGGAACAAATTATGAAGGAAAACCTTATAATAGGATATATTGACTTTAGCCCAGGAAGCTGGTTATATTCTCCTATGACAAGCTACTGAGTCAAGCTTCTACAGGACAGTCCTGTCAGATTGGCACCCTTTATAACCACCAAAATGTTAGTAGGAGTTAGGACTTCATCTGTTAATAAACAAGGTCCCATTGAGCATATGTCCTCTGGAATTCACTACCATCCCAAAAACCTTCAAGGGATCAGATAACATTAATTTTTACACACTTTTTAAACCAATTTAGAATGCATTTAAAAATATTTTATTGATTTTTTTTTTACAGAAAGGAAGAGAGAGGGGTAGAGAGTTAGAAGCATCAATAAGAGAAATATCAATCAGCTGCCTCCTGCACACTCCCCACTGGGGATGTGCCCACAACCAAGGTACATGCCCTTGACCAGAATCGAACCCAGGACCCTTCAGTCCACAAGCTGATGCTCTATCCACTGAGCCAAAATGGTTTCGGCGAATGCATTTTCTTGTAGAAGTACTGGATAAGTAAGACTATTTACTACATCCATTATTTTCCAGGAGGATAGCCTTTTTCCCAAAATTTCTCCTGTTTATTTCCATTTTCCAAGTTCACCATTTAGAATCCTTTCCTAAGCAAGGAGAAATGATTTCATGACACATTTTACACATAAGGAATTAATTAGTACATGAAAACATTGAAATTTGCTATGTTCTGGATATGTCTATTGATTCTCATTATCTAAACTATTAGAAATATTGCATTTATTATGGAAGTGTACTCTCTTACAATTTAAAAATGTTGCCACAGGACTATGGCTGTTTCCTCAAATCAAAGACCCAGTAAAATAAGCAATCCTTCAAAGGGGCTTCAATTTCTGGATCTCATGATTGATTTCTGTAGTTATTAATGATTTATATTTTACAACATTATGTGACATGTACTGATTTTGAGTCTTAGATGTTTCAATAATAACTTCATTTTGCCTAATAGTTATTAATATGTAGTATAATTTAACAAAGCTGCATCTCTTAAAGGTAGTTAGAAACTCAGACTATACATTCATTCTAGTCTCTTGGACTTTATTCTACATAAAGTGAGAGTTTACTAGATATGAAGGGTTATCTTCTAATTTTAAGATAGAATTTTATTAAATAAGAGCACAAATGTTAATTTTTTAGTTACTTCCCCTGACTCAGAAAATATTTTAGATAAATGCAAAATGAGATTTATATATTTTTAAAACTATGTTCTTTGAAAACAAAGATGGGAATATTCATTTGTCTTCTTTGATATGCTGCTGGATTTAATTAAGCAAAAAGAAGTAGTAGTAATTTCTTATATTTATCTGTAAATTGCACTGAATCTGGTTATAGTCACTTTAGAAAGTAATGATTTATATGCTTTCTAATTATGTATCTGCTTATATAAGCACAGTTCCATTTTAGAAAAGTTATTGAATTAAAGTTATAATATATGGAACAAAAATAATTTTCATAGATTAAACTCTGCTCTTTGGCAATCTGATTTGTTTTGCATGGCCTGATATGTAATTTAGGTGTTTGCGGGTACTAAACTAGTAATTTATTATAAGATTTAAATAGATTCTAGAGTTTATAAAAAATGCTGATCTGTTTAAAAGTGGCTCTTTACCTGAAAATAAAGTCTAAGAGGCTAAACCCATATAGTTAAATTATCCATCCTATTTCAGAACTAGAAACACAATGCAACTTGAGGAGGTATAGGGTTGCTCTCTCTTTCCCCCTGAAGGGATATTGGGATAAAAGGTAGAGGATAAGTGTATGCTGAGGAAAGCTTGTGATATAAACAAAGGAAAGAGGTAAGAATTCTTTTGAGGAATTTTCCCTTAAGCTTAGAGATAAAAAACTGAGAAATAAGTAGCCTTTTAAAACAGGGGCACAATAAAAGTTTATTTTTTAAGTGCCAGTTTTATGAAAATTCCAAGCTTAATACTAATGGGAGGTATTTTATCATGTTTGAAAAACTATTTATAGTAAAGTGTATATGCTGCTGTTTGTGGAATACTTGCTTTCTAAAAAAAGATACATCAATATCCTATTTGTAATATAACATTACTATTTAGAAGATATAAATATGCATGCAGAAATGTGCAAATGTAATGCACATTTAACAAATGCTGAGGAAATACAAAAGAATGATAAAAAATGAGTCCCAGTTTCAGACATATATTTTGTGAATAATTTTAATAACAAAGCATCCCAAAACTTATAGCTTTAACAATAGTTTATTATCTCTTACAGTTCTGTAGACTGAACAGGCTAAGCTGATCCGTTGTCACTTGGGCTGGGTTCTTATGAAGTTACTATCAAATGACTAAGGCTGAACTAATATGAAGACTGGATGCCAAGATGACTTCTTCACAAATGTATCCAGAGCCTATATGGTGATAGTGGGAAAACTGAGAGCAAGCTGAAAATTTTTCTTTCCACATGGCCTCTCCACATAGTAGTGTGGGCTTCATTATACTAAGATGGAAGTGGTCTCAAGCTACTTGGATTTCTTATGCAGTAGTTGTTGCCTTCAGAGCAGGTGTTCCAAGAGACAGAAAATAAAAGTATCCAATATTTGAATTCTTGGGCTCAGAATCTGGCACTGTCACTTATTCATATTCTACTGATCAAAATGCAGTGTCTGCAAAAATTCAAGAAGAAAGTACATGTACCACACCTCTTAATGGGAGAAGTGTCAAATAATTTGTAGCCATTGTTAATCTACTACAAAAGTTACACATGGTAGATTAGCAGGCCTAACTTTTCAGGCCCTATGTTTTCTTTGTTGAAATAGCAGGAACAAGAAATCTAAACCAGTAGAGAAGCCAACAGATCTACCTTTGTGTAGGCAAAGCCAACAACAGTTAAGCAACTCTAAGCATAACAGTGCCTGTGACCTTGATATCAGAATACCTCACCATGAAAAGTACCATGGGAATTATTTTCATCAAGTCATATTTTATTTGTATGTGCTAGGTTTGCTGGCTATTTAAAGAAGAATGTTTTTTTTTAATGAAGAAAATTTAAAAGACATTGAACACACAGTAAGTGCATTATAAATGCTACTTTTCCCTCCCTTTCTTGTCCCATTAGTAGTTTTTTAAAGGAATATTGAGTTCCTCTTAAGACTTACTTACCTTTTAAGACTTACCTCTTAAGACTTTAATTTAAATTCTATTTCTTTGTCTTGGGATTTGAAAGTGATAGATTGTGAAGGTGGGAAGTGGAGGGTTGCTGGCAAAGGTAATTTTACCTAAGACAGGAGGCTGTAATTTTCAGTAAGTTTTCTATTTGGTTTCTATGGGAACCATGCCAATGAGAGCACAGATGTCTTGCTATGTGTACACTGGGATGTTCAAGGCCATTCTGGCATGAGTCTAAATGGAGTGCCCAAGGCCAAAATACCATGAGTGGGTACAAGGCTACACTGTGTCCTTCTGTAACCCATATGATTGATGTCACTGTTGGAAGCTAGCCTTCTTTGTTTTTGGAGCAACATACAGGTTGCTAACCAGAGAAAAGATAAAGAGCTCATAGAAGGAGAGTTGACAAGAACAGAGAATGTAGCTCCTATATGTGCAGGAGGAAGAAGAGTTCAAATGGAACTAAGAGGTGGTATTGCTATGATATAAGTTAAGATCTAATAGAGAGCTCAGATATAGCAACCATGTTAACCAGCCAGTTGGCTGGGCAGGAAAGACAGGAGAAGCTTCTGAGCCAGAGAGCTGAGCTACTGCTACGAAGTAAAGAGGTGAGTTTACAGGCAGCATGAAGCTGCTCAGATAATAGGTACCAATACAGAGACGAATGTTGCTTTTGTGGGAAAGATGTATCTGTTTACCAGCCAGTGTCCAGCTGCCTGCCTGTATTGACTTTGTTGTGAAAGACTGTGTTGTCTGATGGTTACATGGCCATTGGCTTCTGCAATAAAGACGAATTCTTATATACCCACAACTTCTCATTGCATCTCCATCTGCCCTGACACTGAGAATTTACCTATGTCTCTGTGAGAAGAGAATAAATGAGGAACTTGGACTAAGTTCCCAACAGTTAGTACAGTGAGCAAAGATTTGAGAAAAAACCAGCCTTAGTGTAGTCAGGACGAATTTAGAAGAATATATGACTCAGAACAACTGAGAACAGTAGTGCTGAGCAGTGCTTCTGCTGCCTCTGACAGTTTCCATGGAAGCTGGTTCGGATGGTGAAACCCATTGGTTGTATTTGTGTGCCTCCATGCATAGATCTTTTGGAGAGGGGAAAATGATAGTGGGATGGAATTGAAAAGACCAGAACAAATGTGCTGGAATAAAAGGAATTGTGTGGGGGTCACTGTTGTTGATTTTATGCTATGAGGACTACTCTGAGCAACACATACCTCTTATAGCATGCTCAATAAGAGACAAGTAAGTATAGGTATTCTAGCATTCACAGTTGCAAGTGACACCAAGCTAAATTTATTTTTAAGATTACACAAAATGGATATGTTTTCAAACCTTTATTTCAAGTAAAAAGCAGGAAAACAAAATTCTGGGGTTGACCTTTATTGCATTGTCTTTCATCTTTTGTTTTAGATTAATTTGAAAATGTTGGTTAAAATAATGTGCCTCTCTACCTGTCCCTCGCCTTTTTATAAATTTTCAAGTGAAAAGGATAATTTTATATGTTCTTACATGATTGGAAGTAGTATGAATAGGGAAGGGATTCATGTATCTATATCGTTACTATATTGACCATACCAAAATGGCTTTAAAAATGGAAAAATCACCTCAGATATCACATTTTTTTTCCTATAGAGCCAGTATCAAAACAAAATAATTTAAATCACATTCTGGATAGTTTATATTATTATTATTATGTAATCCTCATTCAAGGATATTTTTATTGATTTGCAGAGAGAGAGGAAAGGAGAGAGAAACATGCCCCAACCTGGGACTGAACCTTCAACCTAGGTATTTGCCCTGACAGGGAATAAAACCTGCAATTTTTTTTGGTGCACAGGACAATGCTCCAACTAACTGAGCCATTTGCTAGGGCTTCATTATTTTTGTTAAATTATTGTGATCAGTCATTGTCTTGATACTATGGAAAGAGCAGGAAAGGAACCAAACATAAACTAAGCATAAGGGAATAGAATCTGAAGTGCACCTTTAAGTGGTCATTCTCAACTTAATGTCACATAAACAAATATCGGTTGTAACTTGACTGTTACTAAAATGTTTTATTTGGGAATTTTTATTTTGATTTTAATAACTGCTAGAGTACATGATGGAAAATCAGACAAAATACATATGAAAAAGAATTAGAAAGAGAAAAGGATAGAAGATATGTGTTGGTGTTGTTGTTTTAACCTGATAAACCTCTCTTTTAAAAGCTGATTTTTGGATTCTTCTTTAATAAATGCAAATTAAAGTTTGGCTGTGTGGCCTAAAATGAAAAATTTATAACAAAGCAATTGCATTTTTGGGAATGCATATATATTTGTAAACTAATATCTCTAAGCACCAGCCTTTCAAAAAAAAAAAAAAAGAAAGAAAGAAAAAAAGAAAGAAAGCTGAATAGATTTCCCTGGCAAAAACTTTCCATTGTTTTTTCCAACTATATACCCATTGCCAGATGTACACACTTTCATTAAAGTTGACATGATATATTATACTAAAATAAAAATTAAATATAAGAGAGGTGACCTACTAGTCTATAAAATCTACAAAGATACTCTATATATCTAAAAGGCTAAGCTACGATTACATCAAAAACAACCAAATGGATGACCAAATAGGCTGTGTGTGTGAATTTTGTGCACTAGACCTCTAATTCAGTATGTATGAGTAGAAACACCCTGTTTAATTCTTTTGGAGCCGTTTTGAAAAGATATATTTTCTCTCCATTTGAAAGTAATGATTGATTCAAAATACATTTTTACTCATGACCACAAAAATAATTTTGGCTGTCTCCAAAGGAGAATCCTTCTTTTGGATTAAAAAGGGTGACATTAATATAATTGTTTGCCCAAAACAATTCTGGTTTATGCTTCTTGTCCCAGCACAATTATTCTCACAAGAATCTTAGTTTGAATAATCAATTACATGATCACTCTATTTATATATTAAGCACAAATATTAAGACATTGATTAAGCATCTAGTTCTTTTTGCTACTTCACAATGTATTAATTATATAAGAAATAGCAAAGACAGAAACTCTGCCCTCTGGGAACTTCATGTATAAGAAACATAGTATTACTCTGAGTAATGCATATAAAAGATCAAGTGCATTTAAAACAGTAACTCAAGGACAGAAATGTGCATATCATTATCTGTAGGAATATGTTTATTTTCTGGCCAAGGAGAGGAGGAGAACTTTGGTTGAGAGAATGTATAAGATCCATATAGAAATTATGCGACACAAATATACTCTCAGCCTTTTCTTAGTTTATCTGGAATGGCCATCAGTACTTTTTTTTCTACATCACACCATGGATTGCCTTCCATGAGTAGAAAAGGATGTTAATTTGATCTCCATTAAATTTTCATCCCACTGTTCCACTGGAAACTGTCCACAAGTCAGGACTGAGGTTGGCTGTGCAAAGAACATAATAAATAACCTTTTTTCAAAAAAAAAATAACACTTTCTCAGTGTTAGTGTGTGAGATAAAAATACATAGAATTAAGAATGGTAAACCCTATCTCAAAGGATTATGTTGCAACCTGATATTGCTTTGAACACATTTTTGAAAACATTTCTAGCTAGCCTGGTAGATATCTTCTAACATTGGCTGAAGATTGATTCTGAAGTAATCATATATTATTTAAGCCAAGAAAACTCCTAGACTACCATTAATTTGTAAAGTGTATTGGTATACAACATTGGGCTAAGAGGGTATTGTTCTGAAGTTCTACAAGCAATTGACCTTCCCCTGGCTCTAGAGCTATGGAGAATAAAAAGAAGTGATAATTCTACTTTCCTACCCAGACAGGAATATGGAACTTCAGGGAGCAATGTTTATGGGGCTTTGAATGTATGCAGACAAGAAATTTGTTCCATTGAAGTTAGATTTTAGAAGCATTCCTCAAGTCCTGTGATAAGGTCTTATTTGTAAGCCAGAAATCCTGTGAGGAAGGTTTCCATTCTAATCTCCAAGCTTCCATTTGTATAGTAGGAAATCAAAACATCAGCCTTAACATGGAAGGTTATCAGTATCCTCTGGTTTTCAAGTTATAGGATCAGGACCTATTTGAAGTTTATTAAAATTATTTTATCTTTCTGTTTTCTTGCTCTTTAGCAAATCAGGCGATTTATCTGCAATTAAGCATGGCATAAATATGACTTAGATATAATAAACCTTTTTTACTAGGAATTGTCAGATACTAGCATTTTTGGGTCATATTGAATATTTAAGGGAAAATGAGCATCCTGGCTAAACCCAAAACTTATTTATTAGGCAAAATTGTAATTCCCCCAAACACCATGACAAGTCATACTTCTGAGATTTTATTTATGTTACTACACTGCTTGGAATTTCTTCTTGTCTTCATGGAGACCCCTATTCATCTTTCAAGACTTAATTTAGGCATAACTTCCTCTTTGAAGATAACATTGATTTCCTCCCAAATCCCCTCACCTCATCTTATGTATATGTGATCTCTCCTTTACTTGTATAGCTGTCTACTCCACTGGAAGGTAAGCTTCTTGAAGGAAGAGACTAATCAGAGGCTAGCATATAGTAGGAAATCAACAACTGAGTGTGTTAATGAATAAAATAACAAAAGAGAAGGGTACCAAAAAATTAAATCATCTGTTAATGAGTAAGATACTGGGATCCTTTATGATATGGACATCCCTGAAAATTTCAAGTTTGCACCAAAAAATGTTTGGCCTGTCCAAAATCAACCTGCCCTGCTACCTCCTTGTCTAGACAGAAAAGTCTATACTTTTCTTAACTCTTAGCAAACTAGACTTAATTCAGAACTCATATCTCCTACATATTTTACATAATGACACTATATAATGAAATTTTAAAATCTAGTTTTTACCCTATGAATGCTCTTAATAGTTAGATATCTGCAAACCTTTTCTTGGATTTTTTGTTTTGTTTTGTTTTAATCACTGGGTTAAATGTTTTCTTTTTTTCTTTTTTCCCTTCAGGCAATCTGCTGATTATTATTGTAGGAAATACATTTAAGAAAATGATACTCTTCTATTAACACTATAGTCAAAGTAGCATTTTTTTCTACTATTGATTTATTTTTTTGAAAATTGTTTTTGTCTGTAAAAGATGAATAATATTATTATACTTATTTATTACAAATATTTTGTGTTATTTCCCTCCAGTAGGAGTGTTAGTATTAATGCTAAGCAATCTGAATGAAATAGAATAAATAGTAGTATTGCTATTCAAATTGCTTGTCATTACACTGGAGTTTATGGTTACAGCTGACTATGCAACACTACCTGAACATAGGTTTTACATTTGCAATCAGCCTATTATAAATGAACTGTGAAAATTGGAGAAGGCTTTTGATGATAATTGGAAGATATTTTCCTTGAAGTATGTAAAGCCTTTGAGTGTGCTTTAATTACTTTTCTGTAATTTTGTTATAAGCTTTACTGCTTTTCATTTAACTTGAAGTTTATAGCTCTTGAATATGTTTTTCTGTGTCTTTCTATTGAGTAACATAAATACTATATTCTCAACATTTTTATTTTGAATATTATTATAAATTTTTTCATTGTTTTTCTCAACTTTAAATAGTTATCTTTTCTGAGAGCATGATTCATAGGAAAAAAATGAAACTACCTCTGTATTTTAAATTAAGAATATGAATCGAAATACAAAATACAGTCTATCTTTGATTCCACTTGGTTCTTTTATTTTTGGAGAAAATTGGCCCAACATTTAGATATGTGAATCTGTAGGGGATGTGTCCAACATTTTATGTCATACATAATTATGTGTTTCTGGTAGCTTTCTTTCTTCTTCTTACAATCTTTCTTTGGTATGGCTGGTCTCCTCCTTGATTGAATTGGACAAAATAAGAACAGAACAATTTGTGTCCATGTCTGTCTCTTATTTCTCTTTTCTATCTTACTATCTTCCTTAATCCTGAAAAATGCATGTATACATAGTTGCTGGGAATATAAAAATAAATAAAAATTATTCTCTTCTCTGGAGGAACTCCATCATACTACACTTTCTAGATGAAAAAAAAAATGAGGCACAGAGAAGCTAAGTGATTTGTCCAAAGTCACACAGTTAGTAGGTGACAGAGATGAGACTAGAATGTACTTCAGTTTTCTGCCAGTTAAATTCCATAAATATTAATAGGGCATATAACTGCAATGAAATCTGCCAAACCCTACCTTGTGTGTTTGGTTTCCTTTCTTTCTAGAAATAAATGTTAAACAGGAATGGAGGCTTGTCAGTCACATGCCTTGACTTCTGTTGAAAGGAAGTTTATATTAGCACTGTTCTTATGGAATGAGATTGAAGCATTATACTAAAGTTTCAGCATAGCCGAAACCGGTTTGGCTCAGTGGTAGAGCGTCGGTCTGTGGACTGAAAGGTCCTGGGTTCGATTCCGGTCAAGGGCATGTACATTGGTTGCGGGCACATCCCCAGTAGGGGGTGTGCAAGAGGCAGCTGGTCGATGTTTCTCTCTCATCTACATTTCTAGCTCTCTATTCCTCTCCTTTCCTCTCTGTAAAATATCAATAAAATATAAAAACACAGCAAATAGTATTATTTATTTCACATCAGGATAAATACTGCACTTTTGCCTAGAGTCAGGCTTGGTAATTTAGGTACCCTTCTTTAGAGACCCGGTTGTTAAAATTTTGAGCTTATCAAAGAGATAAATAAGGAGAATAATATTTTAATTACAAAAGATTTTTCAATTTATAAATGGATTCACTACAGAGGTCTTTAAAAGTGATTCTCTGTCTTCATGGCTAGAGTACTTCTGTCTATTCCTCTCTGTTACTGGATTCCAGGTGGTCTCAGAGTTGTTTTCTGAAACTATACAAACATTTTCTCGACCAAAAGTTAATAAAGGGATATTCTCTTTAAATTTGACTTGGGATTCTTTTTCATCCCCCCCCCCAATAATTTTCCTCTGGCTTATTTTGACACCATGTGTGTATTTTTATGGGTATCTTGCTGTTAGAGTTTCAAGACGCCTCACCATACCAACAGACAGCGGCTGCCTGTTGCTGAAGGATGCCCACGATCAAACAAGAGATGGTCGGACCTGCATTACCACCATTTGTCCACCAACCAAATCTGAAATATCATGGCTGACATGTACACATAAGGAACTATTTGACATTGTAACTGGGACTCAAAAGAACTGCTGGCCCAGAAAGGAACTCACTACAGACTGATTCATTTGCCTCTCAGGATAACCATTAAGGCTTTTCGCAGTTTAGGTTTTTACAAGGGTATTTCTTGGATCACATGACCTCACACATCTAGAGGAAATAATGAACAACATAGACTGGTGAACAAAAGTAGACCCAGAAAAAGAGAAGCAGCGATCAGACTCTCAAACCTCAGAGGGAAAGTAGGGGAGGGTGGGGGTAAAGGGAAGAGATCAACCAAAGGACTTGTGTGCATGCACCATGGACAATAGGGGGTAGGGGAATATGTGGGGAGGGGTTTGGGATGGGAATGGGGGATAAGGACAATTATGTGATACCATAATCAATAAAAATTAATTTTAAAAATAAAATAAATAAAAATAAAAGTGATTCTCTCTTCATATTTCTAAATACATGTTTCTTGGTTATTGGCTACTTATCAGAAAACAATTGAGGAGCAGACAAATAGCTAGTGTTAGGAATTTCAGCCAGATGATATTTGAAATGAAGACAAAATACCTCAAACATTATAATGTCAGTTAGTGATAAGTGAACATGTGACTTATGTGTAAAATGATTTCAGAAACTAATTTTCAAAAATATGTGTGTAGCCAACTCAGGTTTGGCTCAGTGGATGGAGCGTAAGTCTGCGGACTGAGGAGTCCCAGGTTTGATTCCGGTCAAGGGCATGTGCGTTGGTTGCAGGCACATCCCCGGTGGGGGGGTGTGCAGGAGGCAGCTGATCAATGTTTCTCTCTCATCGATGTTTCTAGCTCTCTATCCTTCTCCCTTCCTGTCTTTGGAAAATCAATAAAATATATATAAAAAATATGTGTGCAGTGTGGGGAAGCACACTGGACTTACATAATAAAGCATTCTAGAGCAGAGATTCTTACCATATATAGACTTTTAATGGGGAAAGGTATTGTGAATATACATACAGTCAACTATTGCTGTAATTATACTACATTGAAAACCACTCCAGAGCTCATTGGCTTAACACAAAGTCATTTATTCTCATTTATACATGTGTAAATCAGCTATAGATTGCCTGACCTAGTCTGGGTTCAACTGGGCTGAGCTCCAAGCTGGAAGTTGAACCTAGGTCTACTCTATGTGTCTTTGATCTTTCTTGTACCAAAAGGCTATCTGGTGCATTTTCTTTTCATGATAATGACAGAATGTCAGAGGAATGATAAAAACAAACAAACAAAACAAACAAACAAACAAACCTGTAATTACTCTTAAAGACTAAAAATAGAACTGGTCAAAGCAAATCATACAGCCAAGGCCAACATCAATGGAATAAGGAAGTATTATTTGCCTCTAGTGGGAGGAGCTACAAAGTCCTATAGCAAAGGGCATGAATATAGGGAGGGGAGAAGTATTAGGAGCAATGATGCCATCTGCCACAGTGGACATCAAGGATACCAAAAGGCCACTGCAATTGCTTACTAAAATGTTCTATCACATAAGGCTGTTTTTGTATGTTATTACAAGATTCTCAAGAAGGGAATGGGTCTCTAAATTACCATTCCCATTTGAGAACCACTTACTCTAGATCCCTAGAGTTCAACTATATTAATGATAGGATTTATTTAAAGGAGTATTTTGTAATTTTCAGTGTTTAAGGAATTGATTACTTTGCATCAGGCTATGCATTTTGAGAGCCCACTTCATTTGGCAGAGCTATATTCAGTACTTGGTAACCCTTCTGTGCTTGAAATTTAACTGATAATATATCTTATAGTAAAACTAGAGGCTCTCTCCAATCTGGGACATCTCGAGGAATGTCAGACTGCCCTTCAATAGGATTGCCTAAATGGGCAGTCGGACTTCACTCTGACAATCCAGGACTGCTGGCTCCCAACTGCTTGCCTGCCTGCCTTCCTGAATACCCCTAACTGCTTCTACCTGCCAGCCTGATCACCCCCTAACCACTCCCTTGACAGCCTGATTAATGCCTAACTGTTCCCTTGCCAGCCTGATTGCCCCTAATTATTCTCCCCTGAACGCCTGATCATCCCCAACTGATCTCTCCTGCAGGCCTAGGTCCCCCCAACTGCCCTTCCCTGCAGGCCCAGTAGCCCCCAACTTCCCTCCTCTGCCTGCCTGGTCACCCCTAACTGCCCTCACCTACAGGCTTAATTGCCCTCAACTGCCCTCCCTTGCATGCCTGATTCCCCACTCCCCAACTGATCTCCCCTCCTGGCCTGATTGCCCTCAACAGCACTCCCTCACAGGCCTGGTCCCTCCCAACTGCCCTCCCCTGCTGGCCATATTATGGTGACCATCTTGCTTATTGGTGTGATGATCAATCTGCATATTACTCTTTTATTAGATATGATAAAGGCCTGGTGCATGGGTGAGGACTGGCTGGTTTGCCCTAAATGGTGTCCCAGATCAGGGTGGGGGTTCCCTTGGGGCATGAGGCAGCCTGGATGAGAGACCTATGGTGGTTTGCAGGCGGGCCATGCCCCCCAGTGACCAAAGTAAAGGCCCTGGTATGTGGGATTTATCTATCTTCTATAGTTAAAACTTTTTAGCCTTGAGTGGGTCCAGGGCTGGCCAGAGCAGGTGAAAGCTTGGCTTCCTCCATTGCCAAGGTAATCCCAAGCCTCCAGCTCTCTCCAGCTCTGTGGCTGCCACCATATTGGTTGGGTTAATTGTATACTCATTCCTGATTGGATGATGGGCGTGGCTTGTGGGCATAGTGGAGGTACAGTCAGTTTGCATTATTCTCTTTTGTTAGATATGATGTCAGTGAATTTCTTATGAAAGGAACATAAGCCGAGAGAGAGAGACTATTGAAATAAGAAAGGACTAGTTTTATTTTTTTATTTACTTTTTTTAAACAAATTTATTAAGGTATTATATGTGTACATAGCTTACCATTGCCCCCCCCACATCCCATATATGCCCTCCCTCCCCAGAGTTTTCTGTCCATTGGTTGTACCTATATGCATGCATACCAGTCCTTCAGTTGATCTCTTATCTCCCCCAGATCTCCCTACCTTCCCCGCTGCCATTTGACAGTCTGCTTGTTGTTTTACTGTCACTATATCTATATTTCTGTTCATTAGTTTATAATGTTCTTTAATATCCATAAATGAGTGAGGTCATGTGGTGTTTCTCATTCATTGACTGGCTTATTTCACTCGGCATGATGCAATCCAATTCCATCCAGGTAACTGCAAATGATGAGAATTCCTTCTTTTTTATGGCAGGATAGTATTCTGTTGTGTAGATGTACCATAGTTTTCTGATCCATTCATCTGCTGACGGGCACCTAGGCTGTTTCCAAATCCTAGCTATTATAAATTGTGCTGCTATGAACATAGGGGTGCATATATCTTTTCTGATTGGTGTTTCTAGTTTCTTAGGGTATATTCCTAGCAGTGGGATTACTGGGTCAAATGGGAGTTCCATTTTCAGCTTTTTGAGGAACCTCCATACTGTTCTCCACAGTGGTTGTACCAGTCTGTATTTCCACCAGCAGTGCACGAGGGTTCCTTTTTCTCCACAACCTCGCCAACATTTGTCATTTGTTGATTTGTTCATGTTGGCCATTCTAACAGGTGTGAGATGATATTGCATTGTCCTTTTATTAGCATCTCTCATATAATTAGTGACTTTGAGCATGTTTTCATGTGCCTCTTAGCCTTCCTTCTGTCTTCTTTTGAGAGGATTCTATTCAGGTCCAGTGCCCATTTTTTAATTGCCTCAATTATTTTACTTTTATTGAGTTGTATAAACTGTCTGTAGATGTTGGAAATTAACCCTTTATCAGTGATATTATTTGCAAATATGTTCTCCCATACAATGGGTTTTCTTGTTGTTTTGTTGATGGTTTCTTTTGCTGTAAAAAAGCTTTTTATTTTGATGTAGTCCCATTTGTTCATTTTCTATTTAGCTTCCATTGCCCTAGGGTTAGTATCAGTGAAGAAGTTCTTTTGATATGTCTGAGATTTTGCTGCCTGTGGATGTCTCTAGTATTTTTATGGTTTCCCGTCTTATGTTTGAGTCCTGTATCAATTTGATTTCATTTTTGTGTATGGTGTAAGTTGGTGATCTAGTTTCATTACTTTGCATATATCTGTCCAATTTTCCAAACATCATTTACTGAAGAGACTGTCTTATCTCCATTGTATGCTCTTGCCTCCTTTGTCAAATATTAATTGAGCATATTGATTTGGGTTGATATCTGGATTCTCTAATCTATTCCATTGATCTATATGTCTGTTCTTGTGCCAGTACCAGGCTGTTTTGAGAACAGTGGCTTTGTAATACAACATGAAATCTGGTATTGAAAGCCCTCCTACTTTACTCTTCTTTCTCAAGATTGCTGTGGCTATTTGGGGTCTTTTATTGTTCCAAATGAACTTTTGGAGAGTCCTTTCTAGGTCTGTGAAATATGTGGTTGGTATTGTAACAGGGAGTGTGTTGAACTTATAAATTGCTTTGGGAAGTATGGACATTTTGATGATGTTGATTCTACCAATCCATGAACATGGTATGTTCTTACATCTGTTTACATCTTCCTCTATCTCTTTTTTCAGTGTCGTGTAGTTTTCAGCATATAGGTCTTTTACCACCTTAGTTAAGTTTATTACTAGGTATCTTAATTTTCGTGGTGCGATGGTAAATGGGATTGCTTTTTTAGTCTCTGTTTCTTTGAGTTCACTATCGGTGTATAGAAATGTCATAGATTTCTTGACATTGATTTTGTATCCTGATACATTGCCAAATTCGTTTATTAAGTCTATTAGTTTTTTGATGGAGTCTTTTGGATTTTTCATGTACAATATCAAGTCAACTGCAAATAGGGACAACTTCACTTCTTCTTTTCCAATTTTGATGCTTTTTATTTCCTCTTCTTCTCTAATTGCAATGGCTAGTACTCCCAGTACTATGTCAAACAAAAGTTGTGAGAGTGGGAATCCCTGTCTTGTTCCTGTTCTTAGGGGGAATGGTTTTAGTTTTTGCCCATTGAGTATGATGTTGGCTGTGGCTTCATCATATATAGCTTTTATTATGTTGAGGTATGATCCTTATACTCCCACCTTGTTGAGAGTTTTTATCAGGAAAGGGTGTTGGATTTTATCAAATGCCTTTTCTGCGTCAATAGATATGACTATATGATTTTTAACTTTTAGTTTGTTTATGTGATGTATCACGTTTATTAATTTGCGGATATTGTACCATCCTTGCATTCCGGGAATAAATCCTACTTGGTCATTGTGTATGATCTTTCTGATGTTCTGTTGGAGCCCATTTCCTAGAATTTTGTTGAGGATTTTGGCATCTATGTTCATGAGGGATATTGGCCTCTTTCATTGTGTTATCTTTATCTGGTTTTGGTATTAGGGTGATGCTGGCTTCATAGAAGGAGTTTGGAAGTGTTCCTTCCTCTTGAATTTTTTGGAATAGTTTGAGGAGGATAGGTTTTAGTTCTTCCCTGAATGTTTGGTAAAATTTTCCTGTGAAGCCATCTGGCCCTGGGCTTTTGTTTGCTGGAAGCTTTTTGATGACTGCTTCAATTTGTCCCAAAGTCACTGGTCTATTGAGATGTTTAGATTCTTCCTGATTGAGTTTTGGCAGGTTATATTTTTCTAGGAATATGTCCATTTCCTCCAGGTTGTCCAGTTTGTTGGAATAGAGTTGTTCGTAGTATTTTGTAACAATCCTTTGTATTTCGGCGGGGTCTGTTGTTGTTTTACCTCTTTCATTTCTGATTTTGTTTATTTGGGTCCTCTCTCTTTGTTTCTTGGTTAACCTGGCTAGAGGTTCATCAATCTTGTTTATACTTTCAAAGAACCAGCTCTTCGTTTTGTTGATTTTATGTATTATTTCTTTGGTCTCTATGTCATTTATCTCTGGTCTGATTTTTGTTATTTCATTCCTTCTGCTTACACTGGGCTTTTCTTGTTGCTCTTTTTCTAACTGTTTGAGTTGTAGAGCTAGATATTTTGTTACCGTTTTTTTCTAGTCTTTTACAATAGGCTTGCAGAGATATGAACTTTCCTCTCAAGATTGCTTTTGCTGTGTCCCATAGATTTTGGATTGTTGTGTTTTCATTGTCATTTGTTGCCATGATGTTTTTAATTTCTTCCTTGATTTCCCTGGTAACCCAGTCCTTGTTCAATAGCATGCTATTCAGTTTCCATGTTTTTGATTTCCTTGGATTATTTTTATTGTAGTTGATTTCCAATTTTATGCCACTATGATCTGAGAAGATGCTGGAAATCATTTTCATCTTCTTGAATTTGAAGAGACTTTGCCTATGTCCCAACATGTGTTCTATCTTTGAAAATGACCCATGTGCACTTGAGAAGAATGTGTATTCTGTGGCTTTGAGGTGAAATATTCTGAATATATCAATTAATTCCATCTGGTCTAGTGTGTCATTTAGCATTGATGTTTCTTTGCTGATTTTTTGTTTAGATGATTTGTCCAAAGGTGACTGTGGGGTATTAAACTCTCCTACTATGATTGTATTGCTATTAAACTCTCCCCTAATGTCTTCCAGCATTTTTTTTTTAATGTATTTGTGTGCTCCTGTATTGGGTGCATATATGTTTACCAGGGTTATTTCTTCTTGTTGTATTGCTCCCATTAGTATTATGAAGTGGCCTTCATTGTCTCTTGTTATGTCCTTCACTTTGAGATCTAATTTGTCAGATATAATTATTGCTACCCCAGCTTTTTTTTCATTTCCGCTTGCCTGGAAAACCTTTTTCCATCCCTTCACCTTCAGTCTTTGGGCATCTTTTTTTCTGAGTTGGGTTTCTTGTAGACAGCAGATGTATGGGATTTGCTTTCTTATCCAATCTGTTACCCATGTCTTCTTATTGGAGCATTTAAACCATTTATACTTAAAGTAATTATTGATAGGTAGGTATTTGATGCCATTTTTATTCTATCCCCCTGTGTTCCTTCTTCACTTCCTATTTCTTTATTTTTACAGTAGACCCTTTAGCAATTCTTGCATTGCTGGTTTGTTGGAGATAAATTCCTTTAGTCTGTTTTTTTCAGTGAAGCTCCTGATTGCCCCTTCAAATTTGATTGACAGCCTCGCAGGGTACAGTATTCTTGGGTTCAGACCCTTCCTTTGCATGACTTTGTATATGTCATCCCCTTCCCTTCTGGCCTGATGAGGTTCTGTTGAGAAATCAGTTGCTAGTCTGATGGGGGTTCCTTTATATGTAACTTTCTGTCTCTCTCTGGCTGCTTTTAAGATTCTGGTTTTGTCGATGGTTTTTGCCAATTTAATTATAATGTGTCTAGGTGTTGATCTTTGGGTGTTCATTTTGTTGGGTACTCAGCGAGCATCTTGCATTTGTGTGGGTTTTATCTTCTCTATGTCAGGAAAGTTTTATGTCATTATTTCTTGAAATACTTTTTCCATATCTTGCTCAGTTTCCTTTCCTTTTGGAACCCCTATTATTCTAATATTGTTTTGTTTTGTATTGTCCCAAAGCTCCCCTAGGCTCTTCTCCTGTTTTTTGATTTTTTTTAGCAGCTTTTCTAATTGGGTATTCTTTTCCATCTCGTCTTCCAGCTCACTGATGCGGTCCTCTTCTTCTTCTAGTCTACTCTTGATGCTTTCTATTGAGTTCTTCATAGAAGCGATGTCATTTTTCATTTCTTCTTGGCTCACCTTCATTTCCTCTTGGTTCTTCTTCATTTCCCCTTAGGTCTTACTCATATTGTCAAATTTGTCTTCCATTCTTTTTAGCCATTTCATGATCATTACTCTGAATTCTTGCTCTGGTAGGTTGCTTGCCTCTAACTCGTTTACTTCCTTTTTTGGTGATGCCTGATTTTCTTTCATAGGTGGTTTGTTTCTTAGCCTCCCCCCATGATCTTTCTTTTTAGGATGCCTGTTTTTGTAGTTCTCTCTCTCCTGCTTAGATTTAAAGGTATAAAATACATCACAACCAGGTACAACCCACAAGGCACTGAACAGAAAAGTGTTTTCAATATTAATATACTCCAATAAACGTGACTAGATAAGCCAGCTAACAAAATCATACAATCAAATAAAAAGAATAAGCAAACCAATCTTACAAAAAGCATAAAACTTTGATATAGTTAGCATTCAGGATACAACTACAAAGGGGTAGAGAGAAGGATTTTTTTTTTTTAGGACAGCAACAAGGTAGGTGTGAGTGGGGTTGGAGTAGGGGGTTGGGAGTTAGATATACACAGGAAGGGTGAAATTTTAGGAGGGGGTAAATAGAAAAAATAGGGAAAATCTAGAGCAGTAAGAGTTAAGATAAGCAGGACACGAAAGGGAAAAATTTAGGAAGAGAGTGATGGCATAAAGGTAGGGTTGAGTTAGAATAGAGCATTGGAGAAGGAAAGGTATAAATAGTCTGTTTAATAGTAATCCCAAAGGGGGGAAAAAGAGAAAATAAAAATAAAAGAAAAAAATAGGTATATAATATGGCACTTAAAAGATAATAGTAAAAATAAGCAAAAGAAAATAAGATAAAAAAGATAAAAAATGTAAAATAGTAGTAGTAATATTGATTACATATAAAAATGAATTAATTAAAAAGGTAAAATCAAGTGAGGGAAGATGAAAAAAATAACTTCTTGAGTAAACTTTGCAACTAATGTAAATTAAAAAGATAAAACAAAACAAAAATTAAACAATTAGAAAATCAAAATAAAAAATTAAAAAAAATTGCATTAATGAAGGTCATTCACTTCCTCTGTTGTTCTGTCTAGCTCACCAGTTCCAAGTGTGGGTGGTAATTGCAGTTCCCTGTGTTTCTTCTGTGTTGTAATCAGGTCTTGATTTTTAAGCAGTTCTAGAGTCCATATGTACTGTAGCCTCTGGGTGGCAGTGTTTCTTGGTGGCAGAGATCCAGGGTTCTGAAGCCTTTCTAGCTTTTTCCCCCTCTCTGTGTCCCTGATCTATGGAGGGGTGGGGGTTGGGCTGGACGAGCCGACCCCACTCCCCTGTAACTCTCGGAGTCAGATCCAAACGTGCTGCTCCTTAGATAGCCCCCCCCCACTTAGGTGCCCTGACCACAGTCAGGGGTGCCTCCAGCCCAAAAGCCTGGGGTTTCTTGTAAACACAGACCCCTCTGTGTGCCTGCTGCACACGAGCTGGTGCACGTGAGCTGGTGTGCCCAGGCAGCTGTGTGGGGGGATGCGCACCGTGGGGGAAGCGCGCTACCGGGGAACTCAGCAGATCTCAGCAAAATCTGATTTTTCGCCCTGGAGTGGAGCACTCCTTTGAGTCCAAGTGTCCGTGCTGATTGTGGTCAGCATGTGGTCTCTACGGCCGTGGGTATTCAGTCCTCTAACCCAAACCTCTTCCTGTCAAGATGGCGAGATTTCCCCGTCTGTGCCCTTAGGTCGCTCCGGGAAAGGACCCAGCTGTGGGTGCTTATCTGTCAGGGGCACCCTGATCAGGCGCCCCCCAGCTTCCCCAGGTGTTCGCTTTTCTCCTGGCTTGCTGACAGGCACTCCCAGCGTGACCCTCTGCTGCTCTCTCCCTTCTCCTCGGGACCCAGGTCAGAACCTGCCCACCTATTCTTCTGCCATTTTCCCAAATCTCGACCTCCGCTAGTTAATTATTGATGTATAAAAATGCGATTGATATTGCTTTTGTATCAAGTAAAGTACTCTTTGACACAGTAGATGAAGTAATAACAGACATAATTCTGAGGTGCTGTTTTTCACAAATTACCACTGTAAACCTCAAAATTATATCAACCAAAATGAAAAAAATTCTGTTGTTTTTTGGAACTCTGACAGATTTGGGGAGCCCTTATAGAGAGTGAGAAAAAAATATTTCTATAGATTAGTAGAAATTGGCCTATTTTGGATCCTATGCCAGCCAGTAAAAATGTTATTAAATTTGAAAATTCTATCTGGATCTAAAAAGAAATACTTAAATCTCCATGTTTTTAATCTTTAAAAAATTGCCTTTCACTGAAACCGGTTTGGCTTAGTGGATAGAGCTCAGCCTGTGGACTGAAAGGTCTCAGGTTCGATTCCTATCAAGGGCATGTACCTTGGTTGCGGGCACATCCCCAGTAGGCGTGGTGTAAGAGGCAGCTGATTGATGAATCTCTCTCATCGATGTTTCTAACTCTCTATCCCTCTCTCTTCCTCTCTGTAAAAAATCAATAAATATACATATTTTAAATTCCCTTTAATTTTAGAAAGTCTTACATTTAGCATTGAATGGCATTGCGGTTCCAGAAATGAAGCTGTGTAATTAATGAATAATAACTATTAGGATATGCTCTACCCTCATATATGAATATATTTTAGAAATGTTACTGATGTAGATAATAGTTCCATTTTTGGCCATTGTAAATAGAAATAGGTTATAAATATGAAATTCTACCTAATAAAAGGGTAATATGCAAATTAATGATCACTTAGCTACACCTTCAAGCCATACCCGCCAGCCACATACACCAGCCAATCAGAGTGAGTATTCAAATAAACCCAGCCAAGATGGCTACAGCCACAGAGAGTAGGAGGGAGACTTGGGTTTCCCAGGCAACAGAAGAAGCCAAGATTTCCACCTGCCTTAGCTGGCCTAAGCCTCCACTCAAGGCTACAAAATTTCAATTATAAAAGTTAAATAAATTCAAACAGAAATAGCTGCCAGCCACTGAGCAAACAGGAGGCTTGGCTCCACTCCAGGCTACAAAATTTCAATTGTAGAAGATAAATATATCCCAGATACCAGGGCCTCTGCTTGAGTTGCTAGAGGGCATGGCTGGCATGCAAACCACCACAGGCCCCTCACCCAGGCCACCCCTGCCCCAAAGGAACCCTCACCCTAATTCAAGACACTCTTCAGGACAAACCAGCTGGCCCCCACCAGTGCACTAGGCCTCTATCATATCTAATAAAAGAGTAATATGCATATTGACCATCATTCCAACACATAATAGCTGTCCCCATGTGGTCAAAGATCCTGCCACCATGTGGACACAAGATGGCCACCACAAGATGGCCTGCAGGGAAAGGCTGTTGAGAGGCACCAGGCCTGCAAGGGAAGGCAGTTGAGAGGGACCAGGCCTGCAAGGAAGGGCATTTGGAGGCGATCAACCCTGCAGGGGAGGGCAAATAGGGGTGGCCAGGCCGGCAGAGGAGGGAAGTTGGAGAGAAACAGGCTGGCAGGGGAGCAGTTAGACATCAATCAGGCTGATGTGGAAGTGGTTATGGGGAGATCAGACTGGCAGGCAGAAGTGGTTAGGGGCAATTAGGATGGCAGGCAGACGAGCTGTTGGGAGCAGCAGTTATGAATTGTGAGAGGGATGTCCCAGTGGGATGGGGCCTAAACAGGCTGTCAGACATCCCTCAAGGGGTCCCACATTGAAGAGGGTGCAGGCTGGGCTGAGGGGCACCCCCCCTCCCAGCCCCATGCATGAATTTTGTGCACTGGGCCTCTAATATTTTATATTTAAATATTTTTATACATATTTAATTACTTACATTTTAGTAAAAAGGCTATATATACATATATATATATATATATATATATATATATATATATATAATATAAGATTATAAATTATAGTACATGCTCTGGTATATATAATCTGATGATAAAGTGTAAAAACTACCCAAAATATTTTTTAATAGTTAATCTATAAAAGAGCCTCTTGAATACAATTTGAAATTGATTTGATTTATTTAAATATTATACAATGGGAAATTAAATACTGCTCAAGTTCATTGTCCTATTATAGTTGTAGCTTTTTTGGCTGAGGAAATGGAATTAAAAGTTGATGGTATTCAATGCAATTCCCCAATTTTCTATTATGAATTTGCTATAAACTTATGAATCTAAAATAAAAAAGTGAATGATTTTAAGGGCTCTTATTTAGACAAGGCTAACCAATTGTGGAGGGGAAAAAAACCCACACATTTTCTTTAAATATAGTCAGCTTAGTAAGTAATACTCTAACTTGCCACTTTTATATATGTTCATTAGATGGTATTCCCTCGTATTTCCCCAGCAATTCTGGTCCCACCAAGATTAGAAGTTGCTTTAAAATTTTTTATTTATTAAGGTGAATCACCATTATGCTTTATATGGAAATAAATTCTGGAAATAATTCTACATGTAAATGCCACAGTAAGGATGTGGCTGAATTGCCTTATAATAAAGGGAAAATAATAGGTGTCACTTACCATTCCTTGACCCTTTAAAGTTAGTTATAATATCTCTATTTTACAGATAATGATAATAAAACACAGAAGCAATAAGTGGGTGTTCTAAGTCATAAAACTAGTGAGTGTCAAAGCCAGGACTAAAACTCAGAGCATTCTGGATCTAAAATTTCATCTGTACTTTGGATTGTTCAGCCCAAGGAGAAAATTATTTTTAGTTAGAAAGTTAATCCAAACTGCCTGTGCATTCATACCTTCTCTTTGCAGATATTCTTCTTTGCATATTTGTATACTATCCTTTCACCAACTAATGACCATTGTTAACAGTCACTAGTTAAATTATTCCTCTCTTGACAGTTTTCTAAATTGAAAAATGTATTTTGAATACTTGAATTTCCTCTTTGTATGTGGTTAGCATAGCAAACTGGCACTTTTAGTTAGTATTTGATAAAGTGATATCTCAGGGTTTCTCTGTTTATTTTTTATTTTATTTTATTATTTTAACTGCACACTCTCAGCATCCAATCCTATATACCCATCCACAGATTTTATATATTTTTATTTTTTTTAAATATATATATTTAAATTTTTACAGAGAGGAAAGGAGAGAGATAGAGAGCTAGAACCATCAATGAGAGAGTCATTGACCAGCTGCCTCTTGCACGCCCCCCACTGGGGATGTGCCTGCAACCAAGGTACATGCCCTTGACCTGAATCAAACCTGGGACCCTTCAGTCCGCAGGCTGTCACTCTATCCACTGAGCCAAACCAGTTTCAGCCACACATCTAATTTATGAGCCCTCTTCACACACACACACACACACACACACACACACACACACACACAAAGAATGGAAATGACTGGGGGTGCTATCAAACTGATCTATTTTTATCTACTCTAAATCATTTTCCTTACAGCCTTCTTATTCTAATGTTGAAGCGTGGGGTTTTGTTGACCTTTAGGGAGGGGATTTGAAGGGGTATAGTAAAGCACCTGCAAGTAATATTAGGAATGAGAATGATATTATAAGGATAGATAAAATAAAGATTTGAAAAACATCAGGAGGGAATATTATGGACCAACTTTATGCTGATAAAACTGAAAATATAAATTAAATGTACATATTAAGAGAATAAAGGGCATCAAATATAGGGTGATGGAATGAGCTTTGACTTTGGGTAGTGAATTCACAATGCAATATGCAGGTGATGTGTTATAGAATTATATAATAGAAACCTATATAACAATTTTAATCAATGTCACCCCAATAAATTTGAAAGAGAACATGTGATTTATCAAAATTGTCAGAGAAAGACAAGTATCATATGATCTCACTTATATGTGGAATCTAATGAACAAAATAAACTAATGGACAAAAAATATCCAGAGACATTGAAACATGCAACAGACTGATGTATTTAGGAGTGGGGAGAAGTTAACCAATGAATTTGTATGTGTATATGCATAACTCATGGACACAGAAGATAATTCAAAGAAGGTCTGGGGAGGGGACAGAAGTGGGGTAGAGGAGGTGATTGGGGGCATCTGTAATACATTCAACAATAAAGATAAATGAAAAAACACACAAAAGACTGTTAATAAAATGCCTAGTTTTTAAGCAAATATGGGAAATTCAGAGAAAGAAAGAAAACATAGTTTATTCTGATTTCAAGTGCCAGGCCTTTTTGTATATATTAGGCTTTTTAAATTTAAATACATGTAAGAATTTTCTCATCTTATTAACTATTCTATAATTTTATTCTAAATGGCCATGCCATATTATATTGTATGGCTATACCATAAACTATCAAATCTGTTTTCTATTGGGCACTTAGTATACTAGTAATTTCTTGCTGTTATAAAAAAAACTGATAAAATCTCTATAGCTAAATTTTTGTCCACAAAAGAGATTAATTCCCTGGGATATATCTGCAAAAACAAAATTCAGTTAAAGTTTAAAAATTACAAAAATTCATAAGCCAATATGCTTAAACATATTGAATTCATAATAAAAATGAACCCTACCTCCAAAAAGAGACTCCAGATTCAAGTGATTATATAATTTTACTGGCCAATTTTCTCTAACCCTCAAGGATTCAACAATCCAAATTATTTGAACAATTTCAGAAAATGTAAAAATAAAAAATCTATTCAACTTACTTTATGAGAGTAATATAACCTTAATCATAAAAATATGAAAGGAAAGAATCAGCAAAGTACAGGTCAATCTCACTTATGGACAAAGATGAAATGTTTAAAACAATCATTAGACAATTATTGCTCAGGTCTAACCCCAAGAATCATCTTTATTACCCCTTTTCCTCCTCATATTCCACATCAGATTAATCAGTTGGCAAGTCCTGTTGATTCCGCCTATTAAAAAACATATCCCTGCCAAAACCGGTTTGGCTCAGTGGATAGAGCGTCAGCCTGCAGCCTGGAAGGTCCCAGGTTCGATTCCGGTCAAGGGCATGTACCTTGGTTGCAGGCACATCCCCAGTGTGAGTTGTGCAAGAGGCAGCTGACCGATGGTTCTCTCTCATCGATGTTTATAACTCTCTGTCCCTCTCTCTTCCTCTCTGTAAAAAATCAATAAAATATATATTTTTAAAAAGATATCCCAAATGTGTTTTATTTTTCTGTATCTACTACCAGCATAGGCAAAAGGTCCTCTTATTTTAGTTACCACCTTGCTCATCTTTCCACTCATCCTTATCACAATATATCATGTCATTTCATTCCTTGGTCAAAACTCTCTAAGACTTTCCATGATACATAGAATAAAATCTAGACCTCTCACTATGATATGCAAGTTCCTTCATGATCTCGACTCCACATGCCTCTTCAACCTCATCCCTGTCTCCTGCTACTCTCCTTGTTTAGTCCATTCTAGATGTACTGACCTTCTTGTTATTTGAAAAGACCAAGTGTTGTTTTTCCCCCCAGCTAAGATGTTTATTTACTTTTCTCTTTACCTAGAATACTCTTCCTCCAGCTGTTTGAACAGCAATTTCCCTGTCATTTTTCAATATTCTTATGCTCAAATATCACCTCCTCAGAGAGGTCTTCCTCAGTCTAAATTGCTATTTCTTCATTCTCCCTCCCTCCTATATTCCCTCTTTATCCCATTAACCTTCTTTATTTGTCTTCACTATCACTTGTAATTATCTAAACTTATCATTTTCAAACTTTTGGAAGTTTATTGCTTTCTAGCTAGCTAGAATGTAAGCTCCTCTAGAACAGGGATTTTTCTTGCTCTCTGCTGTGTTCCTAACACCCAGGAGAGGGCCTTGTAAGCATCAAATATATATTGAATGATAAAATCTAGGCTAATATTATTCATTTCACAGGTGAGAATACTGAATCCCAGGGAAGGAATATGACTTGCTCAAGGTCACTTGTCTAACTGAGAATGGAATCCTTTCCCTAGAGTCATAGTCCAGTGCACTTTCTACTAAAACCAAACATTTATGTCAGTTTTGCCCATTAATTATGATGTTGGCTGTGGGTTTGTCATATATGGCTTTTATTATGTTGTGGTATGATTCTTTTGTTCCCACCTTGCTGAGTGTTTTTATCAAGAAAGTTTGTCAAATGCCTTTCTGCATCAATATATATTATTATATGGTTTTTATCTCTCAGTTTGTTTGTGTGATATATCATATTTATTGATCTGTAGATATTGTACCATCCTTACATCCCTTGAATAAATCCCACTTTGTCATGGTGTATGATCTTTCTAATGTAATGATGGATTTGCCTTGCTAGAATTTTGTTGAGTATATTGGCATCTATGTTTAT
Source organism: Vespertilio murinus (assembly GCA_963924515.1). Lineage (NCBI taxonomy): Eukaryota > Metazoa > Chordata > Mammalia > Chiroptera > Vespertilionidae > Vespertilio > Vespertilio murinus. The sequence continues at coordinate 53,776,212 of OZ004710.1, forward strand.
AAGAGATATTTACCTGTAATGCTCTTTGTATTGTCTTTATCTGGTTTTGGTATTAGGGTAATGCGGGATTCACAGAAAGAGCTTGGAAGTGCTCCTTTCTCTTGAACTTTTTGGAATAAGTTGAAAAAAAATAGGCCTTATTTCTTCTTTGAAAGATTGATAAAACTCCCATGTGGCACAGTGGATAGAGCATCAGCCTGGGAACTCAAGTGTCCCAGGTTTGATTCCAGTCAAGGGCATGTACCTTGGTTGTGGGCACATCCCCAGGTGAGAGTGTGCGGAAGGCAGCTGATCGATGTTTCTCTCTCAATGATTCTACTTCTCTCTCCCTCTCTCTTCCTCTCTGTAAAAAATTAATAAAATATATATTTTTTAAAAAAACTTCCCCTGTGAAGCCGTCTGGTCCAGGGCTTTTTTTGTTGGAGGTTTTTTTTTCTTTTTTTTTTTCTGCTTCAATTTCCTCCATATTTATTGGCCTATTCAAATTTTTTGATTCCTCTTGGTTGAGTTTTGGGAGGTCATATTTTTCTAGGAATATGTCCATTTCTTCTAGGTTGACTAGTTGGAGTAGAGTTGCTCATAGTATTTCTTTTTATATTTCTTCATATTTCTGTGGGATCTGTTGTTATTTCACCTCTTTTATTTCTGATTTTATTGATTTGGGTCCTCTCTCTTGGATTTCGGTGACCCTAGCTAGAGGTTTATCAATCTTGTTTATCCTTTCCAAGAACCAACTATGGGTTTAATTGATCTTTTATATTTTTTTGTCTCTATGTAATTTATTTCTGCTCTTATCTTCATTATTTCCTTCCTTCTGAGCACACCGGGCTTTTCTTGTTGCACTCTTTCTAATTCTTCAAGTTGCAGAGTTATAGGGATTATTACCAGTTTTTCTTGTTTGTTTTTTGTTTTGTTTTGTTTGTTTATTTGTTTGTTTTTTGAGATAGGCCTGTAATGCTATGAACTTCCCTCTCAGGATTGTTTTCACTGTGTCCTAAATATATTGGATTGTTGTGTTTTCATTGTCATTTATTTCCAGGATGTCTTTTGTTTCTTCTTTGATCTCTTTGGTAACCAATCATTGTTTAATAGTGTGCTATTCAGCCTCCAAGTGTTTGAATTTTTGTGATTGTTTTTACTGTAGTTGATTTCTAATTTTATGCCATTGTGACCTAAGAAGATGTTTGATATGATTTCAATTCTCTTGAATTTTGAGAGACTTTGCCTGTGTCCCAATATGTGGTCTATCTTTGAAAATGTCCCATTTGTTTTTGAGAAGAATTTATATTCCATAGTTTTGGGGTGGAATGTTCTGAAGGTATCAATTAAATCCATCTGATCTAGTGAGTCATTTAGGATTGAAGTTTCTTTGCTATTTTTTTTTTTGTCTAGAACATTTATCCAGTGGGGTTCATGTGTTATTAAAGTATCCTACTATGATTGTGTTGTTGTTAATCTCTCCCCTGATATACTCCCAAAGTTTTTTTGTTGTTGTTTGTTTTATGGATTTGGGTACTCCTGCATTGGGGGCATACATGTTTACTAGAGTTATATTATCTTGTTGTATTGATTCCTTTAGAATTATGAAGTTGCCTTCCTTGTCTCTTATTATGGTCTTCACTTTGAGGTCTACTTTATCAGATATAAATATTGCTACCCCAGCTTATTTTCATTTCCCTTTGCCTGATATTTTTCCCACCCCCCCCCCAACTTTCAGTCTGTGTGAATCCTTGTTTTGAGGTGGATATCCTCTAGATAGCATATATAGGGGTCATGTTTTCTTATTCATTTAGTCACTCAAAGTCTTTTGATTGTAACATTTAATCCATTTATGTTTAATGCTATTATTGATAGGTACTTGTTTGTAGCCATTTCTGTACTTTATGCCTGTGTTCCTTCCCCCTTTATAGCATTCCCTTTACAATAGTGATAAACTTCCTGAATTTTTTTTGTCTGTCAAGCTCCTAATTTCCCCTTAGATTGTGAATGACAGTCATACTGGACAGAGTATTCTTGGATTCAGTCCTTTGCTCTGCATCACTTTGTATACTTCATTCCATTTCTTTCTAGCTTGATGTGTTTCTGTTGAGAAATCATTTGATAATCTGATGAGGGATCCTTTTTATGAAACTCTCTGTCTCACTCTTGCAGCTTTAAAATGTTCTCTTTGTCGTTAACATTTGCCATTATAATTATGATGTGTCTTGGTGTGGGTCTTTTGGGATTCATCTTGCTTGGACTCCCTGTACTTGTGTAACTTTTTCTTCCCATTATCGGGGAAATTTTTTTTTTTTGTCATTATTTCTTCAAATAGATTCTTTAATCCTTGCTGCTATTCTTGTCCTTTTTGGCACCTCTCCCTATTATACCCATATTACTTCATTTCTTGTTGCCCCAAAGCTCCCTTAGGCTCTCCTCCTGATTTTTAATTTTTTTCTCCAGTTGCTGTTCTCAATGGATTCTTTCTCTTCCTTATCTTCTAACTCACTAATTCAGTCTTCTGTTTCTTCCAGCCTACTGTTTAAACCTTCCATGGAATTTTTATTGTAGCTATATCACTTTTAATTTCTTCCTGATTTTTGCATATTTTTTTATTTTCTTGTTCATCTGGTTTATGAACTAAATAACCATTAGGCTGAATTATTTTTCTGTCATGTTGCATGCCTCCATTTCACTTATTTTCTTTCTTGACAATTTCTTTTTTTCTTTCCTCTGGGGATTGTTTAGTTGTCTTCCCTTTCTAACTACCATGTTTCCCCGAAAATAAAACATCCTCTGAAAATAAGGCCTACTTACAGGCATCCCCACGAAAAGAAGGCCCCCAGGCTCTGTCTCAGAATAAAAATTAATTTACCATAAACTGGTAACTAGGGCTGCCCCGACTGGCGTCTAGCAACCAGTGATGTTATGCCATGTCCTGACATCACTGCTGTGTGGAGGCAGAATGGAGGTCGGAGTGAGCAGTGAGCATGGGGCGGAAAAGAGATCTGGGAAGGACGGAGAGTGCAATCCAATAGGCCAAGTAGTGAGGGAGCAAAAAATGTCTGGGTCAACAGACTCATGAAAAAGCATGGGTTTCTCCATGTGAATCTCCACTGTCAGGCTGGCGGTGGTGTTTCAGACTTAGAAATAGAACCACAGAGCCTTGGTACCACTTGTACTCCAAAAACATGCCTCCTTTTGCCCTGGGAGTAGGGTCCAGGACAGGGGTGGGCAAACTTTTTGACTCGAGGGCCACAATGGGTTCTTAAACTGGACTGGAGGGCCAGAACAAAAGCAACCTGACCATGCTGGCACTCTCATCTTGAGCTGCTGATGAAGGAGCAGAGGGGAGAGCAAGAGAACCCTCCGCTCTTTTGGCTCTGCGGGCCGGATAGAACAGCCGAATGGGCCGGATAGAACAGCTGAATGGGCCGGATCTGGCCCGCAGGCCATAGTTTTCCCACGGCTAGTCCAGGAGCATATGATCTGTCAAGCAAGAGCCATTACAGTAGAACGTTTCCCTCTGTTACTGATCCCAAGAAAGGGTACTTGGGGTGGGACCCAACAAAGGTCAAGTGTTGCCATTACAGTGAGAGCAAACAAACCCTACCATGAATCAGCATGACTGCATTGGATTAAGGAGGCTCTGAAAGTCAAGGCTGGGAGATCACAGAATTAAAATATCTTGTTATTCATTGCCATCTAGTGGAAAATAATATATAGATAAAGATAAATGCATGGGCATAGAGAACAGCAAATACCATGAGTAACCACAGTAAAGGGATGACTAGAAAGGGGAAAAATTCCCAGAAAGCAAACTGGAACAAATGGAAATATGTCATATAAATGACAGAGATTTCAAGATTGCGGTTCTGAAAATACCTAACAATATGAGAGAAAATACATACAAGCAATCCAATGCACTCTAAAAAACAAATCAATTAACAAAATGAGTACTTTAGTAAGGGAATTGAAACTGTAAAATAATCAGAAACCTGGAAATGAAGCATGCAATTAAGGATATTAAAACTCCTGAGCATAGAAAACAGATCCAACCATATGGAGGAATGATAATGAAGACAGGAAGCTAGAAATGATGCACAGGGAAGAAGAAAGAGACCTGAACTTAAAGAAAAATGAGAAAGCTCTACAAGAATTGTCTGAATCTATCAGAAAAACCAATATTAGAATTATAGGCATTATGGTAAAGGAAGAGAAGGAGCATGGAATGGGGAGTCTATTCAAACAAATGGTAGATGAAAACTTCCCAAACCTATGAAAAGAAATGTCCTTAAATCCAATAAGCAAAAAGAACACCTAGTTACCTTAATACAAAAAGACTGTCTCCAAGGAACTCAATATTAAAACTATCAAAATTTAGTGACAAAGAAAAAATGCTCAAAGCATCCAGGGAAAAGAAGGAAGTGACTTTCAAAGGAAATCCATGAGAATTTTATCTGATTTCTCAGCAGAAACTCTACAAGCCAGAAGAGAGTGAAACCAAATATTCAAACATCTGAAGGAGAGAGATTACCAGCCACAAATAATATATCCAGCCAAATTATCCTTTAAATGTGAAGAAGAAATGAAGACATACACAAGAAAACTATCTTTGCAGGAAACACTCAAGGGAGTTATTCTACCTGAAACAAAGAACATAAGTTCACAACAGTATGAGTAAAATGACAAAAAAAATTATAGCATAAACAAAAATAAGGATAAAATATGACAGCAAAAACATATAAGGGGAGGGGATAAAGGTCTGAACTTTCAAAGGAGGATGAAGATCAGATGCACTTGAAAAAAAAAAACACAACAGTATACATACAACTTTCATTTTTTATAAAACTAATGGTAACCATACACAAAAATCCCCTAACCAAAACACATAGCTTAAAAAAAAAAAAAGAGCAAATGGAGGAAAGAAGTATGGATTACCATGAAACAAAGACAAAAGACAGAAACACAAAGGAAAAGAACAAACGGAGGCAGAGGCCTACTAGAAAATAAATAATGAAATGGCTATAGATAATTATATATACATCAATAATTATCCTAAAAGTAAAATGGTCTGAATTGGGTCAGATCAAACCCAATTATATTTAGAACTTTAATAATCCATAGACGTTGTGGGGCGGGGTGGGGGGGAAGTGGTGGTGGAATACACAGATGGGTCTGGAGCCTTGTCCTGAAACCGAAAGAAAGAACAACTGAAGGTCGCAAGGGGATTATTTGTTGACGAGTTAAGGAACAGCTAAACACCAGGAGAAGGTGGGGGATTGTTGGATGGGGTTCCTCTAACCGGGCACCTCCCACTGTGGCTGGGTTCCCTCTCAGAGAGACCAGCTTGGATGTGGAGACAATGCCATCTTGAAGGGAAAAGTGGATCTTATTGAAAGCTTGAAAAGTGACAACTCAGCAACCACCAAACAGCTGCTAGCCCCAGAACATCCGTTCTACAATTAGCACAAATGCGGCAGAGGAGGTCTACATTCCACCACAGAAAGGTCAAGTTTCGCCTGGGATAAGGTGAGGTTTCTGGTCCCTGCGGGAGAGAGAAACAGGCACTATGGGAGCTGGGGGGGGGGGGGGGGGGGAGGAGAGGGAGAGTCTGCGCCTAAAAAAATCTGTGGCTTTTGGGGCTGACATGATCCATGAATGTGGAAGAGAGTCCTCAGCACTGATAACAGAGAGGATCTCTGAAAAACAATCCATTTTGTTTTGATGCAAAAGTATGGACTAGGAATCCCAAAAGTGTACCTGCTGCTTGGATCCAAAGGGGAAAAAAGGGCCTCGGAGACTTGCCTGGAGCCCCATTCTTTACACACTTGGACTTTTTTCTCTTCAAATCCTTGCTTCTGATTACTAAGCCAAATACATAGGATCAACCAATTGGGGACACTCTGGGAAACTGCAGGGGAAAGTTGTTTTTCTGGAACCTGGGGATCAGAGCAAGAAGTGACTTTCAGAGAGCCAGCTCTGAGGCAGCCCACTCCCACAAACTGGTATTGAGTGCCACAGGGAAAGAAGGCTCAAACCACAGCCTAGAGAGGTAATATATAGGCCTGGAAGTCAATCCAGAAACACTGCCACCCAGGGGCTGAATCACAAATTGACTCTTGTGTAAACAAAAATAAAGGAATACAATAAATTAAGACACTACCTGCCTAATAATCAGGACTGGCTTACAACACTGAGGAGAAGTGGAATGCAGGGATCTGCAACACTATTCTGACTGGAAACAGGCATGACAAACAGAACAATAGAGTAAGATAATGACCTTCACTGCAGCACTTTTTTTTTTTACTTTTAATTTTTTTTATTTTCTTAATCTTTTACTTAAGAAATTATTTTTTTATTTTTTTCTCACTTGATTTTACATTTTTAATTATTACATTTTTATTTTCAATCAATATTACTACTACTATTTTAATTTCTTTTTAATTTTTTAAAATTAATTTTTATTGATTATGGTATCACATAATTGTCCTTATTTTAATTTTTTAAGTGTCATTTTATTTTACTTTGGGATTAGTGTTCTACATTCTATTTTCATCTTTCCTATTGCATCATTATACTCTATCTTAAGTCTACCTTTATGCCATCACTCCCTTCCTAACCTTTTTCCTTTTGGTGAACTCTTTCTCTTATCCTTTTCCTGCTTTAGATTTCCCCTATTCTTTCTGTTTAGCCCTTGTTAAAATTTCACCTTGCTTATATATCTAATTTCCAATCCCCTGTTCTACGTCTGTACACAATGCTCTCTTCTTTGTCATAACTATAAAAAAAATTGTTTTTCTCTCTGTCGTTATGCTGTTGTGTGCTTGAATGTTGACTATATTGATTCTTTATGCTAGTTTGTGAGATTGCTTTGCTTATTCTTTTTTTTTCTTGTTTGTTTACTTTGTTTTTGTTCGTGTTTTTGGTTCTGTTTTCCCTTGCCTCACTTGATATTAGGTGTTGTTTGTAGTTTGTAATAATCTCCAAGTACTTGTTGCTGGCACTTGCTAGGATTATAGGCTGTTCTCTTGGAGTTTTCTCCCCACATATATAGTTTGTACCCCCCTTTTCTTTCATACTCTCTTTTCTCTGTTACTTTTTTTTCCTTTTCACAATTAGATTTTGGCACTACTGTTTTTTCTTTTTCCTCTTCTACTTTCTCTCCTATGCCCTAATTTGCCTTTCTGTGGTGGTCACCTTTATTGGGGGTTATTAATATTGTGAATACATTTATGTTCAGTGCTTTGTGATTTGTACCTATTTGTGTTGCATTTTGAGCCTTTAATTCAATGAAGGAGAGAGAGAACTACATAACCAGACATCCAGAGAAGAGAGACCATTGGGAGACAAAGAAACAGTCCACATATGAAATAAAAGCAGGCATCAACAGAAAAGAAAGTAAACAAATAGAAACTAGCAACATGTCAGAGAATGAATTCAGAGAAATGGTCATAAGGTTGATGAAAAGAATGGAAGACAAATTCAAATATATAAGTAAGATGCAAGATGAAATGAAGAAGAACCAAGAAGAAAATGATATCTCTGCTGTAAAGAACTCAAAAGGACATGTCAAGAGTAGACTAGAAAAAGCAGAGGACCGCCTCAGTGAATTAGAAGGCAAGGAGGAGGAAAATACCCAATTAGAGCAGCTTCTAGAAAAAATAAAATAAAAATCATGAGGAGAGCCTAAAGGAACTTTGGGACTACACTAAATAAAACAACATCCTCATAATGGGGGTTCCAGAAAACTGAGCAAGGAGCAGAAAACCTGTTTGAAGAAATAATGACAGAAAACTTCCCCTATATAGGGAAGAAAAAATGCACACAAATTCAAGAAGCTCACAGAGTCCCAAGCAAAATGAACCCCCAAAGATCAATGCCAAGGCACATTATAATTAAACTGGCAAACACCAACAACAAAGTAAGAATCTTAAAAGCAGCAAGAGAGAGAGAAAGTTACATACAAAGAAATCCCCATCAAACTAGCAACTGATTTCTCAACAGAAACTCATCAGGCCAGAAGGGATTGGAATGAAATATACAAAGTCATGCAAAGGAAGAGTCTGAATCCAAGAATATTGTACCCAGCAAGGCTATCAATCAGAATTGAGGGTGAAATCAGGAGCCTCACAAAAAAAAGGACTAAGGGAATTTATCACCACTAAACCAGCAATGCAAAAAATGCTAAATGGTCTGCTGTAAAAAAGAATATAGGAAGCAAAGAAGGAACACAGGGGTAAAGAATAAAAATTGTGACAAATAAGTGCCTATCAGTAATAACATTAAATGTAAATGGATTATATGCCCCATTCAAAAGACACAGGATAACGGGTTGAATAAGAAAACAAGACATATATATCTGCTGTCTACAAGAAACTCACCTGGGAACAAAAGACACACACAGTCTGAGGGTGAAGGGATGGAAAAAAGTTCTCCAGGAAAATGGAAATTTAAACAAAGCTGTGTAGCAATACTTATATCTGACAAATTAGATCTCAAAGTGAAGGACATAACAAGAGATAAGGAAGGCCAGTTCATAATACCAAAAGGAGCAATCCATCAAGAAGAACTAACTCTGGTAAACATATATGCACCCAATACAGGAGCAACCAAATACATTTTTTTTTTAAAAAAGCACTCCTGGAGGATATTAAGGGAGAGATTGACAGCAATACAGTCATAGTAAGAGACTTTAATACCCCACTATCACCATTGGGAAAATCCTCTAAACAAAAATCAGTAAGGAAACATCAATTCTAAATTACTCATTAGACCAGATGGAATTAATTAACATCTTCAGAACACTTCACCCCAAAGTCACAGAATATACATTTTTCTCAAGTGCACATGGTTCGTTTTCAAAGATAGACCATATTCTGGCACATAGGCAAAAAGTCTCTTCAAATTCAAGAAGATAGAAATCATACCAAGCATCTTCTCAGTTGACAGTGGCATAAAACTGGAAATCAATAAAAACAATATAAAAAATCTAACACATGGAGACTAACCAGCATGCTATTAAACAAGGACTGGGATACCAGAGAGATCAAGGAAGAAATAAAATTCCCTCATGGCAGCAAATGACAATGAAAACACAACAATCCAAAATCTATGGGACACAGCAAAAGCAGTCTTGAGAGGAAAGTTCATAGCTCTACAAGCCTACTGCAAAAAAACAAAACAAAAACAAAAAAAACAACAAAAGAAAACCACAATGATAATAACTTACCTAACCCTACAACTCAAAGAGAAAGAGAGCAGCAAAAATGCCCAGTGTCAGCAGAAGAAAGTAAATAATATAGATCAGAACAGAGATAACTGACATAGAGTCTAAAGAAACAATACAAAAGACCAACAAAACTAAGAGCTGGTTCTTTGAAAGGATAAACAAGATTGATGAACCTCAAGCCAAGCTCACCAAGAAGCAAAGAGAGAATACCCAAATAAACAAAATCATAAATTAAAGAGAAGAATTAACAGAGCCCAATAAAATACAAAGGGTTGATTAAAAAAATATATTACCAACAACTCTATTCCAACAAACTAGACAACCGCAGGAAAGGGACATATTCCTAGAAAAATATAACCTTCCAAAACTCAATCAGGAAGAATCTAAACAGTTCAATAGGCCAACAACTATGGAAGAACATCAAGCAGTCATCAAAAAGCTTTTGGCAAACAATAGCCCAGGGCCAGAGAGCTTCACATGGGAGTTTTACCAAACATTCAAGGAAGAACTAAAACCTACCCTCTTCAGACTATTCAACAAATTTCAAGATGAAGGAATACTTTCATGCTCCTTCTATGAAGCCAGCATCACCCTAATACCAAAATCAGATAAAGACATCACAATGGAAGATAACTACAGTCCAATATCCCTCATGAACATAGATGCCATAATCCTTAACAAAATTCTAGCAAATCAGATCCAGCAGTACATCAGAAAGATCATACACCATGACCAAGTAGGATTTATTCTGGTAATGCAAGGATGGTACAATATCCACAAATAAATGTGATACACCACATAAACAAATTGAGAGATAAAAAGCACATAGTCAAATAAATTACGCAGAAAAAGCATTTGATAAAATCCAACAACCTTTCTTGATAAAATCTCTCAACAAAGTGGTAATAGAAGGATCATATCTCAACATAATAAAAAGTATATATGATAAACCCACAGCTAACATCATACTCAGTAGGCAAATACTAAAATCATTTCCCCTAAGAAAATGCAATAGACAGGGATGCCTACTCTCACAATTCTTGTCTGACATAGTACTGGGAGTATTAGAAATTGCAATCAGACAAAAAGGAGAAATAATAAAAGGTATCTAAATTGGAAAAGAAGAAGTAAAGCTGCCCTTATTTACAAATGATCTGATATTGTACATAAAAACCCAAAAGACTCCATAAAAAACTAGCATTAATAAATGTATTCGGCAAAGTAGCAGGATACAAAATTAATGGCAAGAAAGTTATTGCATTTCTATACACCAATACTGAACTTACAGGAAGAGAGATTTAAAAAGTAATCCCATTTACCATCATACCAAAAAAATTGAGATACCTAGGAATAAGCTTAACCAAGGAGGTAAAAGACCTATATGCAGAAAACTCCCTGGCACTGAAAAAAGTGATTGAGCTGAATCCAGTTTGGCTCAGTGGATAGAGCATTGGCCTGTGGACTGAAAGGTCCCAGGTTTGATTCCAGTCAAGGACATGTACCTTGTTTGCTGGCACATCCCCAGTCAGGAGTGTGCAGGAGGAAGCTGACAGATATTTCCAACTCTCTATCTGTCTCACTTCCTCTCTGTAAAAAACCAATAAAATATTTTTTTAAAAAAAGAGAGATAGAAGAAGACACAGATGGAAGACCATACCATGTTCATGGATTAGTAGAATCAACACCATTAAAATGTCCATAATACCCTAAGCAATCTATAGATTCAATGTACTCCCCATTAAAATACCAAGGGCATATTTCACAGACCTAGAAAGAAGTCCCCAAAAATTCATCTGGAATAAAAAACAGACCCCGAATAGCCACAGAAGTTCTGAGAAAGAATAAAAAAGGAGGGATCTCAATACCAGATTTCAAGTTGTATTACAAAGCCACTGTTCTCAAAACAGCCTGGCACTGGCACAAGAACAGATATATAGACAAATGAAATGGAATAAAGAATCCAGATATTGACCCAATTCACTATGCTCAATTAATATTTGACAAAGGAGGCATGAACATACAATGAAGCCAAGGCAGTCTCTTCAATAAATGGTGTTGAGAAAATTGGACAGATACATGCAAAAGAATGAAACTAGATCACCAACTTACAACATACACAAAAATAAACTCAAAATGGATACAGGACTTAAACATAAGATGGCAAACCATAAAAATACTAGAGGCATCCACAGGCAGCAAAATCTCAGATATATGCTGAAAGAACTTCTTCACTGATAATGTACCTAGGGCAATGGGGGATAAAGAGAAAATAATCAAATGGGACTGCAGCAAAATAAAAAGCCTTTTTACAGCAAAAAAAACCATCAACAAAACAAGAACGCCCACTGTATGGAAGAACATATTTGCAAATGTTATCACTGATAAAGGTTTAATCTTCAACATCTGCAGCCAACTTTTACATTTTAATAAAAGGAAGCTAAATGATCCAATAAATAAATGGGAAATTGACCTAAATAGAATCTTTTAGAAAGAAGACAGAAGGAAGGCTAAGAGACTCATGAAAACATGCTCGAAATCACTAATTATCCATGAGATGCAAATCAAAACGATAATTCACTACCATATCACACCTGTCAGAATGGTTATCATCAATTAATCAACAAAGGACAAGTATTGGCAAGAATGCAAAGAAAAAGGAACCCTCATGCACTGCCGGTGGGAATGCAATCTTGTGCAGTCACTGTGGAGAACAATATGTTGTTTCCTCAATAAACTGAAAAAGGAACTCCTATTTGATCCAGTAATCCTACTCCTAGGAATATATCCTAAGAAACTGGAAACAGCAATAGAAAGGATATATGCACCCCTATGTTCATAGCAACATTATTTACAGTAGCTAAGATTTGGAAACAGCCTAGGTGCCCTTTAGCAGATAAATGGATCAGAAAACTATGATACTTTTACACGATGGAATACTATGCTGCCATAAAAAATAAGGAATTCATACCATTTGCAGCAACCTGACTGGAACTGGAGTATATTATGCTAAGTGAAATAAGCCAGTCAATGAAAGAAAAATACCACATGATCTCACTCATTTATGGATAATAAAAAACTTCATATACTGATGAGCAAAATGATAGATATAGAGACAGCAAAGCATCAAACAGATTGTCAAATTACAGCAGGAAGTTTAGGGAGAGGTGGGGAAGATAAGAGATCAACCAAAGGACTTATATGCATGCATAAAAGCATAACCAATGGACACAAAACAATGGGGTATGAGGGCATGTATGGGAGTGTGTGTGGGGGCAATGGTAAGATATGTACACATAATACCTTAATTGAAAAATGAAAAAAAAAAATAATCCATTGACAGCTCTAGACATATTAACCAAAGAGAAAATCAATCAATCAGTTTGGCCTTCAATAAAACACTAGACTAAAAGGACATAATTGGCATTTACAGAACCTTTCATCCCAGAATATCAGACTATACATTCTTTTCTATTGCACATGAGCATATGTTGGGTCAGAAAACTAGCATAAACAAATTCAAGAAGATTTAAATTATATCAAGTATATTTTCCAAACATGGTACCTCAAAATTATAAATCAACTTCCAAAAGGAAGTAAACAAACCCATAAATATGTGGAGATTAAACAACATATTGGTAAAAAATGGATCAAAAAAGAAATGAAAGATATGATAAAAAGATATCCTATCTTATAAAAGTAATATGCAAATTAACCATCACTTTGTTCAAGCCATGCCCACAAGTCACGCCCACAAGCCAATCAGAGTGACTATGTAAACTAACCCCAGCCAAGATGGCTGCAGCCACAGAGAGCAGTTAAGAGAGGTTTGGGTTTCCCCAGGAATGGAAGCCAAGCTTTCCACACATCCTGGCCAGCCTAGGCCTCCACTCAAGGATACAAAGTTTCAATTATAGAAGGTAAATCCCAAGAAAAATGACAGCAGCCAGGGAGTAAGCAGGAGGCTTGGCTCCGCTCCAGGCTACAAAGTTTCAATTGTAGAAGATAAATAAATTCCAGATACCAGGGCCTCCCCTTGGGTAGCCATGGGGTGTGGCTGGCCTAAAATCCACCACAGGTCCCTTGCCCAGGCTACCCCACACCCTAAGAGAATCCACACCGTAATCTGGGATGCCCTTCAGGATAAACCAGCTGGCCCCCACCTATGCACCAGGCTGCTATCATATATAATAAAAGAGTAATATGCATGTTGACCATCACTCCAACACACTAGATGGCTGACCCCATGTGGTCAAAGATCCTGCCCCCATGTGGACACAAGATAGCCACCACAAGATGGCCAGCAGGGGAGGGAAATTGGGAGGCACCAGGCCTGCATTGGATGGCAGTTAGAGGTGATCAACCCTGCAGGGGAGGGCAGTTAGGGGTGGCCAGGCCAGCAGAGGAGAGAAATTGGGGGCAAACAGGTTGGCAGGGGAGCAGTTAGACAACAATCTTGCTGGCATGGGAGTAGTTAGGGAGTGATCAGGCTGACAGCAGAAAAGGTTAGGGGCAATGAGGAAGGCAGGCAGGTGAGCAGTTGGGAGCCAGCAATGCTGGATTGTGAGAAGGATGTCCGACTGCAATGGGGCAGTTTAACATCCCTCGAGGTATCCCAGATTGGAGAGGGTGCAGGCTGGGCTGAGGGACACCCGCACCCCATGCACGAATTTCATGCACCGGTCCTCTAGTATAGAAATAAGTGAGTATGACAATAATATATTGCCATTTTATTGGAAATATTGTGTCATTATAGATCTGCATCAAGAAATAAGAGAAATTCCAGGTAAATAAACTAACATCACATCTTTAAAAAAAAAGTAGAAAAAGAAGAATAAATACAACTCAAATTTGACAGAAGAAAGGAAATAATAAAAATTAGAGCAGAATTGAATGAAATAGAGAACAAAAAGGCTACAAAAATTAATGAAAATAAGAGCTGGTTCTTTGAAAAGATTAATATATTTGGCAAATAACTGACTAGAATCACTAAAGAAATAAGGGAAAATACCCATATAAACATAATCAGAAATGAGAGAGAAGTCACTATATATATCATAGATATACAAAGGATCATACTTGAATGTTATGAAAGACTATATGCCACCAAATTCAATAACATAAGTACCATTGTCAGCAAACTATGGCTCAAAAGCCACATGTGGCTCTTTGGCCCTTTGAGTGTGGCTCTTCCACAAAATACCATGGCCTGGCCGAGTCTATTTTGAAGAAGTGGTGTTGGAAGATGTTTAATTTTTAAAAATTTGGCTCTCAAAAGAAATTCCATTCATTGTACCCTTGTTATTTTGCTCTGTTGACTAATGAGTTTGCTGAGCACTGACATAGAAGAAATGGATAAGTTCCCAGAAATATATACCTTCCTAGATTCAATCATGAGTAATTGGAAAATGTAAGTAGACTGATCAGCAGTGAGGAAATTGAAACAACTATCAAAAACATCCCCCAAAATACAAGACCTGATGGCTTCACCAGTGTATCCTACCAAAAGTTCAAAGAAGATTTGAAATGCATCCTTCTGAAACTCTTCCAAAAGTTTGAAGAAGAAGCAATATTTCCTAACACATTTTATCATTTTATGAGGCCAATATAACCATGATACCAAAACCTGGTAAAGGTAACACACACACACACACACACACACACACACACACACACCTCTATCTCTAATAAATATAGATGCAAAAATCATAAACAAAATACTAGAAAATTGAATACAATAGTACATCCACAAAATAATACACCACAATGAAGTGGGGTTTATTCCAGGGACACATGGATTGTTCAACTTACACACATCAATTATGTAATACACAACATTAACAAAAGAAGGATCAAAATCATATGATCTTTTTAATAGATGCACAAAAAAGACATTTGATAAGATACAACATCTTTTTATATTTAAAACACTCAATAAAGTAGAAATAGAAGTACCTCAGCTAATGGCTACTAGTATATTTGATAAACGCTCTAAGATCAGGAACAGGACAAGAATATCCACTCTAAACACTCTTATTCAACACTAGAGGCCCAGTGCATGAAATTCATGCACTTGGGGGGTTGGGCTCCTTCAGTCTGTCCTCTCTCTCTCTCTCTCTCTGTCTCTCTCTCTCTCTCTCACACACACAATCTGGGAACCCTGGGGGGATGTCCGATTTATGGCTTAGTGGGCCTAAGCCATAAGTCGAACATCCTTAGCATTGCCATGGAAGTGGGAGAGGCTCCCACTACTGCTGTTGTGCTCGCCAGCTATGAGCCCAGCTTCTGGCTGAGCAGCACTCCCCCTGTGGAATCAAACTGACCACCAGGGGGCATCTCCTGCATTGAGTGTCTGCTCCTTGGTGGTCAGGGTGCATCATAGTGACTGGTGATTATACCATTTGGTCATTTGCATATTAGCCTTTTATTATGTAGGATATGCTGTAGATGAGGCCCCCTAGAATCATAATAATTTCAAAAAATTCACTGTTAATTCATTCTCAAGTTGCCCCCCCCGGGGGGGGGGGCATTTGCTGTACCTTGGGAACCACTGGGCTTGACACTTTTCCTCTCTGAGCTTCATTTCTGAATACATAGGCATATGCCATGGGAACTGCAATCTCTTCTCTGCCTACCTCACTGTTGTCATGAGGAGGTTCTGAGCTAATAAACCTAGAAATGTTTCATCATCTAAGTGATGTCTAAATGGGAAGGGATTGTTATTTTTAAGCTCACATGTACTCTTGTAGGTAGCAGGTGCTGATTAGGGGAAGAGGGTATGGCTGTTTCTTGGGACTATAGCTATGGAAGGACGGGCTCTGGCCAGTAACCCTGTAGTGGTGGTAGTCCCTGGAGGTGCTGGTGGGGAGCAGGGTGTCAGGGGGGGGTGCTTGGGGTATGGTGAGGCGCTTGGGGTATGGTGAGGCCGAAGTGGGAATAAACTGCCAAGCATTCCCACTTGGTGCCATTCTTTAAATTGTATCTGGCTGTTTTGCAGCTGTACCTGCTCAGGGTGGGGCTCCAATCTCCTGGACTGTCGTTAGCACCTGGCCAGGGTGGAGCCAGGCAGGCTAGGAGGGCAGGTTTAGCCATGCCCCTAGTGAGGTTAAGTGCACTTCCGCTGTGGAGACTGCACTGCTGCTGTGGGGGTGGAGTAGGGAGTAGGGGGAGGGGTGAGGAAGGGTCTGACCCTCAGGGTTGCTCAGGCTTGCCTCCACCAGGGTCTAGAGTTGTAGGGAGAAGCATGCCCAGCCCTAGTGGAGGGGGCCCAGCAGCAGCAGGCCATGGGCCAGGGATGCCTGGGGAGGTCACAGGTGTGCTATTGTTGTGGGCTCTCCTGGAGGGGGTGGCATTGGGAGTGGGGGAGAGATCAGGAGTAGGAGGTGTTGGCTGCAGCTAACCCCTGAGGCTGGGTCTTCTCCCCTCTGGTCAGCCTCCCTGTCCCCCTGAGGGTGTGCAGAGGCTGGGGGTAGGGTATCTGTGTAGGGGGATTGGAAGAGCTCTCTGTGGCCACTTCCTTCTTTGCAGTCCAGGCTCCTGTCAGGCACTCTCCTCAGACCTCTGGGAACTTGGCTCTTATTGCTGCCCTCTGTTGCTTGCACAGCCTCCTGCTAGTCTGTTAATATGCAAATTGCTCATTACTGGGACACAATTAGCATATTACCTCTTTATATGTATAGATTATATGTATAGATAGTACTGGAAGTCCTAGTCAGAGCAATATTGCAAGAGAGCTGTTAATGGAAAACACACACACACACACACACACACAAAAACACAAAAAAAAACAAAACAAAACAACACACACACACACACACACACACACACACACACACACACACATTGAAACCTGTAAAGTATTTTTGTGAGTTTATTTGAGCCAAACTGTGACATATGCTGGGAAGCAGAACCTCAAAGGATTGAGATAATGCTCTGGAGAATTGCGGGTTACGTTTTTATATTTATACATTGCAATCAAAGAAAAGGGACATAGGTGAGTTACATGAAATTCATTGGTGATAGATTAGGGAGGTGGGAAATAATAAAGCAGGGAAACCTCTATAATAGGGTAAAAGGTGAAATGATGGGCATGAGCTTCGTATACAGATACGGATACTCTAACAGTAATTAACAGTTGGCAATTAACTTGATAACAATAACAATGAGGGAATGTCTTGAGGAATTTGTTGTGCCCTGAGAGGTCCAGGGTAAAAAGGAAGTTACAAGTTACCCAGATAGCTCACAGATAGCTTATCTTATATGCAGATAGGCAAATGGGCTCAGTTTTGCAGATCCAAGTTGATCTTTGTCAGGTGAAATATCTGGGACATGACTACCCACTATAACCTGTTTGTAGCTAGATATTTAATTTTCAAACCATCTTTTATGGTTATTTTAGGCCTTTGAGTTTGCAAGACTGCCAAGCAGGCCTTCCCTGAGCTTGTCAGGTTAGCATGTGTCTCTTTTCTTTCACAGAACGAAATAAAAGTCATCCAAATAGGGAAGGTAGAAGTAAAATTCACTTTTTGTGGACAACATGATTCGGTATCAAAACCTGAAAGACTCCACCAAAAATATGTTAGAAACAATAAACAAATATAGTTAAGTTGCAGGATACAAAAATCAATGTAAAAAACACCCCCACTTATTTGTGGAAAAGATAACATTTCAGAAAAAGAAATTTAAAAAAATCATTTTTCAATTGCAACCAATAGAATAAAATATCTAAGAATAAACTCAAAAATATGAAGACCTATATATTGAAAATTACAAAGCATTATTAAAAGATATTGAAAAACACACAACAAAATGGGAAAATATTCTGTGTTCATGGATTGGAAGAATAAATATAGTTAAAATAGCATGATCACCCAGAACTATATACATATGTAACACAATCCCCATCATAACCCCAGTCATTTTTTTAAAGAAATAGAAATATTGATTTGTATGAAACCACAAGAGCCCCAAATAGCTAATGCAATCCTGAGAAAAAAAGAATGAAACTAGAGGTATAACACTACCTGACTTCAAATTATACTGCAGAGTTATGATAATCAAACTAACATGGTAATGGCAGAGAAAAAGGCATGCCGATCAGTAGAACAAAATAGAGAGCCAAGCCATAAAACTACATGTATATGAACAGAAGATTTTCTACAAAGACACCAGAAAAACACAATGGAGTAAAAGTACTGGGAAAACTGGAAAGCCATATGCAAATGAATAAATTGAATTACAGTTTGTTTCTATGTACAAAAATTAATTCAAAATAGATTAAAGACCTAAATATAAAACTAGAAGCAACAAGATAAATAGGATAAAATATAGATATCAAACTTATGGACCTTGGTAGTAGAGACTACTTTAAGAACTTCACATCAAAGGAAGGGAAATAAAGACAAAAAATTAGAGAATGGGACTATATCAAACGAAAAACTTGTGCAAAAGAAAAGAAACTGACAATAAATTAAAGAGGCAGCCAACCAGATGGGAGATGACATTTACAAACAGTAGCTCTTGCCAAAACCGGTTTGGCTCAGTGGATAGAGCGTAAACCTGTGGACTGAAAGGTCCTGAGTTCAATTCCAGTCAAGGGCATGTACCTTGGTTGTGGGCACATCCCCAGTAGGGGGTGTGCAAGAGACAGCTGATCAATGATTCTCTCTCACTGATGTTTCTAACTCTCTTTCTCTCTCCCTTCCTCTCTGTAAAAAATCAATAAAATATATTTAAAAAAAACACACACAGTAGCTCTGACAAAAGTTTAACTTCCAAATTTTATAAATAACTCATAAAACTCAACATTAAACAAAAAAAACCAAACTAGTTAAAAAGTTGGCAAATGACCTGAAAATACACCTTTCCTAAGAAGACATATGAATGACCAATACATACATGAAAAGATGTTCAACATCACTAGAAATTAGGGAAATTCAAATAAAAACTACAATGAGATACAACCTCACACCTGTTAGAGTGACATTTATCAACAAAACAAGTAATAACAAGTGTTGGAGAGGTGCTGGAGAAAAGGGAACCTTCATTCACTGCTGGTGGGAATGTAAACTGGTACAACTACTATGGAAAGCAGTTTTAAAAAATTAAGAGTAGAGCTACCTATGACCAGCAATCCTTCTCCTGGATATATACCCAAAAAACTTGAAATCATGTATTTACAAAGATAAATGCACCTTCATGCCCATTGCAACATTCTTCAGAGTGGCCAAATATGGGAACAACCCTATTGACTTCTTATAGAGCTGACTGGATAAAGAAGATGTGGTGCATACTGGTATACACAATGGAATACTACTCAGCCATAAGAAGGATGAAATAGTGCCATTTGCAAAAACATGGATTGACCTTGAGAACGTTATACTAAGTGAAATAAGTCAATCAGAAAAACCTAAGAACTATATGAGTTCACTCATAAATGGGATATAAAACTGAAACTCATGAACACAAACATTAATGTGGTGTTTTCCAGGGCTCAGAAGATGGAGCGAGAAGGGGATCCTAATATATGGTGATAGTAGAAGATTTGACTTTGTGTGGTGGTCACATAGTGAAATATACAGATCTTGCAACATAGAAACCCTCACCTGAAACCTATATGGTCATGTAAACCAGTGCTACCCCAATAAATTTAATAAAAATGCTGATGCAATATTTTTAGATGTCATATGTTCCCAACAAATGAACCACAAAGCATCTATTACATATGTTATAGTGGATGTTTAAAAGCCTTTAGTTTACACTGTAATGTTGATATAACAATATGCACTCCTGAGCATTTGGCATAAATTTGATGTATTTCAGAAATCATCTAAAAATAGCTACCTTGTTTATGATTTCACTCATATGTGGGATATAAAACTGAAACTCACTGCTTTGGCCAGTGAGGCTCAGTTGCTTTGAATGTAGTCCCATACACCAAAAAATATTGAGTTTAATTCTAGGTCAGGGTGCATACCCAGATTGTGGGCAACACCACTAATTACTGTTCTTTCCCCCAGATCTCTGTTTCTCTCTTGCTTTCAGGGACCAATGTTAGTTAGTACTCTTTCTGATTTCCTGCATGAATTTCTTCTTCTGTTGAATCCTTCCCCCAAGTACCAACATATATTTGACACTTTGGCGGCTTCTTCTTCTTCTTCTTCTTCTTCTTCTTCTTCTTCTTCTTCTTCTTCTTCTTCTTCTTCTAAAACTCTTGACAGTATTACAAATGTACCCTATTTCCCTCCCACCAACTTTGTCCCCATGCACCCTCAACCCCCCACCATCATCACATTGTTTTCTATGTTCATGGGCTATGTATGTATGCATATATGTACTTTGGCTAATCTCTTCCAGTCCCTCCATCCCCTTTCCCTCTGACATCTGTCATTGTATTTGATGTATCTATGCCTTTGATCAGCTTATTGCCATTAGATTTCACATAGAAAGAACCATTGATGAACCAGACAGAAAGACCAATTTTGTTTGTTTGTATTGTAGTAAAAAATACTTATATTGCCAGTTTTAATTTATTTTGTTTTGTTAAACTCCTGTACATCCCATTGATTTATCTTCAGATTGATTTGGCCTTGACACATATTCTCTTGATCATTAAGTTGGTTTTTCCTGCATGTACTTTAAGTTATTTCTTAAATGTATTACTTCTTCCTGTTTTGTCCAAATATCTGGGTGGTAGGTGGATTAGCTGGCCTTATTAACCAACACCTCACCTCACTACAGTGTAGCCACTGAACCCCTCATCCTTGGTTTTCTTGTGAAGTTTCATTATATTCCACACAATTCTCCACCTATGGAATACCTACATAAAGATTAAAGTAAAGGATAGGAGTTTCTAGAAAGATCCTTTTTAAGAATGGGGATTTCCAGGAAAATTTTTATTGAAGTTACTTTGGTTAATAACATCATATAAATTTAGGGTATACAACACTACAATTCAATATCTGTATATTCCATTGTATACGCACCACCAATAGTCAAGTTCCCATCCATTACCATATATTTGACCCCCTTTACCTATCTCACCCTACCTAGTCCTCTTCAACTCTGGTAATCACCAGGATGTTGTCTATATCTATGAGTTTGTTTATCTTTTATTTTGTATTAGAGTCTTTACCACTCCTCTTTTCTGCCCCACTACCCCAAGCCTCATCTTCAAAGGTATCTATGTCTTCAATATCTGTGCATTTCAGGAGTTGCATGGGGGAAAATAGGCTTGTTTCCTGTTGATTTACTGACATGATTTAAGTTTAAAATTTCTTCAGTTATGTCAGTTACTATGTATTAATTTGTATTTCAGCTTCCAAAATTCTGTTGACATTTTTTGGTTGCTATAATCTTTCCTGTTATGTGTGTGCATGCATATTTATTGTCAATTTAGTAGGCTTTTAGAGGGGAGATAAGGAGAAAAGTGTATGTTTCCTGGCAAGTAGCTATTTGAATTTAATACGTATGTTTCAATTTCATATTAGCTAGCCAAGATGATCAGACTTTTATCTACTAATGACCAAAACACAAATCATAGATTAAACTGTCATTTAAACTACACTTGTATAATGATGATTCACAAATGTGTTCATTGTTTCTCTATTTGTCATGATACACAGTTTTGTCTAAGACTGTGACCTTGAATTCATTGTCCAGTTCATGCAAATCTTGAGTTTGGAGCAGGTTATATAAAGGATTGGGAGTGATTAATGAATAAAAATGATTTATTTGGTACACCAGGATTTTTATATTCTTCAATTCTCTTTCCCATATCCTATGATAAATTCCCCAGGAGACAATAAAAACATTTGTCCCATCTTAAATGAACAGACTAACGAGGAAGAGGTTCAATAAAAGCCAGAATTGTATAGATTATACAAATCTGTCTAAACACTTAGAATCTTTGATATGTGATTCTCAGTTGAATTCTAAAGAAAGCAAGTGGTACTTTGGGATGTTGTCTTTTCTGATCTTTGACTTTTTCCTAATTCAATTAGTGAAACAGGGTTGGAGATGGGAAATACACAATTATAGGGAAATTTCCCTAACATAATTTTGGGAATGCTTGATATTTAAACAATTTGCTTTTAAGTCAATTGCTTTGAAGTCCTATAAGTTAAAGAGGAGTGCAAAAGAAGATATCATCTTGTGAGTGGAGAATTATCAAGAATCTGATCATCATAAAAAGGAATATCTAAAATAAGAGAAATTTTGGAATTGTAACCTTTTATTATTAGAAATCACACAATTTTTAAACTTCAGTATAGATTCAAATTATTTAGAACCAGTAAAAAAACACGATATTTTAAGAAAGGAGAGCTCAAAGGCTGAGAAAGGGAGGATATGATTAATTTGTAAAATCATAAAAGAGTTAGGGTAGAGGAATATATGTTCTTTCTTTAAGTCTATTGATTCCATTCCCAGTCCCAAATACATTCAAATCTCAAAAGAGTACATTTACAACAAATGACAAATCGAATATAGTACTATATTTAGGCACTAAATCATTAAGAAGAATCAATGCAATAACCAAATGTAAATCTACTTATTTAACAAATATTTACTGAGTAACTCTAGGTAGGCATTAAATCAGGCCAGGTTGGCAATAAAACAATGAATCATGGAATAGATAAATGAGTAAGGCATGTAAACACCTGAGTGAAATATAGTATAATAAGTGCTAGGGTAGTGTCTAAAAGTAGCTATGTATAATGGTGGCACAAAGATATAACTCTGGTAAACATATATACACCTAATGCAGCAGCACCCAAATACATTTAAAAAATGCAGTATGAAGTATTAATAGCTTTAGCTGGATCATAAAATATGTGTGGAACTTTTGCAGGCAGAAAAAAAACAAGGAAGGGTATTTAATGGCTAAGGAATGGTATTTATAAACACATGAATATATAAAATACCATATCAAAGTCAGCACCACTAGTAATTCTCATTGACTGGTACATAGGGTTTGAGGCAATAAGTGGCATATTAGTTTTCAATTGCTGTTTAGAAAAAATACACAAAATCAGTAGCTTAAAACAATACACCTTTATTGTTATCACAATTTCTGTAGAGCTGAAGTCCATACAGCCTAACTGGGTTCCCTTCTCTGTGTTTCACAAAGCTATAATCAAGTTGCTTTTATCTGGATCTCATGGGTGTTTCCAAGCTCAGATTGTTGGCAGAAATTTTTTGTGTGGCTGTAGAGTCCATGGTAATTTGATCCTTCAAAGTTAGCAACAAGGAATCTCGGCTCCTTCAAATATCTCTTGTTAGGAAAGGCCTAAATTCACTTATACAGTACTCAACTGATTAGGTCAGGAACATCCATAGCACCTTTTTTTATTAGTAACTCAAGGTCAACTGATTAATGACCTTGATTACACCTGCAAAATTCCTTCACCTTTGACATATAATGTAACAGTCACGGGAGTCATATCTCTTACCTTTGTTATATTCTATTTGTGAGAAGCAGGTCACTGGTTCTATTCACAGTCAAGAGCAGGGGTTACAAGATGATTTCACAATGCATAAAGTTCATTTTAGGGCAGTGGTTCTCAACTTTTCTAATGCCTCAACCCTTTATACAGTTCCTCATGTGTGGTGACCCCCAACCATAAAATTATTTTCGTTGCTACTTCATAACTGCAATTTTGCTAGTTATGAATCTAATGTAAATATCTGTGTTTTCCCATGTCCGTAGGTGACCCTGCTAGCAGTTCTCAATCTGTGGGACCATAGGAAAACACAGAAATTTACATTAGATTCATAACAGTAGCAAATTTACAGTTATGAAGTAGCAACAAAAATAATTTTATTGTTGAGGGTCAACACAATATGAGGAACTGTATTAAAGGGTCACAGTATTAGAAAGGTTGAGACCCATTGTTTTAGGGTGTTCTTCACAAGTAGAAAACCAGGCAGAAGTTACATATGTCATGCTGAAGAGATTGAATTTTAATATTTAACTAGTGGGGGAAACTGATGGGAATTTCGAACCAAGGAAATACATTGTTGCAGCTTATAAATTGGTAAACACCTCAAGGGGAAATTACCTGAGAAATTTCTGGCTTACCTCTTCCTTGGAAAATGACTCCTCGAGTCTCTACTACTTTGGCAGCATCAAACTACAACTTTTGTCTCCATACTACAGTGAGACCGCTGCAAGCCCCAAATTGATGCTTCTCCCTCTCTGATTCTTCTCTACATTGTTAGGGGATGAATACCCCAGGGGTCAAAACATATGAATGTGGGCTCACTTCAGTGTATTTCTATTCTATGCATAATCTTGGCTCCTTTGAGTTATGGTTTCCTTGTTTGATAGCTGATGACTTCAAATCTGTATTTTAAACATTTTATACAGAGTTTATAATTTCTTCTTTTTTAAAATATATTTTTATTGATTTTTTACAGAGAGGAGGAGAGAGGGATAGAGAGTTAGAAACATCGATGAGAAAGAATCATCGATCAGCTGCTGGGGACGTGCCCACAACCACAGTACATGCCCTTGACCAGAATCGAACCTGGGACCATTCAGTCTGCAGGCCGACACTCTATCCACTGAGCCAAACCGGTCTCGGCTATAATTTCTTCTTTGATCTCATTGATAACTCAATCATTTAGTAGCATGCTATTCAGCTTCCAAGTGTTTGAATTTTTTGGATTGTTTTGATTGTAGTTTATTTCTAATATGCCATTGTGGTTTGAGAAAATGCTTGATATGATTTCAATCTTTTTGAATTTGGGGAGACTTTGCTTGTGACCCCAATATGTGGTCTATCTTTGAAAATGCCCCAGGTGCACTTGAAAAGAACATATATCCCACGGCTTTGGGGAGAAATACTCTGAAGATGCCAGTTAGGTCCATCTGATATAGTGTGTCATTTAGAATTAGTTTCTTTGCTGATTTTTCTGTCTAAAGCAGTGTTTAACAAAGTGTGGTATGCGTACCCCCAGGGGTACAGGAAGAGTTTGGTGGGGGTATGATTTGCACTGGAGTTTGGTGGGTATATGCACTGCACCATGCTTAGCTGCACCTAATTCTACGTTCTCATGAGTCAAGTCAAGACAGTCTTGTGAGGCGTGAGATGGTCCAGTGTACAAATAAATGTTATTTATAATATAACGTTTATTTATATTTCATTATGAATAATTTTATTTTTCATTTATTACTATTTTGTGTATGTACCCAAAAAAGAAAAGATAAATATATTTTGATTGTTATTAAAATACATCCTTTTTTTTTTAACGAGGGGCACTCAGCATTACGAAAATTATAGAAGGGGTACACATATGTCAAAAGTTTGGGAAACACTGGTCTAAAGGATTTATTCAGTGATTTCAGTGATGTATTAAAGTCTCCTATTATGATTATATTGTTGTCAATCTCTCCCTTGATATCTTCCAGGAGTTTTTTTTTTTTTAATGTATTTGGGTGCTGCTGCATTAGGTGTATATATGTTTACCACAGTTATAGCTTCTTGTTGAATTTCTCCCTTTAGTATTATGTAGTGGCCTTCCTTATCTCTTTATTATGGCCATTACTTTGAGGTCTATTAGATAAAATTATTGGGATAAAAGTATTGCAACCTCAGGTTTTTTTTCTTCTTCTCATTTCCATTTCCCTAAAAAATGTTTTTCCATCCCTTCCTTTCAGTCTGTGTGAATTCTTTGCTCTGAGGTGGGTCTCTTTTAGACAGAAAATATATGGGTCATGTTTTTTTTTTTTTTTTATCAATTCAGCTACCCTATGTCTTTTGATTGGTGTATTTAATCCATTGATATTTAATGTTATTATTGACAAGTACATGTTTGTTGTCATATTTTTCCTTAGTATTTGTGTTTCTTCTTGCCTTTCACTTTCTTCTTTTTACAGCGGTTCCTTTACCATTTCTTGTGTTGCTGGCCTGGTAGTGATAAACTCTCTTAGCCCTTTTTTGTCTGTGAAGCTCCTGATTCCACCTTCAATTTTGAATGATAGCCCTGCTAGGCATAGTATTATTGGATTCATTCCCATCACTTTGTATATTTCATTCCATTCCCTTGTAGCCTGGTGTGTTTCTGATGAGAAATAAGTTAATATTCTAATAGGAGATCCCTTGTATATAACTTTCTGTCTCTCTCTGGCATCTTTTAAGATTCTTACTTTGTCGTTGGTATTCTCTAATTTAATTATGATGTGCCAGAGTTTATAGTTGTTCTCAATCTGATGTAAACTACTTCATCATGGCTAGAAGCAGAAAGCAGTCTTAAAATTTTTAATTTTTTGTCAATTTAGTAAACCAACTGTCTTTAAATCAATGTCTTAACTTTGTCTCTTATCTTGACATATGCCCCCAGGATTGTGACCTTTTGCTTTAGTAAACCAATCCTAGTTCTTGGGGATGGATATTGATTGACCCCTCTGCTCTGAAAAAACTAGTAAGTCATCAATATATGCTTTCCAGTAGAAGGATCTTGATTTAAATGGCATAAAACACAAATATAACTATTTACAGTGTTCTGAATTGTTTATAAGAGAGAATCATATATGTGTTAACAATGACAGACCAAAAACCATAATGCCATTGAATACATGGTTGTGTTAAAATGAGGGTGCTAGCCTTTCATCAGCAGTAGATAGATAAGGACAAATACACTTTTACTAATGGGGTGGCCATAGCCTTCTGACACTGTCCCAATGCATTCTCTTTGTATATGAAAGGAAACAGATTACTAAGAAAAAAACAAACAAAACAAAGTCTAGGAATTTTGACAGAACCTTCACAGGGAGGGGCACAAAAGCAGCAATTTAAATAGTTTACTGTAGGATTTATGACCCATTCTGGGGTCTATAAAAGAACTTTCAAAAAACAATTTGCAAATGAATTTTTAGCATACCTTTCATTCAAACCTTGTAATACATGTTTGTTTGCCATATTGTATAATTATATTTATAGACTTGGTTAGTCATACAAAATTATTATTGAGGTTTGACCTTGACTACTCTGCCATGCAATACTGTGATAATGACATTTCCTAATATGTCTATATTCATGAGAGTTTATAAATAAAATAGATTTTTCACAGACTAAATATCACCAGTTCACTTCATAAACCTTTATTTGGAATATAGGTTTGGAAGAAGCAAAATTAATCATTCCTGCTATCAAGACTTGCAGTATGTAACTGAAAAGATGAACACAATTGCATTTTACCTTGTTGGTCTTATATCTTTCCTTTCTATCTGCTACAATTACAAATGCTCACTTATTAAACTTTACATTTGTCTTTCTCAAATAATAACTTTCTGACTAAAAATTATTTAGTTAGATTAATTGAACAAAACTATGTATTACTGTTTTTTAGTAGTTCTTTTGCACATGCATGGAAAATAATTTGAACACAACTTGAACTTATTTTGTAGCCTCCCTCCATACCTTTATTCTTTATTTTCTCTTTCTTTATATATTTGTACTAATTGCAAAGGCTAATACAGAAATTAGACTAGATTGACCCCAAATCTATTGCCAAATTCAGAGAGTTGAATCCTATTTTAGAATTAGTCTTATATAGAGACATTGTTGTAAATTTCCTGACATCATTGTCACAGTCATCACCTGTAGGCAACCTACTGGAACACATTTAGAACAAAGTACTGAAATAAAAAGTGAACTTGGCCCAATATATGAAGAACACATTCATAGACTGGATCTGTCTAGTCTAGAGAAAAGACAAAGGCTAGAGGTAGGAACACAATAATTATCTTCAAATATTTTAAGAGCTGTCATGTTGAAGAAGGATTGAACTAATTGAAGAAGGTGAGAGAGTATAAACAGGATAAACCATAAAAAGCAAAAAAAAAAGAAAGATTTCAGTCCTAACTGGCTTGGCTCAGTCGATGGAGTGTTGGCCTGTGGACTCAAAGGCCCAAGGTTTGATTTCAGTCAAGGGCATGTACCTTGGTTGCAGGCACATCCCCAGTAGGGGGTGTGCAGGAGGCAGCTAATAGATGTTTCTAACTCTCCCTCTCCCTTCCTCTTTATAAAAAATCAAAGAATATATTAAAAAAAGAAAGATTTCAGCTAAATATAAGGATTAACATTCTGATTGCCACTGGAAAACAACAGCAATATATTTTTAATTTATTAGAAAAAAACCCTTAAATCTCAGAGTTGCTTAGTTTTTACTTAAATTAGTTAAAGAAATATTGAAAATATATTTTTATAGTTTTCTGAGTGGAATGAAGAGGGAGAGGGAGAAACATCAATGATGAGAACAATTCCTTGGCTGCCTTCTACACACCCACTATCATTTGTAAACCAGTTGTTTTTAAATCAATGTCTTAACTTTGTCTCTTATCTTGACATATGCCCCCAGGATGGTGACCTTTTGCTTTAGTAAACCAATCTAAGCATGTGCTCTGACTTAGAATCAAACCATGACCTCCTGGTTCTTAGGTTGATGCTCAACCACTAAGCAACACCAATGAGGCCTTTTTTTAATGAAACAATTATTTAAGAACTAATTATTAAAAGTTTATTAAGTGATATATTTAAAGTAGTGAAAGACTATAGCAGTTAATCTAAAACTACATAGACATGACATTTTCTAAAAATAAAGGTTAATTACCTTTCTCATTTATCAATGCATTTTTAATTTTTTTAAAATTATAAACAAAAATAATCATTTTAGAAATTTTGAATTATATGTAATGTATAAAGAGGCAGAAGTAAATGCCATTAGCATGTTTCCCTCAAGGTTTCTAAGTTTGGGTTTATATCTTTTTCAAATTTATACAAATATAAAATGTCAAAAAGTTCCCAATAGTTTGTTACAAAAATAAATCTATACTCCTCCTTTCTTTCTCATTTCTTCTTCCACCATGTCTCAATAAAGTAATAACTAATACTTTATTTTTTATTGAACTTATTAGCATCACATTGGTTAATATCTACACATATAAAAGGCTAAATGTCTGGTAACAATGATGAGCACTGACCACCAGGGGTCAGATGCTCAACACAGGAGCTGTCATTACATGCACTTGCCATTTCAAAATAAATGGCACCATGGATCTGGCACTGACAAACCAACACTTGGATTCCCCCAAGTGGCACACAGGCCCTGCCACCACCCCAGAGCAACACCCACCAAATTGGTCAATGCTGCCAAGACCCTATGGTGTAAAATATGGTCCAGCAGAGCCCAGCCAAGCCTGAAAATGGTGGCTGTTGGCACCAGGTAATGACATTGCATAGCAATGCCTGGCTTTCTTTCCCTATTGACTAGTCTTCTTGGAGTTTCTTCAGCCTAGTAACCCGACTTACTTTATAGCCAGGTGCAAACAGTCTTAAGCACATGCATATGTTTTGATCTGTCATTGTCAATCATGAATTTGGTTGACACTTCTATAATAGAGAAAGGGCAAATAGCAATATTAATATATTTCTTCTAAATAATTTTCTTTCAATGTGCATAAATCCATGCACCAGGAACTAGTAAAATTGTATGGTTTCGGGTGTATTACATTTCAGTGACCTTTTTCAGAAAAAAAGAGAAATAAACACATTTGAAAACAAATATGGAAGAATTTGATACCTGTATAAGATACACAATTAAAGAGTTATGAAGGGGCTTCTTCAGGCAGTAGGACAATAATCCCAGATAGAAGGATGGAAAGGCAGAAGGAATCATAATAATAAAAGGCTAATATGCAAATGATCATCATGCCATGATGTGTACCAACCAATCAGCAGGGGCCTGAGGCTGTGTGTCACCTGGCCAAGATAGGGACCTCAGGTCATGCTCCCCCACCCAGCAGGGCTTGACAGGGAACCCAAGGCTGTACTCCCTGCCCAGCATGGCTTGATAGTGGATCTGCAGCTGCTTCCCCCACCTGTCAGGGCTTTACAGGGTACCTGAGGCTGAAACCCCTGCCTGGAAAGGCTTGACTGGGGTGGAGCCAGCCAGATCTGGGTCTCACCCAATGGGGGTGGGAGGCAGCCAGATTTGGGTCTCCTGTGATTTTGAAGTGCACGTGGGTGGCAGGGACTTGACTCTGGGTCCCTGGCACTCCCCAGACTCTGACAGTAGGTATATTTTAATACACATTTTACTAATTTTCTTTCATCTCTGACACTTCTATTATAGAGAAAGGGCAAATAGCAATATTAAAAATATTTCCTTTAATTAATTTCCTTTTCATGTGTATGAATTTCATGTACAGGACACTAGTGAAGAACATAAGAAAGGATAAATATGTGAGAAAATATTTAGGGATATTATAAATGAATACTGATTATTTAAAAAATAATCTTATGAGGTTTAAATATAGGTGGGTAGAAAATGCATAACAACAATAGCATAAATGGCATGAAGAAAATAAGGGTTAAGATAGTGTAAGATTTTTATAATATCTAGGAAGTGGTTAAAAGTGTTAATTTAATAGGCTGATAATGAGTGCATTCTATAATTACTTAGGGTGATTACAGAAAAAAATCTAACTACTAAGTAAAAGAATGAACAACCACAAGTTGGAAGAGTCAAAATCATAAATAGTAAAAATAAAAACACATTTAATTTCTCTTAAAGAAGAAAGACTGAAGGAAGATGGTGATAAAAAACAGATGGGACAAGTAGATATTTGATTTAAAACAAAATATCATAAATGAATTACATGCAAATAGACTAATTGCTCCAAATAAATGACAAAGATTATCAAAGCGGATTAAAAAATAAACTACGTGTTCTTTATAACAGAAACAAATTAAATAGAATTAAAAAATGATTTAAAAGTCCAGGAAAAAATGTACCATGCAAATGGTAGCAAAAAGAAAGCTTATAAATTTTATTAATATTAGACCAAGCCAATTCTAAGGCAAGATGTATTACCACTTAAGATAAAGGGATGATTCATCCTATTTAATAAAGAGATACTATGCAAATTGACTATCACTCCAACACACAAGATGGCCACCCCCATGTGGTCAAAGATGTGGACATAAGATGGCCACCACAAGATGGCCAGCAGGGGAGGGCAGTTGCGGACAATCAGGTCAGTGAGGGAGGGAAGTTAGGAGTTACTGGACCTGCAGGGGAGGGCAGTTGGGGGGGACCAGACCTGCAGGGGAAGGGCAGTTGGTCAGGACCAGGCCTGCAGGAGAGGACAGTTGGGGGTGACCTGGCCTGCATGGGAGGGCAGTTGGGGTGACCAGGCCTGCAGGGGAGGGCAGCTTGGGGTGACTAGGCAGGCAGGCAGAAGCAGTTCAGGGCAATCAGGCAGGCAGGTGAGTGGTTGGGAGGCAGCAGTCTTGGATTGTGAAAAGGATGTCTGACTGCTCCTTTCGGCCTGATGATTGGAGAGTGTGCAGTCTGGGCTGAGGGATACCCCCCTCCTCTGTGCACTAGTTTTGTGCACCAGGCCTCTAGTAATGATTATAAATGGTCAACCCAGGAAGAAGAAAAAAGTGACTATTTTAATTAATCTAATAGCCTCAATAGGTATAAAGCAAAAATTTGCATAACTAAATCATAATAATAATTTAAACTGAGATAATTCTCTCAAAGAAAATGATAAAAGCAGCAGAAAAATCAGTAAGAATATAGAACATCTGAGTGAAAAAGTGGCAGCTTGAACTAATTGCACATATAGTAAACTGCCAAATGACTACAGAATGTACCTCTTTTTATCAAATATTCATTAATATTTACCAAAATAGATATTATATTTGTTCATAAGGGAAATCTTGATGACTTTCTAAGGATTGAATTCATATGCATGTTCTTTAGAGCAGTGGACTCAAGGTAGAAAATCTACAAAGTGAAACATTTTAAAACAAAGTTATAAAATAAACTTCCAATGAGGCTGAAACTTTAAAAAGACAATGCTTATAAGGAAATGTGTAGCCTTAAAGATGGATCTATTAGCAAAGAATAAAGTATAAAATCTATATCAAGATGCTCAAAACAAGTAAATGTAAGGACATTTATAAAAGACTAGAGGCCTGGTGCATGAAATTCATTCACTTGGGGGGCGGGTCTCTCAGCCCTATCATAGTCCGGGAGCCCTTGGGGGTTGTCCAACTGATGTCTTAGGCCCACTCTTCGCTGTGCTCGCCAGGCATGAGCCCCACTCAGGGCTTCTGGCTGAGTGGCGCCCACCTGTGGAAGTGCACTGACCACCAGGGGTAGCTCCTGCATTGAGCATCATCGCAACTGGTCTTTCTGCTGTTTGGTTGATTTGCATATTAGCCCTTTATTATATCAGATAAGAGCTGAAGTAAATAAAATAACAAAATAAAAATAATAAAGGAAGTCAATGAAGCTAAAAGTTGATTATCTGAAAAGGCTAATAAAATTGAAGAAAAAAAAAAAAAAACTACCAACGTAGATTAAAAAAAAAAAAAGGAAACGCATTTACCAATAAGAATGTATCTAGCTCAGGTTAATGTTGCTCAGTGGGTTGGACGTCATCCTATGCACCCAAAGGTTGCTGGTTTCCATCCCCGTCAGAGGACACGCACAGTTTACAAGCTGAGTTCCCCATAGGGAGCATTCAAAAGGCAGATAATAAACGTTTTTCCACTTCCTCTCTCTAAAAATCAATAAAAATAGTTTTAAAAAGATTTCTCATAGATTACTTAAAATTATTAAAACATTATGAAATACTTTATGCCAAGATTTTAAAATTTATATGTTTATAAAACACACCCTAAAAACTCTAAGAAAAAATTTAAAAATTGAATTTTTGTATGCTTATTTTAAAATGTTAAGTTATATTTTGAAACCTTACTTAAAAAAACACACAAAAAAACAGATACAGGTTGAATTTTTCTAAGTCTTTAAATAAGCGATAATATCACTCTTGCCCTGGCTGATGTGGCTCAGTTGGTTGTGGCATGACTCAGTACACTAAAATGTCAAAGTTCTATTCTGGTCAGGGCATGTGTCTAGTTTGTAGGTTTGGTCCTGGTTGGGGAGTGTTTGGAAAACAGGCAATCAGTGTTTCTTATGTCAATCTCTCTCTTAAAAAATAATAAATAAATAAATAAATAATAAATCAGTAATCATGTCCTCAGGTGAGGATTGAATAAAAAAAATAAAAATGTAGTAGTATCATTGTTACATAATCTCATAAAACCAAAAAAGAAGAAACATTTCACAATTTCTTTTTTTTGTTTTGTTAGCATAACCTTGACATGAAAAGCTAATAAGAACATTAATATAAGAGAATAAAGAAAGCCATTTCTGGTGGAGGCTCCTGGGGTGTGCTGGCACCTGGCTCTTTTCTTTTTTATGTCACCTGGAAGTTAATTAATGTTGCAACATACACTCAGGAATACTGACTATGAGCTCATTAATTAAGAATTTAGATATTAGATTGTGCCACTTTGGAGGATTGGCAGGTTCAACCTTAGGAGGAGGCTGTGGAGGAGTGGCAGTGACCCACACAGGTGTGTACCATGACAGGTGTTCACCACCCCACTCCTGGAACCCAATGCCTCTGGACACATGGGACTGATGTCTCACCTGGCATGCCTGGATGGGTGCCCCAGACGACCAGACCTACCACCTTGCTATTGTATGTCTGGCCTGCACTGTCACCTTGACAGGTGGTGCACTCCAATTAATGGCTCTGCCTCTGTGTCAAGGTGTACCTGCCCTGGAGCCCCAGATGACTGGCTTGCCTCCTTGTGCCTTGCCCCACAGCCATAACCTGACACCCCCAGGTACAGGGATCTGGCTCTGGGATCAGTTTCACTTGATAGGGTGTATAGGGAATGCCCCCAGACACAGACCTGAGATCATGGCTTGATGTGCCTAACCCAGTGCCACCAGAAGATCAAACATTCTGCTGCCACCCACCATGATCAGGTGCCCCAGGATAGAGAGACCAAACTTTAAGACCCACATGCCTCATGCTTTATAAATTGCTATGGACTATTAGACCACTAGAAAGAGAAGTAAAAGGAACATATTCCAAATGGAAGAAAAGGAGGAATTGCCAGAAAGGAAACTAAATTAAATAGAAACAAGAAATGTGTCAGTCAAATAATTTAACGTAATGGTTATAAAGGCGCTGAAACAACTTAATGATAACTACAAGTGACTTTTTGAAAACCATATGAACTTAGTGAGAATTACACCAGCTTGAAAAAAAAAGAGGTAGAGATAATGAATCAAAAGTAAACAAAGAATGACAGAACTGCAATAAAGAATACTTTGAGTCCTAGCTGGTTTGGCTCAGTGGATAGAGCGTCAGTTTGTGGACTGAAGGATCCCAGGTTCAATTCCAGTCAAGGGCACATGCTTGGGTGTGGGTTCAATCCCCAGTTGGGGGCATGCAGGAGGCAGCCAATCAATGATTCTCTCTCATCATTCATGTTTCTATCTCTCTCTCTTCCTCTCTGAAATCAATAAAATATATGTGTGTGTTTTTAAAATAATACCTTGAAATATAGCAACAGTAGATTATAAGAAGTGGAGGAATGAATCAGTGAATTAGAAGTCAAGATATAATTAAAAAATACAATCAAAACAACATTGTGAAAAAAATTAAAAAGCACGAAGAGAGTCATATGCCAAAAGAACTTCTTAACTGATACTGCTCCTAGGGCAATGGAAGCTAAAGAGAAAATAAACAAATGGGACTACATCAAAATAAAAAGCTTTTTTACAGCAAAAGAAAGCATCAACAAAACAACAAGAAAGGCCACTGTATGGGAGAACATATTTTCAAATGTTATTACTGATAAAGGTTTAATCTCCAACATCTATAGATAGCTTATACAACTTAATAAAAGGAAGATAAATGATCCAAT